>CM067492.1:234403-246385 GCA_034552555.1 Semaprochilodus insignis | reverse complement strand
CTACAGCAAGAACTAAAGGGAAAGAAAAAATTGAATAAATACGAGCAAAAAATGGAAGTGAAGGAAAAGAAAAGAAAAGAAAAGAAAAGAAAAGACTTTAAAAGAAGGCAGGGGCTAAGCAAAATAGAAAAAGAAACGAATGAAAAAACAAAAGTAAAAAAAAGAAATAAAGGAAAAAAACTACAGCAATAACTAAAGTAAAAGAAAGAATGAAAAAATAAGAGAAACAAAGAAAAAGAGAAATGATGAAAAAGAGAAATGATGAAAAAGAGAAATAATTAGAGAAAGAAAGAAAGGAAGAAAGGAAGGAAGGAAGCGAAACAAACAAACAAACAAAGAATAAAAATAAGGCAGGAACTAAAGACAGTAGAAAAGAATGAAAAAGAAAGAAATGAATGAATAAATGAATAAAAAAAGAAAGAAAGAAAGAAAGAAAGCCCACACTGAAGTCCTTCACCCGTCCATCTCTCTGCTCTGACCTCCTGGGGAGGTTTAACGCTCCCCCTGAACGTGTGGAGCTGAGGGAGACGCTGCGGACGCTCCAGTGGAGAACGACAGGCGGCTTTAATGGAGCTTCCTGACTGCAAGATTCATACCGGCCCCTCTATCACTGCAGCAGCAACCTGAGACATCACTAATCCATCCTCCGAGCACAAACGCACTCCACACACCCTTCCGGAAACCTCTCTAATCCACAGCAGACTCCTTACCAACAAGACCACCAGGAGGAACGAGCAGAGCTCTCCTGTTCCACTCCCGGGGGTCTGCAGGAGTGCCGGAGCAGTATACATCACACTAGACCCGAGTCAGAAATGTTCACAGTGGTGGTGAAGGGAACCAGACGTCTGAAAGCTCCCTTACAAAACACGGATCACATGAAACGGTTATGAATCCGCAGCCTGGTGTAGGTAGGACACACTGCACCATCATAGTGCGCTGGTGTTCGGTGTCAAGCTTGAAAGATGAACCTTTTTAGATAACAGATGAACCCTTTTTGGTGCTGTGGTGCTGTGGTGCTATCTAGAACAGCAACAATATACAGTACATTCTCCATCAGTGAACAAAAAAAACAAAACAGAGAGAAAGAAAGAAAGATAAGAATAAGAATAAAAAGAAAATAAAGAAAGAATGAAAAAGAAATAAAGCAAAGATAAGAACAGAATAAAGGGAAAGAAAGAAAGAAAGAAAGAAAGAAAGAAAGGAGAAGAAAAGAAAGACGAAAAAAAAAACCAAAAAGACCAAAAATGAAGAGAAAGAAAAGAAGAAAGATATAAGGAAAGTGTTTCCAATAAAGTGGCCAGTTAGTGGAAGTATAAGGGGGTGTTTCTAATAAAGTGGCCAGTTAGTGGAAGTACAAGGGGGAGTTTCTAATAAAGTGGCCAGTTAGTGGAAGTATAAGGGGATGGCCAGTGTGTGTGTTTACTCAGGATGGGGCAGGAATGTTTGGAGGTGGAGATGAGGGACAGAAGTTAGGGTGGTGTGTCCTCCATTCTGCTGAGTTGTGCTGTGTGTATGTGTGTGAGACTGGAAGCATCTGCTCCATTAGCCCCTCTGTCTCTGCCTCTCTAATCTAATTCAGACAGGCTAATGGTCCTGAGCCCCCCACATATTACATACAATGATTTCATTACTTCACTGCACAGAGAGAGAGAGAATACAGAGAGGGGAAAAGAGAGAAAAGCAAATGGAGCAGAGAGAGATAGAGAGAGAGGAAGAGAGAGAAAGTGAATGAAAGAGAGGGGGAGAGAGAAAGAAGAAGAGGAGAGGAAGCAAATGTGTGTGAGAGAGAGGGTAAAAGAGATAGAAAACAAAAAATGACTGAAAGAGAGGAAGAGAGGGAGAAAACGAGAGAGAGGGGGAAGAAAGAATGAAAGGAGAGAGAGAAAGAAAGAGGGAGAGAGAGAGAACGAGAAAGGAAAAATTAGGGGGAGAGAGAGACAGAGAGAAAGAAAGAGAGAGAGGGATGGAGGTAAGAGAGAGGGACACAGATAAGTGAGGAACAGAGAGAGAGAATGAGAGAGAGGGAGAGACAAAGTGACAGAGAGAGAAAGAGGGGGAGAGAGAGAATGAGGGGAGAGGGGGGTGGTATGGAGGTGAGAGAGGGTGAGAAAGAGACATAGAGAGAGAGGAATGAAAGAGAGAAGGAGAGAGGAAGAGAGAGATAGGAAGGGAGAGAGAGGGAGGGAGAGAATGAGGTGAGAGACAAAGAGAGAGAGGGAGAGAGAGAGAGGGAAGGGGTGGTATGGAGGTGAGAGAGAGGAAGAGATAGGGAGAGAGAGAAAGAGAGAGAGTGGGAGAGAGAGAGAATGAGGGGAGAGAAAGAGAGAGAGAGAGAGGGAGGGGGTGGTATGGAGATGAGAGAGAGAGAGCGACAGAGAGAGAGAGGGAGAGAATGAGGGGAGAGAAAGAAAGACAGGGAGTGGGGTGGTATGGAGATGAGAGAGAGAGAGAGGGAGAGGGAGTGGGGTGGTATGGAGATGAGAGAGAGGGAGAGGGAGTGGGGTGGTATGGAGATGAGAGAGAGAGAGGGAGAGGGAGTGGGGTGGTATGGAGATAAGAGAGAGAGAGAGAGAGGTAGAGAAATGGGCAGAACAGTGTCCTGCAGGCCGCTGGCTGTAGTGTTCTGGTCTGGGTCGGCGCATTAGCGGTCTGATATTTACATGGCTGGTTTGCTTCTGTTTGCTAATGTGACCGAGAGCCGGCAGCAGCTCTAACAGGAACCTCCAGGGGAGCAAGGTGGCAGCAGGAGGCGGGGGCAGCTGACTGGCATTTAAGGACAGGCTGGTTGAACATGGCGTAGAGCCCAGAAAGGGCTCATGTCTGTCCTGTTCCACCTCTTCTGCTCCTCTGGACATTTATCACATTATCCATGTGCCCGAGGCTGCACTGCTCCGAACAACACATTACAGCCCATCAGCATTCTACTGATCCACTGCCCTGCTCTCATCAGCATGCCATAATCATTCCATCAACACAATTAGAGGAGGAGTGCAAAGTTTGTGGAGGCGTTTAACCCCTTAAACTACAGACTTACTGTTCAGTTATTAATACTCCATAGTATCTATGAATTATTTATGTATGTTAGGCGGTTATGAGAGTGACGAACTGTCTGATCACATGACTCATTCCTTCCATGACCACACAGTAAGACGACCCAACCTGTTAAAGTCATACTCTAAGCCAATGGGGGGCAACATACCACCCAAAATCCCCTCCTCTTCCGTCTTTCTTTACCACTCTAGAAGAAACAATGCTCAGCATCAAAGTTCAAGAGCATCTCCAGTGCTGGAAAGCAGTATCAGCATCACCTCCTTTTTTTGCTCCTATATATCACTTCTTTTGTTTGCTGCCAAACGTGGTTTCTTGCCAGCTGAGATCGGGTAGCAGCGGTCCCTTACCAAGAGCTTCAGCCATCATTGTGGGTTTACTTACCTTTCACTGGCAACCTGTCCTTAAATGATCTGACCGACGGTGGACATGAGGTTAGAATACGTCGTCAGGGCAGCAGAGCTACTTCTTCATCCTCTCATGTTGAGACTCACTATTGCCTCTTGCGGTACAAACTGGTGTTACAGACAGGATGGACTGGAGCTAGCTGGTTAGCATGCTAACTTCAGTAGATATCTCTGCAACACCATTTACATACACGTCACTGGAAAATCTTTTTCAGCAATTTTGGAAGTTTTCACCTAAAACTTGTTCGAAATTTGAAACTAGAAAAGCAGCTAAACAAAACAGCTATCAAAACAACTCTCCTTCTAAAGGCGCGAACACCCATCACACAGCAAGGGGGAGCCAAGGACATGGCAGAAATTTTAGGATGGCATCTAAAGGGGGCAAACAGAAGTCTGGGACGGTTGTGGCCACCCCTGCACATGGTTACAAATACGCTGCCAGATGCCTGAGACAGTGTTTTACAGCAGTTTTGCATATTTCAAACAAGTTTGTTTAAAGTGGTAGTAACTTCAGGCTCCTGTAGATGGCGCTGCACGAGGCCGATGGGGGTATAAATACCTGTGGGGTGTGAGAGACGGGATCCATAGATTGAGAAGAGGTGCTACAGTGCAGTGAATGTCTCGTTCCATGTGTGGAAAATGGCTCCAGAGCAGATGTTAATGATTGGCTAAAAGGAGTGATTGAGCATTTGGGCGTGTCAAAGACCATAGTGTGAAGGAAGTAGCTGAATCTGCAGGTGTATAGAAGCATACAGTCATACAGGTCTACCAGCAGTGGCTAAAATCCAAGGCTACAGGAAACTGTCCTCAGAATTGGGCCAGGGAAGGCATCCACCAAATCTGGCACCAACTGTGCAATTCTTTGATGCAAGAGTGTCTGAACATTGATGTGGCCTACATCCAGAAACTTGTCCAGTACATGCCCAATCCAATCACAGCTGTTATTGGTGCTCGTGAAAGTATTACACAAACAGTTCCTGCAGATTGTGCAGTAGGGTTGAGGTGGTGTAACACCAAGCCATCTGGACATGTGGCACGTGACAACAAACCGTTCATCTTGGCGCTGACCACGGTGCCTCCACACACAGATTCATTGGTCGTCTCCACCAAGACAGAAGCGGGACTCGTCACTGAAGATGACCCGCTGCCATTCTGACTCACTCCATGACAGTGTGGCACGACACCATTGCAGTGTTTGGTGACGGTGACGTGGTGTTAAGGACAGTCGTCGTAACGGTCAGTGTGCATGTAGTCTTGCGTTGTGCAGCCGTCTGCCAATGGTGCTGGCACTGACAGGATGACTCATGAAGGACATCAATGCTCACTGAATGTCTGCAATTGTGGCTGTTGGGTCAGTCAGGCACAGTGATAAGGTCCGTCCTTGCCTTATGCGCAGCTGAGTGTGAAACTTGAATCATTAGTCTCACAAAGTCAAACCTACTCACCAAGTTTCATTCCTGTCGGTTGATTGCTTCTGGGTGCAGCTATTTGTGCAACTATCCTGTTGACGTTAAGTGTTTAACCGCATTTAAAAAAAGCCTTAGTGGAATAGTGAGAAACCACCAGTGGAAGCTATGTGATGACCCTAAATGAGCCATGGCAAAGTGATTTCAGCTCTGCTCTGAATTCATTACTTTGTGTCCCACGTGGCACGATTTGTCTTCCACATGGCCATTACAGGTTGCATAATGTGGATAGTGTTGTTCGGCAGTCTGCTGATTTCTGCATTTCCAGAACTCATTTGCAGGCAGAGCTAATACTTCCAAAGTTTTCTGTCTTTTGATGACAGGTGTCGTATTATAACCCGTCAGGGGGGAAATGTCAGTGGCCTAGTAAACAAAGGCAGCGGCCACGGCAGCGGCAGTCATAACTCAAGACTGACGAGGCGTAGGGTGATTTATACCTTTTCGCCAACTGCCCTTGCCTGCTCTGCTCCTTTACGAGACTTTGTTGGAACGAAACAATGGGCTAACACTGGAAACATACCTCACTCTCCTGCCTGGAAAGCAGGATTGGGTAATTCCACCGAGGCAGCAGAGCGAGCACATGAGGCAGGCGCGCTCAGCCGGAAAGCTGCTAGGCCACAGCTTCATAAACCCCCTTCCATGGAGACGGAGGAGACTGCAGGCTGGAGGTGCAAATTTGAGGAGTTTCACTCCAACGTGGCACAATGCAGCAGGCTGGCGTGCTACACCACCTGTTTCAGATTGGTGTCTCTGAGCAACAGTGGGCTTCTGAAAGAGCTCATTAACATAGCACACATTTATAGAACAAAAACAGCCCATAGAAACAGATTTCTGTGAACTGATGTGTTGGTGAGCAGCCTGACACTGCAACTTCGCAAGTTGTTGATTAAGCCCTAAAGTAGCTAAAATATATTACCACTATTTTACAATTGTCATATGAGCTCCCCAGACAAACATCACCTCTGTGATGTTCTGGGGGTGTTTTAATTACATGGAAATGGGTCCTTTCGTTGAGGTGACAGTAAATCCGAACCACAATGCCTACACCGAGTTGCTGGACAACCAGGTTTTGCCTTTTGCTCATCATCTTACCGAGGAACATAACATTCCTATCCCTGTATTCCAAGATGACAGTTCTCGCATTCACTGGGCTGCAAATGTGGCTGATTGGCATGATGAACATTCAGGGGCCAATTCCTTGATGCACGAGTGGCTGAACATTGATGTGGGCTGCATCCAGAAACGTGTCCAGTCGATGAATACAGAGGTGACCATGGCAAAGACATTGGTTCAGCTGCATGAAAGAAGGCAATGGTAGACCACTTCTATACTTCACTAAGAAAGCCCACATGGATGGACACAAGAGAATGACTGGTGGAGGTTGGAAGGCACTCAACTGGAATGACGTGGCTGTAGATCCAAGGCTAGTGGCTGATGTTGACAAGCGAGGAAGGGGAATTCAAAGCAAAAACTGTAAACACAAAATTACGGTTTGAAGTACGTACGAAGCATGAATCGTGGCAAGCTGGAAGCAGTGACGATGTTAAAACTGTAGATCATCAACACATCGACATCAACCTCAGGATCAGTGAGCTAACATGGACCGGATTAGGACACCTGTTCATGAGAGGAGCTACTGCTCTACTACTCGAGTCACAAACAATCCTGTCTTGCTCCATGTGTGGGAAATGGCTCCAAAGCAGATGTTAATGATTGGCTAAAAGGAGTGACTGCATTCGGGCGTGCCAAAGACCATAGTGTGAAGGAAGTAGCTGAATCTGCAGGTGTATGGAAGGTCATGCAGGTCTACCAGCAGTGGCTAAAATCCCAGTCTACAGGGAACTCTCCTCGGAATTGTACCAGGGAAGGCATCCACCAAATCAGGCCCAACTGTGCAATTCTTTGATGCAAGAGTGTCTGAACATTGATGTGGCCTACATCCAGAAACTTGTCCAGTCCATACCAAATCCAGCCACAGCTGTTATTGGTGCTTGTATAGGTATTACATGCTATTAGGCATGTTTCAGTCACAGGGGAGCTTATTATAGAATTATTAAATCTGTAGCCAGGTCAAGCTTTGGGCCTTTTTTCCCTGCACTTTTTAAAGCATTATGAGAACTTGGGGCTGACACAGGCTGAGGAAGTCAGAAAGTGTGACGTATGCACTGATTCGCAAGTTTTTATTGCTGTTTAGTAAAGTAATTCCCCCCAGATAGCGCGACATTAATGAGAGAGCAGGGATCCATTTCAGTCACAGCCTTCCATTGCTCATTAGACGTATTAGTCTCAGAGGTCCAGTGCAACATTTTAGCCTAGTCACACAGAGCTTAGAAAAAACACTGACTATACGCCCCTAGCACAATCAGATGAACCACCCCTCAGAGGAGCCCCTGGGACTGCAGTGTGTGCAGTGCTCAAATAAACAGACTGTGACAACACTGATTAAAAGCAGTCTGATTCCTTAATGCAATGATAGAATCTGTCATGTATGAAAGAGAGAGGGAGAGAGAACAGCAAAAAATGAGTCACTTTGCGTGTTTAAGGTGGTAGTAACATCAGGCTCCTGCAGATGGCGCTGCACGAAGATGATGGGGCTATAAATACCTGCAGTGTGCGAGTGATGAGATCCATAGATTGAGAAGAGGTGCTACAATGGCTAGTTCCATGTGTGGTAAATCGCTCCAGAGCAGATGTTAATGATTGGCTAAAAGGAGTGACTGCATTTGGGCGTGCCAAAGACCATAGTGTGAAGGAAGTAGCTGAATCTGCAGGTGTATGGAAGCGTACGGTCATACGGGTCTACCAGCAGTGGCTAAAATCCCAATCTACAGGGAATTCTCCTCGGAATTGTGCCAGGGAAGGCATCCACCAAATCAGGCCAAACTGCGCAATTCTTTGCTGCAGGGGTGTCTGAACATTGATGTGACCTTGTCCAGACCACTTGTCCAAAACTTTGGCCTTGTCCAAACTTGTCCCGTCCATGCAAATCCAATCACAGTTGGTACTCAGGCTCGTGGAGGTATTACACACTATTAAGTACAGTTCAGTCACAGGTGACTCATTTTTGTCTGTTGGGCTTATTTTGGCAAGTGTGGTAAGTTTTGCCTGGAGTTTTAACTCTTTTGGAGGTCTCCCATGGCGGACAGGTCTTAGCAGAGGTGCCAGACTTAATCTACACGCCTATATTGGGCTGCATGAGTCTAAGATGACGACATTGGCGGTTGTCAACAGCAAAGACATCAGTTCAGCTGCATGAAAGAAGGCAATGGTAAACCACTTCTATACTTCACTAAAAAACCCATATGGATGGACACAAGAGAATGACTGGTGGAGGTTGCTGATGATGACAAGTGAGGAAGGAGAATTCAAAGCAAAAACTGCAAACACAAAATTATGGTTGAAATATGTACTAAATAAAGTATTAATCATGGCAAGCTGGAAGCAGTGACAGTGTTAATACTGTAGATCATCAACACATCAACATCAACCTCAGGATGGATGGGAGTCACAAACAACAAAGTGGGGGGGAAATGGGGTTGCTTTCATTGTCAACAAGGATGTCAACAACAGTGTTACAATGCAAATGATCATTTGATGTCAATCCGATATTGGGCACAACCAGTCAACATTACAGTCATCCAGATTTATGCTCCAATAAAAGCATGCAAGTGATGCAGAAACCGAAAGGTCTTATGACCAAACTCAGCTGAAATTGACAGTACCTGTCAACAACACGTACTGACTTGAATGCTAAGGTCGGAGACGAAAAGGAGGGAATACAATTGGGAAACTTGGTCTAGGAAACAAGAATGAAAGAGTGTAATGGCTAATCAGCCTCTGGGACTACAATGACTTTTCCATTAGTAATACATATTTCAAGCAATCAAACCGACTTCTGTACACCTGGTCATCACCAGATGGAGTTCACAGAGCCCAAACGAGCTACATTCTTTCCACCAACAGATGGACAAGCTCCATTTTAATCGCAAAGCCACGGCCTGAGGCTGCTTGTGGAACAGATCATGGACTACTGATGTGCAAGCTCCGAGTGAAGTTGAAACAACAATCAAACCATCCAACTCCCCATATATGACCTGGAGCAGATACCCTCTAACTTCAAAGAAAACACCAGGAATCGATTTCAAGTGCTGGACCGAGTACCAGAGGAGGTATGGATGGAACTCAAAGAGGTCATCAAAGAAGAATCCGAGCCCAAGCTTCATAACATGAAGAGGAGAAAGAATCAAAGTGGATGTCTGGTGATACAGTGAAGACTGCAAAGAGAAGAGAATGCCAAAATCAAGAAGGATAAAGATCTTCTAGGAGAACTATATCATGAACTCCAGAGAGCTGCCAGGAAGAACACAGATGAGCGCTACAGCAACATCTGTGAAGATACTGAAAAAGGCGAACAAGGATGGAAAAACAAGGATTATTTTTCAGATGATACAAGAAATCAGAAGTGCATTTCAGCCACCAGTTGGAGCTCTAATAGATGTACAGTTAATGGTCAAATCACCAGAGATGAAAAACCAGAAAAATAGATGGTTGGAATACAAAGCAGGCCCATACAAAAAAAATGTCAATGGCCAAGACTGTCAAGGTGTTGGTGTCAGTCAAGAACATAGCAGAAGAGGAAACCCACAGGAATCGATAACATTGCAACCAAAAATTTCAGGATTCTGAATTCTGATTCTGATGGTTTAAAGATTAGTTGAAGTACTGACCAGATTGTGCCAACAATTATGTGATATAAAGGTCAGTGGCGGCCATATTGGAAAAGGTCAGTTAACATACCAATACCAAAGACAGAAGACAAGAAGGAGTCTGTAAACTACCGCCCAATGTCCCTCATGTCACATGCCAGTGAAATTATCCTTGAGATCATTTAATGCAGAATAGAGCCTTACATTGAAGGACAGCTGCCAGGATTCAGGAAAAGCAGAGGAACAGGAGACTTCACTGCAGCTATATGTTGTATCATGGAAAAGCCAAAGAGTTCAAGATAGAAATCAACATGTGTTTCACTGGATACAGCCAAACCTTCAAATGTGTGGACCACGTAACATCCTTAGGAAAATGGGAATACCAGTGTACCTCATTGTTCTAATGTGGAATATCTACACTGCTCAACAAGCCATGGTCAGGACTGGACTGGACCAGACTAGTTCCACACTGGCAGATAAGCAGATAAGGTTGCATACTATCACCATACATGTTCAAACAGGTACGTAGAACATTATGAGAGAAACAGGACCGGAGGAAGATGATCAAGGATTCAGAGTTGGTGGAAGAAGCACCAATAACCGTCAATATGCAGACAATACAACACTCATAGCAGAAAATCTGGAAGACCTGAAGCCCCTATAAAGAAGGATAATAAAAAACAAATAGACATTTGAAGAAGAGTAAGGTACTGACGAGAGGAAAGGGTGCCAGGAAAAAAGTTCTAAATTGAGGAAAAAGATGTGGCAAAGGTGGACAGCTTTTGCTGTTCGTATCAATTATTAACAACAAAAGATTCAGCACTCAAGAAATCGGACACAGGTTGGCACTCAGCAGAGGGAGGATGAAGAAGCCTGAAAAGACTTTCAGTGCAATGATTTGAATGCAGAATTATCCAGGCTGTGATCTTCTCTGTGGTTCTTTATGAGTGTGAAAGCTGGACAATAAAGAAGACTGGAAGTTCTGGAAGAACACTATCCATATGGTTGTCAGAACTCGGAAATGACTTGATAACTTGTCTTTATATGTCTTTATATAATACTTTTCTAAGAGCATTTCACTTATTTCTAGACTTATTCCTTATTATAAGACCTATTATAGAAGTATTTCACTTAGTTCTAGATTTATTTATTATAAGAAAACATTAGCTAGACTTATTTCTTCTTATTTTCTAGACTTATTTCATTGTAAATCTTATTACAAGAGCGTTTCACTTATTTCTACACTTTGTACTTATTATAAGACTTATGGTAAAGCATTTCACTTATTACTAGTCGCATTTCTTATTACAATATTAGACTTAATATTTCAGGTTTTTTAGACTTATTATGAGAGTATTGTCATTTGACATTTTCAGATCTAAAGCAAGAGTGGAGCTTGCTTTGCCCCTCTTTCACAAAGAGGACAGTTTTGGTAGTCTACCAGTTCTTGCTGGTGGTTGTTGAGAGTCTCTCTGCAGCTCCTAATCATTTTTTGGAAACTCCTGTATCATTACTTTTCCTTTGACTTTCTTAGGTCACTGGATCATGTCATGTGTATTATCTCCTGAAATATGAATAACATAGTTATATATAATGCAGGACTGTGGCGAGAGGAGAATATGAATGTTTTTGTTTGCTGTATATTGATTGTGTTTGTGTGTGAATACATGCTGTTAGAGAGAGACATATGGAAAGAGACTGACTTTAAAAAGTCCATTTATCCATTATGAGGGAAAAGGTCATTTTATAAGGACTGAAATGGTGAAAGCAGCTCCCGCTAACATTAACACCAAACAACAGAGCACGTGTTCCATTAATGGTACAAGGCTACACAAGCATGTTCAAAACCTGGTCCTGTCAAAGGGCAAGCTGTGCTGTTCAATCAGCTCCGGAGAGCATCATTCCTGAGAATATGTACAAGGAAATATCAATAGGCATCCGGAAACCAGCTCGCTGTTATCAGGAAAACCCTCTTGGATACAGTCAGTCCTGCTGCATTAGCTAGAACCGGTCAGTGCTGTCCACAATCAGAGACCTTTCACTCCATTTACAGTCAAAACAGACGATAAGAGCAAGTTACTGATTTCCAGTAGATATTTCTGAGAAGAATAGAAGAGAAGAGATGAGAAGAAAGGAGAAGAGAAGAGAGGAAAAGAAAAGAGAAGAGAAAAGAAAAGAAGAGAGAAGAAAAGAGAAAAGAAAATAAAAGAATGAAAATAAGAGGAGAGAAGAGATGAGAAGAGAAAATAAGAGAAGAGAAGAAAGGAGAGAAGAGAAGAGAAGATAAGAGAAGAAAGGAGAGGAGAGAAGAGAAGAGAAGATAAGAGAAGATAAGAGAAGAAATGAAAGGAGAGG
>CM067492.1:205186-229648 GCA_034552555.1 Semaprochilodus insignis | reverse complement strand
TGTATTGGATTCAGATCCCAAAGGTGTTCTATTGGATTTAGATCCCAAATGTGTTGTATTGAATTCAGATCCCAAAGGTCTTCTATTGGATTTAGATCCCAAATGTGTTTTTTTGGATTCAGATCCCAAAGGTCTTCTATTGGATTTAGATCCTGAATGTGTTGTATTGGATTCAGATCCCAAAGGTGTTCTATGGGATTTAGATCCCAAATGTGTTGTATTGGATTCAGATCCCAAAGGTGTTCTATGGGATTTAAATCCCAAATGTGTTTTATTGGATTCAGATCCCAAAGGTCTTCTATTGGATTTAAATCCTGAATGTGTTGTATTGGATACAGATCCCAAAAGGTGTTGTATATAGTGTATGTATCATATTTAAGTGCATCCACTGTAAAGATGACGTTTAGAAATTCACCAAACCATGACGAGCCATGGGTGTTTAAACCTGTGCGTATGACTGTGCATGTTTTTATACATGTTAAAAATCTATTTTGTTTACATGATACGTAACAAAGCTTTTTCGCAACAGCAGCAAAAACGCAAAACCTCAAAACAAGTCCAGTGAAGCATAGCACAAAGAACGGCAGGAAGAGAAAGGAAAGGCTTTCCGTTTTGGTTTTTTCCATTTTTTTTTTCTTCTTCTTGGATCAGACACTAATTAGATGTGTGCCAGTAATCCTCCATTCACTGAGCTCACGATCACAGCACACCTGCAAAGTTCTGATCATTAAACTTGGCCAATTTCACTCGATTTCTACTGTCATATCCACCAAAACGACAGCAATTACGGAGACAGAGAATGAAAGCAAGAGAAAAAGGGAAGAAGATAGGAGGAGAGAGAGAGATAAAGCAACGGAGACAGTAATATATTCATTGTTTTCCACATGAAAGGTTCGCCATCAGTAGCAAATGAACACTAGGAGACAACCTGAATTGGCAAAAGCTGAGAAATAATGTCTAAGTTCAGAGAGTCTCTCCTGCTGCTGGCCTTGGGCAACACACGGTCCTTCGGTCAACACAAACACATTCCAGGGACATTTTGGAGGTGTTTCTGTGTCCTTGAGTCCTCAGTGTCTGGAATGTGAACTGTTTGTGTTCATAGCTGCAGCAGTTCAATCAAAAAGATGCAGCCTTTGATTTCTCTGGACCGCAAAGGTCTTGTCCTGGCAAGGTTCTGGATCTGAGGATCTGACTGAGAATAGCCCACATGATCAGACGTTTGCAGCTTTTGCTCCTATTCTGTGGATTACAGTCTGGAGCGGATCACTAGATTTCCTCTTAGAAAATGAAGCGGGACTGTCAGATTTCCTCAGCCAAATGTAACCTCTTCTCATTTCACACAGCTGGGAAAAATGTCCCTTGCAGACTGAGGTCCATTCTGAAGATCGTCCTCCAAATCAAACCCATCCAGCCAATCACCCACAACATCCTCCCAAACAAACCAGTCCCCCCAGTTACCCACAACATCTTCCCAACCTCCTTCCCAGAGAAACTCACCCAATCACCCACATCATCCTCCCAAGCATGTTCACAACATCTTCCCAACATCCTTCCCAAACAAACTCAACCAATCACCCACAACATATTTCCATCCTCCCCAAACAAACTCACCCAATTACAAACCACATCCTTCCAAACAAAGCCGCCCAATCACCAACATCGTCCCAACATCCTTCCCAAAGAAACTCACCCAATCACCCACATCATCCTCCCAGACATGCCCACCCAAACATTCAACATCCTTCCCAAACAAAGCCACCCAATCACCCACAACATTATTTCCATCCTTCCCAAAGAAACTCACCCAATCACATCCAGCATCCTTCCAAACAAAGCCACCCAATCACTCACATCTTCCCAACATCCTTCTCAAAGAAACTCACCCAATCACCCACATCATCCTCCCAAACATGCCCACCCAAACATCCAACATCCTTCCAAACAAAGCCCCCCAATCACCCATATCTTCCCAACATCCTTCCCAAAGAAACTCACCCAATCACCCACATCTTCCCAACATCCTTCCCAAACAAACTCACCCAATCACCCACAACATATTTCTATCCTTCCCAAAGAAACTCACCCAATCAAATCCAACATCCTTCCAAACACAGCCACCCAATCACCCACAACATCTTCCCAACATCCTCCCAAACATACCCAGCCAATCACCCACAACATCTTCCCAACATCCTCCCAAACATACCCAGCCAATCACCCACAACATCTTCCCAACATCCTTCCCAAAGAAACTCACTCAGTCACACACAACATCCTCCCAAACCCACCCACTCAATCACCCACCACATCCTTCCCAAACATACCCACCCACCCACCCACATTTTTCATGGTAAATTTAAATGGATTTTGTATTTGGACAGTTAAATAAAAATGGTCCATTTACCATTTACAGTTCTCAGATCTGAAGCCAAAGTGGAGCTCGATGTTCTCCTCTCTCTCAAAGATGAAAGCTTTAAGTGTTGTTCAGCTGAAAGGGTCAGTTTTGCTGGTCTACCAGGTTTTGTAGGTGGTTGTTTGGAGCTCCGTTTTCTCTGTAGCTTTTAATCATTTTTGAACTCCACACACCCAAACACACATAAGCACAGATTTAAAAGAAGCTACATGGCAAACAGGACATGACTGTGCTTGTGATTAATAGCCCCTAATTCAGGACAGTCAACATCATTTCCCCCGATGACAACATGTTTACATTTGAAATGTAAGCAGTTGTTTGGCCTCATGTCTGTAATTACAGATCAGCGTCGGTCAGCGAGGATGCGCTAGGGGAAGGGGGTGGGGGTTGCTAGGAGACAAGATTATTGTTCATGTACTCATAGGTAAATTGTGGGAACATCCATAAAAAGCGTCTCTCTCTCTCTCTCTCACACACACACACACACACACACACACACACACACACACACAAACACACACAAACATGCCCAGAGCTCACACAGGTGCTCAACAGCTCAGCTGAATGATGCACCCCTCTGTGCTGACATTACTGCTCTAAATATGTATAATTACACTGTTATTACACTGTTATTACACTGCTGTTACACACTGGTATCACCATACATTTAATATATCACTGATTTTACCCTCAGAGTTTGCTTATCCATCCAGCCAGAACTGATTCATTCTTTTTAGACCTAATTTAAGTTCAGCTAATAATTACAATCTGCTTTCTCAATCAGGTAAAAATATAAAACGTACCTAATTCAGTCCCACTGAGTAAACATCCTACTGCACAGAGACCAAGAGAGAGAGAGAAAAAGAGAGGCAAACAGAGAGGGAGAAGGAAGGAGAGAGGGAGAAATTGAGAGGGAGAGGGAATGAGGGAAAGAGAGAGAAAGAGAGCAATTACAAATAGTGAAAAAGAAAGAACAAAAGAATAAAATAATCAAAGAAGAAGAAAACAAAAATGAGAGGGACAGAGAAGGAGGTACAGACCCTTCACCCGAATGTCTCTCACTCTGATCTCCTGGTAAAAGTTCAGCTGTTAGTGAGACTGAAAGAGAGAGAGAGAGACTGAGAGAGAGAGACTGAGAGAGAGAGAGAGAGAGAGAGTTCTGACCTTCAACCGAGCGCTCGTTCAGTCTCTCACTCTGATCTTCTGGTAAAAGTTCAGCTGTTAGTGAGACTGAAAGTTTCTCAGTGACTGAGTTTAAAGACAGAGAGCAGATTGTGCTCAGTTCAGCCTCACTGCTCTGTACAGCCTCATTAACTCCTCAAACTTCTCCCCTCAAACTTCAAACACTCCTCAAACTTCTCCCCTCAAACTTCCAGTACAAACCATCCCTACCAGTCAGGACCACTCTGTTAGGTAAAGCAGCAAGATAATATCAGTGGGCAAAAAGGACACGGTGTCATGAATTCTGGACGCTGGATCACAGAATCTAACATAACTCAATATATTTTACCTTTCATGGAACTACGGTAGCTGAATGTTGTGAGTTGCCTGCAACATGATTTCTGTGCAACTTGACAGTTACATGAAGCAATTAACCTCCCTGAATAAAAGAAAGGTCACCTTGCATGTTTAAGGTGGTAGTAACTTCATGAGGGTGATGGGGCTATAAATACCTGAAGGGTGTGAGTGATGGGATCCATAGATTGAGAAGAGGTGCTACGGTGCAGTGAATGTCTCGTTCCATGTGTGGAAAATGGCTCCAAAGTAGATGTTAATGATTGGCTAAAAGGAGTGATTGTATTTGGGTGTGCCAAAGACCATAGTGTGAAGGAAGTAGCTGAATCTGCAGGTGTACGGAAGCGTACGGTCATACGGGTCTACCAGCAGTGGCTAAAATCCCAGTCTACAGGGAATTCTCCTCTGAATTGTGCCAGGGAAGGCATCCACCAAATCTGGCCCAACAATGTGCAGTTCTTTAATGTAAGAGTGTCTGAACATTGATGTGGCCTACATCCGGAAACTTGTCCAGTCCAGGCCCAATCCAGTAACAGCTGTTATTCATGCTTGTGGAGGTATTACATGCTATCAGGTATGTTTCAGTCACGGGGAACTTATCGTTTGTCTGGTGAACTTAGTTCACTGCATTCAGTTTCTTCACTAGTTAAAAGTAACATAAAACAAATTCGTCTGCCTGCAGAAGCGTTTCAACACTGTTTGTGTTAAAAACAAGAAGACTAGAAAAACTACTGCCAGAATAAGGAACCGCTTTAACAGCCTTTAGTCTTAGCTGGCTAATGAGAGAGAGAGAGAGAGCGAGAGAGAGAGAGAGAGAGAGAGAGAGAGAGAGAGAGAGAGAGCACAACTAAAGAATTAAGGCAAAAGAAAGAAAGAAAGGAAGAACAAAAAATGAAGGAAGAAGAAAGCAAGGAAAGAAGTATAAAATCAACAATAAGAAAGAACAATCCATGGAAGAAGAGAAGAACCATTGGAAGACAATACAAATGAACACAGGAATAAATAAATAAATAAATGCAACAAAGAAACTGATGCAAGAATAAACGAATGAAGACGACTGAGACCAAAAAAGGGAAACATAAAACAGAAAGAATAGAAAGAATAGGGATAGAGAAAGAGAGCAGGAAACAAGAAAGCAAGAGGGACAAAGAAAGAAAGAAAGAAAGAAAGAAAGAAAGAAAGAAAGAAAGAAAGGATGAACCTACCACCCTGGAGATCTACCTTCCTACCACCCTGGAGATCTACCTTCCTACCACCCTGGAGATCTACCACACCTTCTCCAGCTGATTACCCTGGATCAGATGCATTCGTGTTAGGCGAGGAGGAGGCAGCATTTTAGATGCAGGTTGGAACTAAACTCTGCTAGGAAGGTAGACCTCCAGGAGAGCACTGCTTTACACTATGCAACTAAAAGTGCAGTTTAGTTTCAGGTAGGTTGAAACCAACTAACGTTTGATCAAATGTGCATGGTGTAAAGCCACCTAAAGGCTGGGAGTGCCCTGGTGAAAGCCCCAACCTAAAAGCAGGACACTTTGGACGGCCATGTAATCGAGGCTTTTCTCCAGAACAAGAGCCATGAAACGGCACTCTCCCAGTCTGGAGTGCCAGCAGGTCATGTCCCTGTATCTCTTACGCCAACAGAGCTACCACGGGCCATTATAAACCGGAATAAAAGATAAACCTGGCTCCAGTCTGAGGGGATTTACTACTCGCCAGACAAGTGCAACATGAGATTATCTGCTGAAATGTCACGGCTGTTTAATAAAGCAAGCTGCTATTGCTCGCCTCATCACCTCGCTGTGTGCGGGCGTACGTTATTTGTCATTACGAGCATTAACCTTCTTTACTGGGCTCAAGATCAGCTCACCCCAAATACCTGCTTCATTAGTCCTCATACACATACGAAACTCCTCTGAGGATTACTCACGATCTTCACTGTGTGAAGAAATACAGACTGTTTGCAAAGAAGTGGGCTGGGTCTTCACCTCAGTTACAGGGGAACTATGAGGACAAAACTGTCTCTAATTTGGTGATCACGATGTAAACAAGGTCAATCCATTTGGTTTGATGTGAAATGGAACAAATACCTGCACCCAAAAGGAATCAGCTGGCTTGAATGAAACTTGGTGGTTAGGTCTGGCATTGCAAGACATGCAAATGATTCTAGTTTCACGCTCCGCCGCACGTAAGCAATGTGGCGTAAGCAAGGATGGGCCTTGTCGCTGTACCTGACTGACCCAACAGCCACGATTGCAGACATTCAGCGAGCAGTGATGCCCTCCATGAGTCATCCTGTTAGTGCCAGCACCATTGACAGACGGCTGCACGACGCAGGACTACATGCACACAGGCCGTCAACATAAACACCACATCAACATGGTCAAAGACTGCAACGGTGTCGTGCCAGACTGTCATGGAGGGACTCAGAATGGCAGCAGGTCATCTTCAGTGATGAGTCCCACTTTTGTCTTAGTGGAGACGACCAGCGAATATGACAAATATGCTTGCTATGTGAATAATTCATTATGCCATGTTTATGATGCCTTATGAAGGCATTACAAGATGTTAGGAATAGGTTCCTATAGGCAGAGAGTGTTACCACTAGGACAGAGGACTTCACACACCTGAACCAATTCTGAATTCTGGAGTTCCATTTCAGGTCTTGGCTTCAGCACCACGGACAGCACCCTTCCACTTCTTCTGTATAGGACCCTGGACAGCGATGAATAACGACACCCTAGCAAAAAGACATATGTCAGGACTTAATCTTAGTCATTAGAGGTCGCACTTAGTCACGGCTATCACTGGTGATAATTAAAGCATGCTGTAATCCTAGCTCATTAAAAGAAGCAGAGTTTGTAAGCTGAGATATGTTATGATGACTTTCTGGTCCAATCAAACGGAAGGATGTGAGAAAGTGCAGACTTAAATACACTGTAAATAAATGTCATCAGCTACAACTTAAACACATAAGCTCAGAAGCTGCCTTAAAGTTTTACGTTCAGTCAAACTGGAATGACTTATTTACTTCAACTCATGACTTCATGTTCGGCTTGGCTTTTGGAATTTGGAGTTGGTTTGACCATATAGTGACCATTGACCATTAGCAATGACCATTAGCAATGCTAAGTTTAAAGTATAGATGACTTATTAACATGAGCTCTTGCCACTTGTCTCAATTATTGGCCTCAACGTTTTGTTTTTTTTTACCTGTAAGAAATGAAAGCTTTAGCGCAAGTTCTGCCAGGAAGACGCCAATGTTACGTCACTCATTCATTCATTACTCTGGCCAATCGCAGCGCGCCACCTGTCTTTAAAGGATTCAACCTAAACACTCATGTTTTGCTGCTTTCAGGTGCTGACATTTCTACCTTCTCCCCCACAACACCAGTTTGGCCCCGGTCTTGTTGTCCAGGGAACAGGCTCCGCTCCTGCCGTCCATATATGGCAGGATCTGCGAGGGTCCGAACCCTTTGAGGCCTATATAAATATCACTTTTGCCTTTTGTGTCCTTCTGGCAGAACTACTAAGAGTTTTACTCCCCCTCTTCATGCTGTTTCCCCCTCTCTGGCCTCCTACCTTCCTTTGTGCGTCTCCATCATCGGTCTTATTTTCCAAAGCTAACAACCCCGTCAAGTTGCTGTTGACTGTGCAGATGCATGTAATAGCATCAGTCCTGTGGGGACTCCTCTAGGATGTTCTTAATGTGCTGTTTTGATTATGTAACACTGTAATATTGTATCAAGTCAAGTGGCTTTTTGGTCCTAACAAGGCTACAGCTTGATTTACCTCAGCAGAAGTGGTCCAGGGCTGAAAATGAACTGAATAAAGCCTAGGTGAATTTATACAATCCAACAACTATGAAAATTAGCTTTTGTGAGGATAACCCGCATTTACAGCCAATATCTACCTGGCTAGGCTGTTAACCTTAGAACATAAAACAGATACACACAATGGAAAGTAGGCCGGGCAGGTGGGTGGGGGTATGTTGCCATTGCTAAGTACTTGCAATGTCGAGTTCATTCAATAACAGAGTTCAATAATTTTTTCACGGTGTTCTGACCCGTCAATACAGACTGTAAAATGAAGATATGTATAATAACTACGTAATTAACTATGTAATTACACTATTATATACTATTTATTTACATTGGAGAGAAATACAAAAAGATTTTTCACAGGAAGACCACCCACTCTGTCTTCATATCGAAACATGATGATAAAAGGGTTTTCAGAAAAGTTAGAACTGCATCTTTTACCATATAAGCATGTCAATGCTGTTGGAACAAATCTTGTTGTCAGTTTTACAGGAGAAGAAAAAAAACTGCCTTAATTTCAATGTAAGTCAATGGAACCAGATGTATTTCCAAGTCAATTCAGGCCATTTCTTTTGGTCCATTCACCATGAAATTTGCACACAATGTAAAGACCATCAGGCACTTTCAATCTATGTCAAAAACCGAAAAATGACAAAAATGGAGATACAAGGTTTTGTTCCTACAGCAGCGATGTGCTTTTGCTCAGTTGCCTCATCTCGTCCAGCTTTGCTTTAGTCTGTTATTACTTATTATATCAATTATACATTAGCTTTAAGACAGAAATCAGGCAGCTATATCCATCAGTAGCACTTTAGCTCCTTAATTAGCCCGGAAATGTGCTGGAGCTTATCCAGAGTGCATGAACTCAATGAGCTCCATGAGTCTCCAACTTTGACAATTTAGCTCAGCCGTCATGCGGGGTGGCTTAAAGTTAGACAGAGAGGAGTGACGTTATAGACAGATCACTGACCTGAGACCTGCGGCTTTTTCATACTTTCATTACCCACCAAGACGAAGCGCCGCTCGGATTGGCGGCAGAGTCGCTCGGCTCGGTGGTGTAAGTCTAAAAAGATAATCTTCTGAAGGAAGACGCAGCAGTGCTGAGTAAAGCTCAGCGTACTGTAATGAGGTTCTCCCTCAGCTCGCTGCCAGCCAACACCGCATCAACTTCACTTCACCCTGCCATGCGTCTACAGTACCTCAGCATCAGATGCAGTTTAAACTCCCTTTAACTCAGGAGCGACTAGGCTGCTTAAATAAACCATCACCCCTGTGTGACTTCCCTATAGCCGCGCTGCATCTCTCAACAAGCCTGAACTTTCCCAACGTTACGTTGCATTACAGTTCTGAGAGAGAGAGAGAGAGAGAGAGAGAGAGAGAGAGAGAAAGAGAAGAAGGGAGTGAGGGAGAAAGAGAGAGAAAGAAGGATAAAGTGTGAGAAATGGAATAGAAAGAGAAAAGGAGAAAGAAAGCAATAGAAAGAGATGGAAAGAGAGAGAAAATGAAACAGAGAGAGAGAAGCAGAGAGAGAAAAAGAAAGAGAGAAAGAGACAGAGAAAGAGAGAGAAAGACAAAGAGAGAGGGAAAGAGACAGAAACAGAAAAGGAGCGAGAAAGAAAGCAATAGAAAGAGATGGAAAGAGAAAGAATAGGAAATAGAGAGAGAGTAGGAGAAAGAGTGCGATAAAGAAAAAGTGATTGAGAAAGAAAGAAAAGTTAGAGAAAAGGAAGAGAGAATGAAAGATAACAGGAGAGAATAGCATTAAAAGGAAAAGAAAAGTCTGAAAAAGAGAGAATGATGTAATCTAAATACTGAGATTAAAAACAGAGTAAGATACAGAGACGAGACAAAGAGAGAGCGTGTGAGAGGACACAGCGAGAAAAGAGAGAAAGAGTGAAAAGGAAAGGTAAAAAAGCGAACTAACTGGAAAAAAAACAGAAAGAGAAAGAAAGGGGAAGATGTAACTCTCCTAAGCAGACGGTCTGGTTTTAATAGTGAGTCTCGGAGGCTGAAGCCAAAATATCCAATACAACACACACCCATTAACACCTCCTCAGAACACCCCCCAAACACCCCCCACCACCATTCAACAGCCCACACACACAGCAACGAGGACACAGTGGATTAGAAGCACTGCTCATGCTGCTTTCATCAAGACATTACAGTGTTCAGACACACCAAGCAGACATTGTTCACTCTGAGCCTTTTTCATCACCGCATCCACAAATACAGGTCTAGACTGATCTCTGCAAAGCAGGAACCAGAACGTACAGAAACACTGCTGATCTCTCTGAGCGCCAGCTCATCTGAAATCCCGGACTGGTGTTCACTGGAAAAGCATGTTCGCTACCAGTTCATCTGCATGTGTTTGGACTTCGGGCGGAAACTGGAGGACGTCAACACAGACACGGGGAGATGCAAACTCCACACAGCAAGAAACCCAGACCGGGAATCGAACCCAGAGCCTTCTTGCTTATGAACCGGGAATTGAACTCAGACCCTTCTTGCTTATGAACCGGGAATCGAACCCAGACCCATCTTGGGAACCCGGGAATCAAATCCAGACCCATCTTGCTTGTGAAGCAGAAATCAAACCCTGGCCTTTCTTGCTGTGAACCGGGAATCGAAGCCAGACCCTTCTTGCTGTGAACTGGGAATCAAATCCAGACTCTTCTTGTTGTGAAGCAGAAATCAAACCCTGGCCTTTCTTGCTGTGAACCGGGAATCAAACCCAGACCCTTCTTGCTAGATGAATGGTTTATAGTCACGTGTCACTACAGGCACTCTGACAGCCCAATATAATGTTAATGAGATCCTGCAAGCAGTGGCGCTACCTTTTCTGAGCGCACTGCCATCTCAAGAGCACACAGATACTATGCCATGACCAGCCGCGCACACCAGACCTATACCTGATTGAAAATGTGTGGGATGCTACTGGACATGCTATCAACACTCCACCCCTACCGCAAAATCTGCCCAAACTGTGTGAGAATATTCAAGCTGCATGGGATGGATTATCACAAGACACCATTAGGAACCTCTACAACTCCATGCTGAGAGACAATACTTCTGTATGTGTAGCTCAATAAATATTGTCCATATCAGTCTAAATGTATCATCATTTATTGTTCCTGGTGACCTTTATTTTCCTTCCCAATAGCATTGGGAAATTCAGAGATCCCAATCTGGGACTCGGACTTCGGAATGACGCATGGCTTCAGAAGTCTATATGTCACGACTTCAGAACTAGAGCTATATGTTTCAAAATCTAAAAGTTTCAGGAAGTTAATCCTAGCATGTGCAGAACCTCGGACCTCATAGGGATACCCAGGATGAAGCGACACAAGTGGTGGGAAGGTGACAGTGTTTGCGGCGAGAACAGATGACCATCAGAGCAGAACTTTATTAATCTAGATGGTTTATTAAAGCTGGAGAAAGTCTGGAGGACTCCCTATACTCGTTTATCACTGTTGTATAATACTAGGTAGGTCTGGAAGACATTTGGCGTCCATTGCAGTTGATGGCAAAAGTTGGAAAAATCAGACTCTTGACCGAGCATTCCGGTTATCAGTGCAGTCTGCGGAATACTGCTGCATGCGGTGGCAGAATTGTCCATTGCGACTTCACTTGAGAAGAACAGAAAGCAGATCCGGTTTGCTGTCTTTCCTCTACCTCAAACAGCTGGATGCAGCATTGAGAGCACTTATCTCGGAATACGTGACCTAGTAGAGCTTGAGGGACATGGAGGAAGACTACACAGTCAGATCAGGCTACAATAGAGCTTTCAGACCTCAATTCAAAGCTCAGTGTGTGACAAGCATGACGCCACCTACAGCCCACGCAACCGCATGCTTAGTGCAGAGTGACGTCTCTCCTCAGTATCATCCATTCAGGACTGCAGACAGAAAGCAGAGGGAGAGCGACAGAACGACTCAGCAGGCAAACGTCACTCAGTCTGATATAACAACATAGCCTGGGCCGAGTGTTCAGCGTTTTAGCAGCACGGCGTGTTCAACCACAGAGCAGACGCTTCAGCACAAAGCTAAAAGGTAATTTCAGTGAGCGGCCTGGTCATTATCCTGACTGGAACTCTGTAGAGAAGCTGTTGTTCCATCTGCAATCCTGAATAAGCATGAAAAAATGTCCTGAGCCGTGTAGCGTGCAAAAGTGGCCAAGAATTATCCATAAAACAGCAAAGCTATCAGTGTGTCACACAGCCGTTGGACAAGAAGTCTAATTCACTTATTCTCCCCCCTCAAATCAACACCAGCTGAGAGGTGCTTTTGTCGGAAGTTAGCCCTGGTGAAGCCTGAATTTGCCCGAGGAGTGAAAGGAGGTGATTTTATACTAGCAGGGTTTCTAAGCTCACCAGACAAAAAATGAGTCACCGGTATAATGTCACCTTGTGTGTTTAAGGGGGTAGTGACTTCAGGCTCCTGCAGATGGCGCTGCACGAGGATGATGGGGCTATAAATACCTGCGGGGTGTGAGTGACGGGATCCATAGATCGAGAAGAATGGTACAGTGCAGTGAATGTCTCATTCCATGTGTGGAAAATGGCTCCAAAGCAGATCATAGTGTGAAGGAAGTAGCTGAATTTACAGGTGTATGGAAGCGTACGGTCATACGGGTCTACCAGCAGTGGCTAAACTCCTAGGCTACAGGGAATTCTCCTCGGAATTGTGCCAGGGAATTCAGAGTGGCTTGGCATGAAATGCTTCAGGTTGATTTTTGATAGTCTGGGCAGCGATAACCCACATCAAATCCCATGTTTGCAAATTGGATCCAAACCACATTTGAAAGTGATAAACCCGCAAACAATCAACCACAAGGGAGTTCCACACAATTCCGAGTTACTTCCCGATTGTGTCACTCTTTCTTGTGTGAAAACCCAAAATAACCACCACAGAAAGCAAACAAACACTCAAGCAGAGCAAAATGGGACCCAGTATTTTCTCCTGAGTGAACTGCTGTATGTGAGTTTTGCAAGAGATTAATAAGCTTACATCAGAGAGGAGGAGTGATACGTTAAGGTAAAATAAGCTCCTCCGAGAGATTATTTATGATTATGTATGAAAATCACATCTGCCCCGATCACGATTCAAATTAAACCCCGACTTATTTTCATTACGGTGAGGAGCGCGCTGATTAAACAGTGGCGCGCACTCCGGCATATTTGCCCAGAGACGGAGAAACACACATAAGCCTTGCAAATGAACTCAAAACTGGATTTAATCAACTGCCATATTTAAATGAATGACTCACATCTGTGTTCCACTTTAATTTCAGTGTTAAAAGGCCCATATTGTAGAAAACCACTCATTTTTACATATTAATATACACCCATCATCAAAGGAATAGTTGCTCCCAGAAGGAAGTGTGGGATTGCAGTGCTGTTGGGAAGGAAGATAAAGGTCACCAGGAACAATAAATGATGATAAATTTAGACTGATATGATCAATATTTATTGAGCTACACATACAGAAGTAGTGTCTCTCAGTATGGTGTCGGGTGGCCATGTTTGCTAATGCTACATGCCAGACGTCTAGGCACAGAGTTGTAGATGTTCCTAATGGTGTCCTGTGATAATCCATCCCATGCAGCTTGAATATTCTCACACAGTTCCTGCAGACGTAGCAGTAGGGGTGGAGGTGGAGTGACACCAGGCCTTCTGGACGTGTGATGAGTGACAACAAACCCCTTGTCTCCTCCACACACGGACTCGTTGGTCGTCTCCACCAGGACAAAAGCGGGACTGGTCACTGAAGATGACTCATTGCCATTCTGAGTCACTCCATGACAGTCTGGCATGACACCATTGCAGTCTTTGGCGACACTGACGTAGTGTTAAGGGCAGTCTCTGTAGCGTTGCTGTGCTGGATAGTTTTGTTTGGTTGACGATTCTCAGTCCAGCAGTGACACTGAGGTGTCCGGCAGCACTCCTCTCCATTCTCTCTCACTGTCTTTCCCTTCACCTACTGCTACAGGTCTCATTCACCCTCATTCACTGTCTCCAGTGTGTTTGAGAGTGTGTTGCTGCTGAACATGGAGCAGTAATGAATGTGTGTGTGTGTGTGTGTGTGTGTGTGTGCTCCCATGAGGTTTCACTATTTCAGAAACATTAACACACAAAACACAGTGAGCTTCATCACACCCACACACCACCACACATCATAGTATTCTCTATAAACAGAGAACACATATGCGTACCCCACAGCCGGAACCCAACCCAGTGCAACTGGTGCTGCTAAATCTGAACCCGATCTGAACCTGCTTGAATGCACTAAGAGAGCCTAATCACTTCAGACACAGGTTTAAAGTGCTTTACCTTGTTGGTGCTATATGACTGTTTGTCCACATGTAGTTTAGACCCATCTACTCTCTATGTTTTGGTCCTAGAATGAAACGAGCCATTTTCCCATTTCTGGTGAGCTCATGAATAATCTGATGAGCTCTGCTCTGATTGGCTGATTTATATGGAGCCACCATAATGATCACGCAGACACAACATGTGGAAATAGACTAAATAAAATGAGCCTCTGTGTAAATAAGCCCTGTCCTCATACTG
The DNA here is from genome assembly GCA_034552555.1 of Semaprochilodus insignis. Lineage (NCBI taxonomy): Eukaryota > Metazoa > Chordata > Actinopteri > Characiformes > Prochilodontidae > Semaprochilodus > Semaprochilodus insignis. The sequence continues at coordinate 215,334 of CM067492.1, read as the reverse complement.
TTTAGTTAGCTATGCTGACTCTAGTTACTTTAGCAGCTAATGTTACCGATACTAGCTAGTGGCTTTCCATCTGGACATCAACACACAGTAGATTAAAGTTGTTCCTCACTATGAAACTCTCAGTTTAAGATGATCTGCTTCAACCGGGAAACACGGATACAATCACACAGCATGGCTGCTACTTACAGGCTGCTGTAGGGGTCGTGATGCTAATAAAGGTGGAGCTGCTCTTCTATTCAGTCTCCTAAGGGTCAAACACTGAGTAAAGCTGCTCCATATTACCCAAGAGTTTGAGAAACTGTCTGGAGTGAAGCTAACAACTCTAGAATAAAGTTGGCCAGGATCTTCTTAGAGGTGTGGGAGATGAAGCTTGGTTCTATGCACTGAACTCTCCTTATTCAACGATGACAATGTAAATACAGTTTTCCATTCTGTTTCTCCAACTCTTGGGTTGTGCAACAAAACATCCAGTTATGGAATACATCGGAATCTTACACATCTGTACTTGTTATCAGTTTATTATTGTAGAATTGACAACCATACCTGGCAGGGAAGAGCATTCACCCACCTTCGATTAGTCCCACTGTGATTAGTGAAAGTTCCACCCTCTACTGCAGCAATGCTCAACGCTGAGCTAAACAAACAAGGAGAAAGATCTGCCGTGGCCTTCACCAACCCAGCACAGGCCTCTGCCCAGCCATGATTTCATTCAGGGTCATTTTCATCCACTCATCCAAGCCCAGAGCTGTTCTCAACATGGCTAAAGAGGGAGGGAAAGAGAGAGCGAATGTGAGAATGTGCAAAAGGCCTGAGCTCAACGTTCCACATGAAAAATCAGCCTACACCCAGAGTCAGGAAGCAAAGCTCTGTGGCTCCTTCTAATCCAAGGGTTCTTCTAGTAAACAAGAAGAGACAATTACTCAGGTTAAATTCCTTCACCAACTCACATCATTACTGCTCAAATTAAAAGTCTTCTCCACGCCAATACGTCAAATATCTCTCCAGAAGCATTATGGCAAAGCATATTGTGGCGGCTGCCGTGGGCTGCACAGCCCCTCAGGAGACTGCTTAGAGACATGCTATGCAAATGGCCTTTCAAAGAGGCTCATGGGAGTTTGTTAGTTTAAGATGGCTTTACATGGCATGTGGTGGGTTTAATTAGATCAATGTTAAATGTCTACTGCAGAGTGGAATTACACTGGCCGTAGCTTACCTTCCCACCTATCTTCAGTGTTAGGCCAATGGCTTTTTTGCCATGCATTACCAAGCAGAAATGATTTCCTCTCCTGGCTCTTCTTCTGAACAATGCTACATGTGGTGTCAGAAGTGGGGTTCTCCCTCCCCCAGCAGCCTTTGGGAGAGATGGTACTACAATGAACAAGGGTGGACAGCAAACGGGTACAGCGATAAGGCCCATCCTGGCTTATGTGACATGTGTGGCCGAGCATGAAACTTGAATCATTTGCATGCCTCACGATATCAAACCTGCCCAACAAGTTCCATTCTTGTTGGTTGATTCCTTCTGGGTGCAGCTATTTGTGCAGCTGTTCTTTTGAAGAATAGCTGCACAGATGCCAAAACAGCTAGTAGCCTTTATTTAGGAGTTAGGAGTACATACAGGTAACTACTAGCTTTTGCCTATTATTAGCTATGTTAGCATGCTGGTGAAAGCCTTGAGAGGAATAGCCTGATCCATGCTAGCAGTCTTTCTTCAGCAGAATGAGAATACATACTGGTTAGCTTCTGGTTTGGTTTGGTTTGCTTAAAGAAACCGTACAAGCTACGATACTAGGCTAGTAGTCCTCCATTAGCATCATGAGAATACATACTGGTATAGCTTTTTGCACCATTTTAGCCATGTTAGCATCACTGTTAAGCTACCTAAAGGCACAGCCTGAGCTGCGCCAAGATAGCTAGTAGTTGTTCAGTGTCCAGTATTATAAGAACGCATCCTGCTAGCTATTGCTTCTTGTTAGCCAGGTTAACATTCCCAGAAGAAGTACTGAGGCCTTGTTGGTAGAAGGCAGCCTCTCAGCATGTGTTTGTCACTCGTCGTCTCACACATTTCCCCTTCAGAACAGCAGTTCCTGCTGCTTTCAGCGTCTTCTCTAATCCCTGCTCCTCCATCTGACGGGTTTATTTTTGCACTGCTGAGTTGGCCTTATTAGCACAGGGAATGTCAGGAGTAATTTGTCTCCTAAGGTGTTTCCTCGCTACACAAAAGACGCTGTCTCTCTTACACACACGCTATCTCTTTCAGCCTCTTTCGCAAGCTCCGACTATGGAACCCCGCCACAGACAGCTCTGCCAATCACGTAGGCCCCTGCGGGCATGAGCAGTGCGAAGGTGCTGAACATAGCGCGGCCTTTCAGCTCCATAATGATCACCAGCTTTTCTCATGCTGTAGAAGATCTTTGCCCTGATTCTCCAAATGCTGCTCAGCTGTCCTACATATTTGCCCCATTTCACTGCTGCTCCAGACCTACGCTGCTGTTATGCATCACTTGTTATGCCACTGGGGTGTTTAAACACTGTGTCCACTCACTGTCCACTCTATTAGACACTCCTACCTCGCTGGTCCACCTTGTAAATGTACAGTCAGAGACGATAACTCATCTGCTGCTGCACAGGGCAGTGTTGCTCATCCCGCCCACAGGACACTGTTGGACACTGGACAGTTTTAGTTGGTGGTCGATTCTCAGTTCAACAGTGACAGTGAGGTGTCCAACAGGACTGCTGTGTCTGATCCACTCACACCAGCACAACACACACTAACACACCGCCACCACGTCAGTGTCACTGCAGTGCTGAGAATGATCCACCACCCACATAGTACCTGCTCTGTGGGGGTCCTGTGGGGGTCCTGACCATTGAAGAACAAGGTAATACAGCATACAGAAAAACAGATGGACTACGGTCTGTACCTGTAGAACTACAGAGTGCTCCTATATGGTCAGTGGAGCTGAAAAATAGGACACTGAGGTATATGTATGTGTGTGTACATGGGTAATGACTGTCACTAATTAGTCATTCAAGTCATTCAAGGTAACAGCTTATAAACATGATCATATGACTGTAGTGTAGAAGCAATGGGAAAAACCTTGAATATGAGTCAAATATAATCAAATGGATAACTTGAAGTTGAACCAACATGACCTGTTGGATTTAATATTCATGCATTTTGTATTTAATGATTGTTTTAGCATTCAGTTTGGTTCTCAATTATTATTTATAATCAAATGTGTTTTGCATGTGGATATGTTGATTTGCTATGTTGTTCATCTGCACTGTAAACAGAGCTGGTTTAGGGCAGGGTATGCAGAGAAACAGATGGACTACAGTCTGTAACTGTAGAGCTATACGGTGCTCCTATATGGTCAACATTGGTTTTATAGTCCAGAAAACAGTGATCCCAAACTTCGGAATGGTGGTGAATTCCGGCCTACTTCAATCAGAGATACCTGCATAAAGAAACCCTTAACGCTACAAGCAAATGAACAGTTTCAGTGGCATTCTACGTTAATCTCACCTGGCCAGATAAGAAGAGCTAACCCTGTTCATGAGCAAGCTTATATTCAGTGGTGCAGATAGCAGCCATAATGTTCTGAGGGTCTATAAAGCTTTAAGATTAGAGTGAACAGAAGTCAGCATGTGTGTGTGAGAGAGATGTGACTGAGCGTTCAGCGTATGCCGAGATACAGCTACCTCTGCCCAGATGATGAATGCGGAGATGATTTTGAGTCATTAACCAGCTCTAACTCACACTGCGGAGATTAAAAAGTGAGTACGCAGCAGAAAGATCCCGTTTGCATTGTGATGGAGAGATGCGTTGAAATGGGAGAATGGACAGGGAAGGAGAAGGGAGAGGAAGGGGTGAAATTAAAGCGAGGAAAAAAAGAATACATCTGTCCTAAGTGTTTGCTGCAATGCTGTCATAATCAGGTGAAGAAAACAAGTCAAGTTAATGGATATATAGAAATATATAGGCTCACTGGACAAAAAATGAGTCCCCTGTGACTGAACCGTACCTAATACCCTGTAATACCCCCACAAGCACCAATAACTGTGATTGGATTTGGCATCGCCTGGACAAGTTTCTGGATGTAGGCCACATCAGTGTTCAGACACTCTTGCATCAAAGAATTGCGCAGTTGGTCCAGATTTGGTGGACGCCCTCCCTGGCACAATTCCAAGGAGAACTTCCTGTAGGTTGGGATTTTAGACTTTTTAGCCAATCATTAACATCTGCTTTGGAGCCATTTTCCACACATGGAACAAGACATTCACTGCACCACCTCTTCTCCATCTATGAATCCCGTCACTCACATCCTGCAGGTACTTATAGCCCCGTCATTCTCCTGAGTTAGTACCACCTCACATATATATATACTTAAAGTATTAGTAAACTATAACTGCTGTATATGATGTATCATATATACCACATTACTCAACTATTTTTGGGGCAGTCGTGGGCTGGAGGTTAGGGAACCAGCCTGGTGACCGGAGAGTTGCCGGTTCGATTCCCTGAACCGACAGTAACGACTGAGGTGTCCTTGAGCAAGGCACCTAACCCCCAACTGCTCCCGGGGCGCTGTGGATAGGGCTGCCCACCGCTCCGGGCAAGTGTGCTCACTGCCTCCTAGTGTGGGTGTTTCACTTCACGGATGGGTTAAATGTGGAATACAAATTCCTCTTTGTGAAAATCACAAATGGCAGAAAATGGCTCAAAAACTCTCTACTCAGAGAATGATTGGCCTCACCAATTTGATTTGATTTATTTTGAATTAGGTGATAAACATATTTTATTGGCTCCTGGATTCATCTATTTCATATATTTATCCCACTATACATCAACTCATATGCATAGTACATCAACGCTAGTACATCAACGCTAGTACATTAACACGAGTACATCAACTCTAGTACATCAACACTAGTAAATCAAGTTTAATAGACTTTACTGCATTGAGCCAGAGAAGTAATAGCAGGTAAAGTTGAGTCAGTTCAATTAAATTGTGTTGGATCAACAGAAAAATATATTTTGCAAAAATAAAACGCCATTTAAATGCGTGGAAATACTTCCCATAAATCAGTTTAGGTAAGGTAAAGAATGAATGCACATCTGGAGAACATCTGTTAAACTTTTGTCCCCTCTAAAATCCCTCCAGTCCATGCTCTTCTACCATCTATAGTGCAATCGATAATACAAGCTAATCAAGCTAGCTAGCAAATGCTATCATTTCCTATCTGTTTCTCCCATTCAAGAATTAACGACTAACTAATAAAAGTTAAAGCAATTCAAACCATTCCAGTGCCAAGACCGTGTTATTAAAACTTCATAACTGGACAATAAACCCATCCAACAAAGGGTGCATGAGTCAGACCGGTATCAGTATCATTTCTGAGAGATCAAACTTCAATCTTCAATCTGGAACTTGTATTCTGGATAATTCCAACATTACTGCTGAGGAAGTTCAGCACAAATTCTGGAATATAAGACTGTCCAGGCAGGCCGCCTGATGAGCCACCAGCATGTGGGCGTTAATGAAGCACTTTCAGCAGGCGGGATTAAACCGGCGTCCTTCAACCTCTCCCCCTCGCTGCCCACGAAACTGTTGAGTCATGCCAAAACAAATACTCAGTTCTGGGCAGAATGAGCTGAAAGCCAGCCCAGGAGCGCCATAAAAGACAACACATTAGCACAGAATCACCCTAAAGCAAGAAAGCCAACGACTATTACGGAGAGCAGACAGTCCTCTGCCAAACACAATGGCCTGTAGGCATATTTCATAACCAAGAGCAGGTCGGACAGGAGCATCATTACCACTTCGGAGCAGTATGGAGGGATATCATTAAATTCCTAAATAGGCAATAAAGCCCACTAAGAAGTTTGGAAAACCACAAGAGCAGAAAAAACTTTAGTCCTTATTTTTATTATCATTTTCTTTTTTCTCAGAACTTCAATACAATTACAAGTGTCAACATATATCAGAGTTCGAGGAAACGAAGCTCAAGTTCAATAAAACATAAAACCGAAAAGCCAACCCCAGCGGATCTCTTATCATTACAGATTCGGAGAACAAAGCGCGGCCTATACGTGTCTTTACGTGTGCAGTGAGAGCACGGCGGAATCAGATTTTAGGTAAAATAGCCATAAAGTTCTGCTCCACTCTCGACTCTCCGGAGCTCTAATGAGATAGTATTGAGTCCTCAAAGCGGGAGCAGTTTATGGATAATCGATGGGCTTTCAGAGGGAAGGAAAAATGCTTTTGGAATGAATTCAGAGATGCTCAGCGCACTCACAGCTCCAAACAAGGGAGTCCCCACAAAAGACTGGAGTGGAAGAAGCAGGCCTGGTCCCTTATCCATACATGCAGCCTTGGCAATCAGCTACTACAGCTGCCAGAATGCACAATGCTGCATGGCTGCTGTGTAATTAAAGGTTGTGTAATAGACAGTAACAAATACTATCATATCATTATGATAGTCTTCTACGAGTAGTCACTGACATTCACAGATTAAACGTTATGTTTGGACTGCAATATATATATATATATATGTATGTATGTATGTATGTATATATAGCCATTTAGTTTAAAGGAGCAATATGTAAAATGCTGAAGATGTCGAATTCATACTCTGTTGAGAGTCACTCCTCTCCGTTTACTTGCTGAATGCTGAGAAATCAGCTTCAGACTTCATCCTTTTACTCGCCAGGAGCATCTCCAGCGGTAGAAAGCCGTACCAATGTTAGCGCTTGTTTTGCTGCCATTTCTGCCATTTTTTGTCACTTGTTTACTTTCAAACGTGTTTTGTTGCAGAGAGTTCTTCTTTATCATCCGCTTATGTGTCAGGACTCAATGCTGTGGCAGTGACTTACTATCGCCTCTTCAGGTACAAAATGGTATTACCAGACAGGATGAGCCGGGACTAGCTGGCTAGCATGTTAACTTCAGTGGATATTCCTGCAACACAATACATACATATTTTTGACACACCATCAAAACTATGGTCACATAGTTTTACTACAAAATATACAACAATAATGAATGTAATAACATGATCAGTTTAGGTAATTTTGGCATGTTTTAAACTTAAAATCTTACAAACAGATGAGATCATTTTACATATTGCTCCTTTAAAATATGAACCACTGTTAAAGGTTCACAGGTGTGAGGGATACTATTTAGAATAGGAACAAAAAAGAGAGCAGTGACCTTTATGATTGGTCTAAGGATTTCATTTGAGCCAATCAGTTAGATTCCAACATCCAACATTATAATTCATTTGCGTAAAGTTAAAAAAAAAATTCTCGATTTGACACTTAGCATTAAATCACGGCTACAAATCACGGAAATGACTGGATGCCTATCCCTGTCCCCTTGTTATCTGCCAGTGTGAATAAGGACTGTAACAGAAGTCACTGGTTATCTTTAGCTTGTCTAAGTGCTTTTAGCAGGCTAGCTGCCTTTTCCTTTTCTCTGTATTCAATACCGTATATGAATTGTAAAATCCTTTATCCTCTGTTTATATTGCTCTTGTGTCGTTTTGCTAACCGGTGTTAAACAGAGGAGGATAGGTCCTCCTGCAAAGTTCAGATTCCTGTCAAGGCTTTCCGTCTCTTAGGAACTTTTTCCGTGGCATTGTTACCTTAAAGGTACTTGGACCCATATTACTGGACCCATATTATAACTGCTTTGGGACAGCACCTGTTGTAAGAAGCACTATATGAATAATCTTTGGGCTGGCCATCTGGAACTCACTAACAGGCCCTGTATTAGTAAAGTGTTCTACCACTTCATGGCTGAGCTGTTCATGCTTCTAGATGCTTCCAGTTCACAACAGAACCACTTACAGTCGACTGGGGCAGATTTTTCAGGGCAGAAGTTCCACAAACCAGCTTATGGCAAAGCTGGCATCCTATGACAGTGCCATGTTTAAAGCCACTGAGCTCTTCAGTACGACCCATTCTACTGCCAGTGGTGGTCTATGAAGACTGCATGGCTATGTTCTTTGTTTTCTCTGGTTTTTCCCTTTCCAATAGTGTGTTGTAGCTTTTTGTGCATATAAAGGGCCTGCAATGTTCTAAAACCCAAAGTACATGCCAGCGGAAGGAACTCTCTCCCACAGAAACCATTTTTCCTAGCCGCCTGAAATGCCTTGTTAGAATTCCAGCCCTTTACTCTGTTACAAGGCGATGTCATCTCGTAACAGAGTTCTTATTGCCCGCCTACTGACGTGCTTGGGATGCCCTCACAGAGTGATCTTAAATGTCTAGCTTTTGAAGGTGGATCTACCAGTTAGTTCTACCTGACTTTCAGGATCGGACTCTGGATTAAACTGATATGGCAGGACCGACACCACTGTATAAACAGACACAATGGTGCAGGGGCGGAATTTGTTGCAGGATGCATCTCAGGTGGTTGACCGATCAGAACAGAGTGGGCAAGCTGACCAATGAGAGCACACTGGATCCATCGGGAGGCGGGTCTTTAAGACACAGGAGCTCTAACAGAGCATTTCAGACTCTGAATACCTGTGAAAAAGCTGATAAAGCTCTGTCATCCGAGTGCGAGTGCATTCAAAACAAGCCCCCTCCGTCCCTCGCCACCCCCTCTTACTCTGATAGGAAATATGCAATAATAATAATCTGGGAAATAAAGGCTTATGAAGCAGCTGGATGTTAAGTGAGAAGCAAAACTACCAGAGCAGCACAGTCACACAGCTGAGAGGCTCTTTCTTACAACGCTCGCATCCTTGAAGGACAGAAATCAGTCATAAAACAGGTTGTACTCTCTGTGACAAACGATGGGGTGACCCTCAGAGACAGCTTACAGTGAGCAGTCTTTATCTTTCTTTCACCTCCTCTATCTCTTCTTTTAGAGGCAGGCTGAGTATCCTGCATGTGCATGTGTGAGCTGAAGTCTTGTAGCCTCCAGCAGTCTGACTCACGTCCGTGCTTTCCTTCATCTGCATGCACTTTCCTCTTTGACAGCAAGGCCCACAGCCACTTCTCCACATTTTAACCCTGTTCCTCTCCCTCCCACTGGCTGACTGTACCCCCGTAAGCAAGAGTACAGTTAGCACTTCAATATGGTATTAAAGACACTGACGAAAAATGAGTCACCTTGTGCGTTTAAGGTGGTAGTAACTTCAGGCTCCTGCAGATGGCGCCACACGAGGACGATGGGCCTATTAATATCTGCGGGGTGTGAGTGACGGGATCCATAGATTGAGAAGAGGTGCTACAGTGCAGTGAATGTCTCGTTCCATGTGTGGAAAATGGCAGATGTTAATGATTGGCTAAAAGGAGTGATTGCATTTGGGTGTGCCAAAGACCATAGTGTAAAGGAAGTAGCTGCAGGTGTATGGAAGCGTACGGTCATACGGGTCTACCAATAGTGGCTAAGATCCCAGTCTACAGTTGGAATTGTGCCTGGGAAGCCATCCACTAAATCTGGCCCAACTGTGCCATTCTGTGTTGCACGGGTGTCTGAACATTGATGTGGCCTACGTCCAGAAACTTGTCCAGTCCAGGCCAAATCCAATCACATCTGTTATCGGTGCTCGTGGAGGTATTACACACATATGAACATTAGAGCCATGGGGTGGGATCTTAACTCTCCAGGACCAGGATCACCTCTGCACTCCAGTCTCTTTGTGTTCAAGTCAGAGAAGCTAACAATGCACAAAAGCTAACCCAGCATGCCTAACTGAGCTAGCAAGGATGTCCATTCATTGGTTTCTTTGGTCCACTGGCCACACCGACATTCCCTGTGATGTGACCCTGAATAATACATGTACAGTGAGGTCTACACCACCTGTAGAGTACGGTGGCCGAGAAAGCCCAACGCACTGCAAGTTAAAAACGTGCTGCAAAGTCTCAAAACACAAGCATTAAAATGACACCACTTGCACAAAATTAGCCAAACGCACTGCAAGATCTGAAAACACAAGCATCAAAATGAGACCGCTTGCAAACCATCAACCGAACGAGCTGCAAAGTCTCAAACGCGCAGCAAACACTGAAAACACATGCAACTTCCAAAACACATGCAGAAAGCCTCAAAACACAACGGAAGTGTTTCCGAGGGACACTGAAAGTGGACGGACCCGGACCTGGACGTAGAGCCGAGACAGCCCCAGTT
>CM067492.1:184310-195920 GCA_034552555.1 Semaprochilodus insignis | reverse complement strand
CATAGCATGGACTATGGCGATCCTTGGTGATCATGTCGTCAGTGCTTGTCTTCTAAGATGTGTATAAGAGACAGTATATATATATATATATATATATATATATATATTTTTTTTTTTTTTTTTTTTTAATAAAGTCATTAAAATTAAAATAAAATTACAAATTTAACTAAAAAAAAAAAAGTACAAATTTAATGGGACAGGGCTGTAATAACCAGAAAGTGATTTGTTGCCCGAGGGTAACACCATGGCAAAGAGGGATAAGGAAGCAGAAATTGTAGTTCAAATTAGAAGAGGAAAGTGTGAATGGACTTCGAACCGCCTTGACAAAGTCACTGCTATAGTATTCCCTGTAGTACGCCATTGCTATGGAATTAGCCACCTTAAACATGATAAAAACATTCCTGTGGTTCTGTGAATTCCCTCTTTCATAAATATGTATTTAAACTGGCCTGAAGTGAAGATGATGAAGTGTGCTGTAGCACTGCACCAGCGGGCTGGTAGACATGACTAAGATGAATGTGCTTCACGCTCCCAACAGCCGTTAATGAGACCACCCACCACTGCGTATGTAAAGAGACCAGGTTGGAGAAACAGAGAAGTCTTCTGATGTCATTTCCTCTCCCTCACCTCTGGCCAGGTGCATTTCTCCTGAGATTCACTGCAGTACAGAGGACATACGTGTGAGCAGCCCTGTAAGTGAGGCCTGTTTACCCTCCAGGGAGAACGACTTTGCTCAGCCGTGCCGATAAACAGACTCTCTTTACTGCACAGACTCTCTCTGATCTCATGCGGCTTATTGGTTTTCCTCTATCTCTAACAAGGTGAAAAGCTTTCAGTGACACGCTGCGGGGCACAGCTCACAATTAATGTGAAATAGGCTGATATAATCAAAGGGGAGTTGCTGTGGAGGTTGTTCCGTGAAGTCATATGCAATTTTAATGGATACTGAAAGTCTGAGGCTGCATGGAAAAGGTCAAAAAGGTCAGCTTTTCCTTCCTCCCATTGAAGCTGGTGTTGACACGACTCTCGGGTGGATCTGATCTGCTCATCAGAGGCCTTTCCGCAAACTTCCAGCATGGGTGCTATCTGTAGTTACAAAGAAGCTGTAAAAATGTGAAATTCATGCAAATATTTCACAGATTCTGCATCTCAAGTATATTAATGAGGACAAAATGAACTTCCGAGGTTCATCATTTCATTCTAGACTAAAAGGATTCAAAGAGAGATTCTGTCAAAGCTGGGGACCTTGTTGAAGATGCGGGAGCTGAAGTTGGCTTCCAGTTCCGCTGCTTGTTTTGCGACTTTCCTGTTCCACCTTAAATAGTGGCACTGTTACATTCTGGCACCTGTACAAGCTGTAGCATTTAAGGTGGAATGGAATGTTGGCTGGGGAATAAGAAAGCCAACTTCAGCCATGTTTAAAGATGAACATCATGCCCGTTGAGAATTTGGTTCCTTGGGAAGGGAATGAAAAGTGCTGGCATCGCCTGCAGAGCCTAGAACGATTTCTCCACAAAGTCCACCAGTAGTTCTCTCAGAACCACTTAAGTAGTACTCATTCAGTACTTGTTGTACTTGCTCAGTACTTCAGCAATTCTTTCACCTTTGGTATTTACCTAAGACAATTAGGCAATTACACTGCTCAAGCCATTCAGGCAAAAAGTAGTTTTACTTGCATCACAATTGGACCCAAGCAAGTTTAGTTGAACTGGATTATTAATAAGCTTACAACACAACAAATGAGTCACACTGTGTTTAAGGAGGTAGTAACTTCAGGCTCCTGCAGATGGCGCTGCACGAGGATGATGGGGCTATAAACACCTGCGGAATGTGAGTAATGGGAACCATAGACTGAGAAGAGGTGGTACAGTGCAGTGAACGTCTCGTTCCATGTGTGGAAAACGGCTCCAGAGCAGATGTTAATGATTGGCTAAAAGGAGTGACTGCATTTGGGCGTGCCAAAGACCATAGTGGGAAGGAAGTAGCTGAATCTACAGGTCATACGGGTCTACCAGCAGTGGCAAGAGACCCAGCCTACAGGAAATTATCCTCGGAATTGTGCCAGGGAAGGCATCCAGCAAATCTGGCCCAACTGCACAATTCTTTGATGCCAGTGTGGGCATACCAAAGACCATCGTGTGAAGGAAGTAGCTGAATCTGCAGGTGTATGGAAGCATATGGTCATATGGGTCTACCAGCAGTGGCTAAAATCCAGTCTACAGGGAATTCTCCTTGGAACTGCCCCAGGTAAGGCATCCACCAAATCTCGCACCTACGGCACAATTCTTTGACACAAGAGTGGCTGAACATTGATGTGGCCTACATCCAGAAACTCGAAACCCACAGCTGGTATTGGTGCTGGTACACGCTATTAGGTAGGTTTGTTGTCCGGTGGTGAGCTTACAGTATTAACACATACATAATACTACTGAACACGACTTAGAGAGTCTCAGTATTCCATGCCTGTTCTGACTCCTGAACATCAGCATGGTCCAAACTAGTGGCCATTTGCAGTGCAGGAGAGGAACTACGGCTGCTGGTTTCCTGCCAGAGGCTAATGGACGTTCGCGTATTCTGCCATGCTGGTCGAGGACTTTTAAGTGCTGTTTACATCTGTTTACAAATTGCAGAGTTCACTGATCCAAAACGTCGGTTTAAAAATTAATATGATAATGATTCTCTTAATTGGAGCAGGTTTAATGGGTTGCATTCGTACAATGCGAATACCAATGAGCTGAACATAATTGCTGTTGACATGATTGCACAGTCTGTTTTGTCTCCCAAAGGTTTCTCCTTTCTGTTTGGGTGTAGTGTTTCATAAGCCAGGATATGATGTAAAGATGACCTCATGTAGTGGAACACGGAGAAGCAATCCAGGTCAAAGGTCACTCTAAGTTTCTTTACCTGAGGTTTAATTTGAGTTTCCAGATGACCCAGTTTTCCAAATATCAGGACAACCAACTTACCCTCACAAACTTACTCTCACTGAGCTATAGGAAAGTGTTAGCCAACCAGCGTTTGATATGAAGGTGACAACTGTTAAACCTCTTTAAAGCCGAGCCATCGCCATATGAGGCAGAACTGTGCATCACCAGCACAGCAGTAAAATGAAATCTTAATGTTCCCAAACAATATCGCCCAGAGGTAACACGTATATGGTGAATATAACTGGGCCTAAAATTGAGTGACTGGAGAGAGAGAGAGAGAGAGAGAAGGAAAACAGGTCCCCAGTACAGGCGAACATGTTTAAATACTTTGCAATTCACATTATAAGCATTATACACTCATCGAAAAGAATAGCTGCTCCCAGAAGGAAGTGTCAGATCTCAATGGTATTGGGAAGGAATGCTACACCATACTAGAGCTGTAGGAAAATATACATACAACTGGATATTGCAATATTATGTTTCGTAATTCTATATTGATTTTTAATTATTAGTTTATTGTAAAAATTGCTAGCAGACAGTGGTAGTGGACAGTGGAGTTTAGACACGGCTACTCATACAAGGTTCTCCTTATGTTTATTTTAATGCTTTACTTTAAAATAAACGTGATGACATCAAACTATAAAACAGCACTCCTCCAAAATGGAACTTCACAGGAGGATAAACCAGCTTCCTTATCCTGCAATGGAGGTCGATACAACAAGATCTAAGCAGGTTTGGGCCAGTTCTAGTCGGTCTGTCCATCATGAATATTCACTAAACTGAAAGGGGAACTAGAGCTTTTACACTGTACTAAATATATATTAGAGGTGGAGATATGGAGAAATATCATACTGTACTTCAAGAGTATATGTGGTATATCAGGATATGTACTGTCATCTCATCAGCTGGAACTGTTAAGTGTAAGCCTGTAGAGTCTTCACCAACAACATCCGTTTAAGCTGGGTATGTCTACAACTTGGACTAGGACGCTATCATATCGCCAGGCTCTCGACAATACACAGCCCCAACCTACCCCTTTAGGTCGACTGTAACAGGCTGAAGAACTAGTTGGCTAGTCAAGTCTAGTAAATGTACGCAACACACAATTAACTAATTACATGGGGTTTGAACCAGACAAGCTTTCCAACCTAAACACAAGCTAAACACTAAATATGACTAATGAAAAAAATGATTTAACTAATTGAATGAATCTGAACAGACATTCAGTACAAGTTAGACATTAAACAGGAGAGAATCCTCCTGAACAACAAAAAACAAAAAAGGGAAAAATTTGGAATTCCAAAAATAACCACCTGGAAGACCCGGTACATCCATCAAAACTGTCCCCGTCAGATAAACAGTGCTTTTATCTTTCATCTTTGAGAGAGAGGAGAACATCAAGCTCCTTTCCTGCTTCAGATCTGAGAACATCCACAGGTGCTTCTGTCCATCCTTCCACTGTGAGATGACACCTCAATGCTATGGTGGGCTGAAAGGATGGGTAGCTGTTCAAGAAGCTCCTCACTGAGAAAAGAAGAGTCCAGACACATCAAACAAAGAAGCTGCTGGTGTTCTCAGAACAATGGACTGACCACCCCGGAGTCTAGAACCTCAACACCACTGAATATGTTTGAGTTAACTGGAAAGTGAGGAGCAGAAAGTACTAAACCAAAGACTAAAAGACTGAACTTTGGAGGTGCGGAAATCTCTCCCTGCAGAAGCTGTAATAAAGGCAAAGAGTGGGAAAATGACTTGCATATATACAGTGGAGTCACATCATCATGACCACCAGCTGATAGCCAGAGAAACCCCCATGTGTAGCACACACAGCAGCTACATGGAGTGGGAGTGATCCAATAAGGTCCAGGTAGGTTGTCACAGGTATCTGGAGCCATGTTAACTGCAGTGCATCCCACAGCTGGTGGAGGGAGCGTAGGTGAGAATCCATAGAACGAACATGGCGATCAAGGTGGTCCCACAGATGCTCAGTTGGGTTCTAGTCTGGGGAATTAGGGGGGGCCAGGGTAGTACTTGGAAGTCTTGGCCATGCTCTTCCAACCAATGCTGGACTATTCTAGGCATGTGGCATTGTTGGAATTGTTGGTCTTGCTGGAGGATCCCATCTGCAACACGGAAGACTATCAGCATGTTTGGGTGTACGTGATCTGCAAGGATGGATTCAAATCAGTTGGGTGTTCCTTCCACATGGATGAGTGGGCCCAGAGAATTCCAAAAATACTTGACTTCCTTCATAAGCTACGTGCTCCTGCCTATTGTATATTCTCTGCATTTTCCTGACTCAGAATGTTGCACAGTGCTGTACGTGTGAAACTGGTCCTCCAGCACTTGAAACATTCCCACATACAGTGGCATTCACTGTAGTTCATCAAATAACTGATGCCTGGGGTCAAATGTGCAACCCAGCATAGACAAAACAAAGGGACACACCAAACGCACGTTATAAAAATTTTATTTTTGAATAAAACATGGAACCATATTACATGTAGTGTGGTCAGTCTACACTATCTACCTCTGGTAAGAACAACACAGCTCAGTGGACGTGAAACATCACCAAAAAGAAAATCTGCATCGGGGCCTGCATGTACTAGACACTGACCTGTGATCAGCTCCTCCTGCTACACACTCAGCAGGGTGAAGGCTCGCGAGGCGAAGCCTGATCGTAGCTCGGCTGCAGGAGGGCTGATGACCTCAGGTCCGGGACGACATGTCTGAGCGGTTTATAGTAGTGTTAAAAACTAACGCTTCACTGGAGATAGCATAGCACAAAAAACACCACATAGAAAAGAGTGAGCGATCGAACAGGCGGACCGATGGAAAAGTAAAGCGTACGGGCTAGTCGTCAGGGCAGACCCATCAAACCACAACTGCACTTTGCTTTCCGGTGTTTGGGGCTACTCATTTCGGTGCGGAACATTTTGGGATTTTCGATGAAGGTCTCTCTCCTCGTTCCTGATTGGCTCAAAGGAATTCCCCAGTGTTTTCCACCTGACGTCTGTCTGCTGTGTCTGTACCGCGTGTTTATGAGGAACAATAACTGCAACACATCAACACAGCACCATAAACCGAGTGACTCGGGCTCTCTGATAGTGAAGGTTAATGTTCCTGTGTTTGAGCATCAGCAGCTTCTGATAACAGCAGGTTTCAGACTAGGAGGAGCTTCACACAGCTGTTGCTATGGCATTGTGGGTGGTCACTAAGGCAGGCAGTTGCTATTGTACCCCAGGCTGTTCGCTAATGTGTTACTGGGTTGTTGTTATGGTATACCAGGTGGTTCCTAAGGTGCTCCTAGACCATTGCTATGGTATTTCAGACTAAGGTATTGCTAGGATATCCTACCTGGTTGCTAAGGTGCTGCTATGCCATTACGCAGGTGAAATTTTATCCCAGGCAGCAGGTAAGCTGTTGCTAGGGTATCCCATGCAGGTGCTGTAGTATCGATTACTATAGTACCTTGAGTGGTAGCCAAGATGCTGCTAGGCAGTTCCTGTGGTAACCACAACAGTTGCTAAGGTGTTGCCAGGCAGAAGCTGCAGTATCTCGGGTGGTTGTTAAACTGTCAGAGTATTACTATGGTATCTCGAGTGATTCCGAAGGAGCTGCCAGACCAATGATATGCTATCCACATGGACTGCTAAGGTAGGCATTTGCCATGGTATTCCAGGTGGCTGCTAACATTTATTAAGCCAACCGAATGAACAGGTTTTCTAATCTTCCGAAGGAAAATGTGTCGGAATCATCAACTGTGCCACTGACGCAGGTACACACCAGGTCATTCCTTTAAGCGGCCCTGGGAATCTGGAGATTTGAAGCCTCAGACAGACGTTCTACTGTCGTTTAGCTTCTGTTATGTGACCGACATGACTGGAAAAAAAAACCACAACAGTACAGACTGCGGCGAATGAGTGCTGTTGAGTTTGAGGTAGCAAGGCAATCATGGCTTTCTTCTGATTTATTTTATTTATTTTTCATTTTAAAACACAGAATTATAAAACTATTCTACTCAAAGTTAAATCATCTTAGGGCCCATAAATCTGAATTTAGACCTCTCTTCTGCTTCAACGCTTCTTCCAACATCTCACACGTCATTTCCCATCACGCTATCTCCTCTCTCTGGAATGGATGCTGTATAGGCACACAGGGCTGTTTTGATGCTTTACGACGTCTCAGCATTCTCGAAAACACGTACGGTTTGACGAGGTGGACTCCGGGACACCTAAAACGCTGGCAGCGTCAACTGCACCAAAACTTTTGAGTACTTTTACCAGGCTGTTTACGGCAAATGGACGCTGTAAACACGGACGCGAAACGGACCAGAGGAACGCATTCGGGGAGCGACATGCATTTATCATCACGAGGCAATTCGTCAAGGGTGGGGCAGTCGAAACACAATTCTGTCCGCACACCCACTTTAAAGTGTAGAGATTTAAGCATTAACGAATCCACGATATGGAATTTTTCTGGAGCAGTTAACCAGCACGGGGCAGGACAGGAAGGGGCCAATCATCAGAAATGTAACAGGTTGGTTCCTGGAGAGCGCACAAAAATAGAAGCTTAACAGGTTATACAGTACAAAGTCCCCGTTACCCTAAATTATATCTGCATATTCATTACAAATCACTGGCGAACCCGACCTCAGGTACAATCTACAAGTTCATCGAATTTACAGTTGCATAGTACAGACAGATGGAGTAATAGAAAGTAGTAGAAGGGAACTGTGTGGTGCTGCTCTTTGGGCCGAGGTGCTAATCCATCTCTATCTCTAAGGAACGCTGGAATCTCCGTGCCCGAAAACCGGGGGTTTTGTAGCACTGCCACCATGGAGAATGTTCCTTGTCTTCTCAGAAGCTTCCCACTTCGTCAAGGACATCCTCCAAGAGATCGTCTACAGCCCTCACATCACCTGGAGGAAGAGACAGACACAAACATACACATAAAGATGACAGTCATATCACGCAAAACCACACCGTTCTTCATTTGTTTGGTTTTTATTTGAAAGCTGCCTACAAAGGGAGAACGACTCAAGTTTCACGTTCATGGACGGGCCTTATCGCTGTACCTGACTGACCCAACAGCCATAACAGCAGTGATGCACTCCATGAGTCACCTGGTTAGTAACAGCACCATTGGCAGACGGCTTCACGATGCAGGACTACATGCACACAGACTGTTACGACGACTGTCCTTAACACCACGTCAACGTCTCCAAAGACTGCAATGGTGTCGTGCCAGACTGTCATGGAGTGACTCCGAATGTCAGCAGGTCATCTTCAGTGACGAGACCCGCTTTTGTCTTGGTGGAGACGACCCATGAATCTGTTTATGGAGGCACCGTGGTCAGCACCAAGATGAACGGTTTGCTGTCACACGTCAAACGTCCAGAGGGCCTAGTGTCACTCCACCTCTACCCCTACCGCACCATCATTAGGAACCTCTACACCTCCATGTCGAGACGCCTGGCATGTTGCATTAGCAAACATGGCGGCCCGACACCATACTGAGAGACACTACCTCTGTATGTGTAGCTCAATAAATATTGATCATATCAGTCTAAATGTATCATCATTTATTGTTCCTGGTAACCTTTATCTTCCTTCCCAACAGCACTGCAATCCCACACTTCCTTCTGGGTGCAGCTGTTCTTTTGACGATGAGTGTATCTTCCGAAAGCTAGATATCCAGAACTTCATAGCTGAAAGCTGTGAGGCAATCCAAGTCCTAAAACAATGTTTTCTAGTAGTTGTAAAACCTGTCATTAACATCCTTCATTAAATGAAGGAAAGCTGAACGGTAGATGTATCATTTAACAGATTATTTAAAAGCAGCGGTAATGGAATGATGGAATGAATGCTGACATCGAGTAATCTGAATAATATGTCCACTGTGGTGATCCATATATCTGCTACTTTAGAACATTCCCAGAACATATGCATTAATGTACCAGGTGCAGGATTACAGATATTGCAGGTGTAACTAGAAATGCGCTTCATTTGATATCTCCTATAAGCGTTGCATATCAGCGCTGTATCATCTCCAAAAACTTCACAGAAGAGGGCAAAAACCTGATTTAGTTTTAATGGAAGTCAATGGAACAGATTTTCCAAACAGTTTTGGGCCATTTCTGTTCTGTCCATTCATCATGAAATTCTCACACAGTGTAAACAACAGCTGCTGTGTTCAAAAGATGAATAAAAGCCAAAATTGTCTAAAATGGAGAGACATGTTGTTCTCTGCTCTGTGAATTACTTTATAGTGAATAAACTAATGAGCCAAATTTATAGAGGTTTGGCTTAAATTGAGGGATTATGAAAGATGAATTATTCTGTTTGTAATTTTATTACTGGGGATCTATTAGAACAGATTAACATGCGTTGATGTTCCTTCCATCCATGAAACCGACCCACCCTCCCATCCACTCGCCCAAACCCGCCCACCCATAGAACTGTCCTCATCCTGTACATCTGTATTCACCCTCGGTCTAATAAGCCCCTCCTCCCAGTGAGCCCAGCATGCTCTGATTGGTCAGCTCGCCTACTCTGTTCTGATTGGTCAATGGCCAGAGTTTTATTGACATCATCAGCTATTAAGTGTGTGGCGACTTGACTTTCGTCACACTTTGCGTCGACTTTAAAAAGCCTGAAGCTGTTTATCATAAACGCGGCAGAACAATGGCCCCCGGTCTGCGCTGGTCAGGCATCCTGCGAGTTCCACTACTAAAGGAAACCTCGGTAATTTCACCCAACAGGTCAGAAGAGTTAATGAGGCCATCCCACCGTTCCTCATCTTCCTCATCAAGGCCCAAAACTTAAGGATGCTCTTAAAATGCAATCAAGCAAATGAGCCAAAGGTGATAAAAGGAAGCCCGATGCTTTTCCCGGTTCTCCACAGGCTCATTTACAAGGGGATTAGAAGCAGGTGGGCTCGGAGGCTTATGGGAAAAGGCCGATTTAACTGGTGCCATTTGGCTTCATTTTCCTCTTTGAACTACGGCACACTGAAAGGGACATTCTTCCTCGCTCTCTGTTCACCGTCCTCCAGTTTTAACAGCCTTAAGGAACGCAGTTGAATGGAGGGAAGATAAGGGAGATGTGGGGTGGGGGGGGGCAGGGGGTGGTAAAAGAAGAAAAGGCACCCACCAAAAGCCCATTTCCCTCACAGCCGTACACTTATCTCACATTAAAGGCTGTTTTAGGCGAACGTAAATACCACACTGGACGGAGTTTAATTAAATATCCGCTCAGCGGTGACAAACTGCTGGGGCTTGGGGTACTCCACCATTACACCATTATTAACAGCAGGAGAGAAACCTGCGGCTCCGTCGCAATTACTATATAACGAGCGAGCAGATAGGCAGACAGAAGTCAGCGTTTGAAAAGGCTTTGAAGAGAAAGAACCTTAATGGCTTTATTATACACATTAGCCATGAAGGACCAAAAGCAAAAGAAAGAGGGAGAATGAAGTGGTGTGAGTGTGTAGGGGGTGATAGAAAGTCAAAAAAAAGAGGGGGGTGTTTTACAGCTGGCAGGGGAAACCAGGTTCTAGCTCGGCCTCCCGCAGGGCCTGGTGGCTAGAAAGTAGGATGACTCAACGTTCCAAGTGCGTGCACACACACCCATGCCGCGAGCCCACGCTGGGTTGATACGTAACAGGCTAATGCAGGAGGTAGGTGTGCTTACGGATGCAGAGCGACGCAGGAAAGCACACAGCCTGTAAAAGGGCCAGCTAATTGATGCCTAGCGCAGTGGTAAAAGCCGGCAGCTCTCCCAGCTTGACGGGGCAGCATCTTCCAAGTGGGATCCATTTCACATCCATCCGGTCTACAATCATGCGTGAAAGCTCACATTACTGATCACTCACAGCAATCTGCTCCAGCTGAAGAGCGTTCTGCCTGGGCTGGCTGTGGTGCTACGACATTAGAAGTTCAATTAACTTTCTCCTTAAAATGTATAAAACTGGTGCGCTGTCCGGATAACCAGGGCGGAGTAGTGACGGAATACATGTATCGGAATTATGTAATCAGGATACGGCAAAACCAGAACTACATTCTGTTGCGCTTGCACAGTAGACAGTAATCAGATTACAGGTACATGATAGACCACAGTGACTACCTGCAGCATTGCATTCAAACCAAGCCAGTAGACATGCTGCTGTTGGGGACTTCATACTTATCCCAAAATTCCACTTGGGAGGTGCAAGGGGACAGTAAAAGAGCTGCATGTGGCTTTAGAAAGGCATGTTGCCGATTCCTGGGATATGCCCCGACAGTCGTTCCCAACCTGGTCCTGGAGGACCCCCAGGCCTGCCCACTTCTGTGTTCTCTTGTCAAAACCCACTGCATCCCAATATAGACACAAAGGGTTAACACACCTAATGGTTGGATCAGGTGTGATGGGAACAGGTCAAACACTAAACTGCGCACAGCAGGGTGTCCTCCGGTACCACAGCTGGGAACCACTGCTCTGACATCTGACACTACAAGAGGGTTTCTGGGAGGGTTCTGCCAATCTGTTTGTGTGATGCTAGTGTATGAGGATGTAGTCAGAACTTACCTGTGGTCTTGGGGACAGGCTTGATGCTGGAGAGAGAGAGAGAGAGAGAGAGAGAGAGAGAGAGAGAGAGAGAGAGAGAGAGAGAGAGAGAGAGAGAGAGAGAGAGAGAGAGAGAG
>CM067492.1:170966-184120 GCA_034552555.1 Semaprochilodus insignis | reverse complement strand
AGAGAGAGAGAGAGAGAGAGAGAGAGAGAGAGAGAGAGAGAGAGAGAGAGAGAGAGAGAGAGAGAGAGGTGTTATGTCATTATATAAGCCTTCCCAAATTGTGACGTTTATGAGAGAACATTGCTGTTGACGCAGCGAGACTCAAGCCTCTCATTTAGTCAGAAAGTCCACCTCCTTCAGAAGCAGAGGTGCTAATGAACTCTAGAGGGAGACGAGTGCAGTCAGCCTGACTGATCTGACGTTCAGCGGCGCTCATGCTCTCCCAAAACCCAGCAAAATTGGTCCCTTCCTGTCAGCACTCGCCATCAATCAAAAGCTTTACGCAAACTGAAATGCTAACATTAGGAGCCAACTTCACCGGGAGAACATTCTGAATGTGCAGCATTTTAAAGGCTCGCTCACAAGGACGTTCCGGCATCTGTCAAAGACGCCGCTCCTGCCACTGATCTGTAGGAGAACAATGCAAAGATGGACAACAGACACCGACACAAGGTGATGTGTGAAAATGAGGCTTTGTTATGCAATGAACGAGTTCATCAGAGGTAAACTTTTGACAGAATGCACTCGTCAGCCAATACGAGACGGCGTGGGGCAGGGCTTCGGGCTAGCATGAGCAGGGGAGAAGTTAATCACTGCTGGGAGCTCACATCCACCGCTGTACAATCTCTTAATCTACAGATCTAGAATAGCCCGGTCTTGTGAAGACATACCTGCAGTGTACACTATTATACATATGCATCTACTGTTTACTACCACATACTGAACCTCACACCTGGCTACCACAGCATACTGTACTGTTCAGTATGTACACTTAACACTACACTGTATTTCCCTCTATTGGATATGCAAACTGCTCTTGGTGCTTCATTTTACTGGACAAACCTGTATTGGTGTAATGACAATGAAGCTGAACTGAACTGAACAGCAACCACCAGCAATGGTCACTGATGAGCGTTCATGTTCGAATGAGTTTCCCAAATCACAACAGATCTCCAGCTTCCAACATGCCTCCAACATGCCATGAGTCAATGTGCTTTTGATGGATCCCAAAACGTCTTTGGGAAAATTAGCTCAACGTAGCGTGTGTGAGCTCTGCCAGCGTGAGAAGCCGAGAGCGGTAAACCTCATCCCAAACTCGGAGAAGCACACAAACAACTGACCCCTTCAAATCTTAAATCAAATGTTAAATCAAATAAATAAATAAATCAACTAAATAAATCAAACTAATTCATCAGGCTTACAGAGGAATACAGCAGTCTAATAAGAACATCATGATGAGGATGTGAAGACAAGTCGTGATGTAATGAATTTTACTTAGAATCCTCAGCCTACTGTTTTTATTTCCATCTAAACAGAATTCCAATCTTAAACTAATTAAAAGGACATTTCCTAAAGAGAAAATGCAGAGTGACTGTGCAGCTTGCTGTTAGCCAGTGTTGCTAAAAATGAATGGGAGTCGGGATGTAATGGGAAGTAGGGATGAATTAATGACACATAGAGGAGCGTGGGTAAGTATGGCTGTGGGTTAGAGTTTGGGAATCTGCGCTGAGTGAGTACATGCAGTTTGGTGGCTGTTGGTTAAAGGAAACAACAGGGTTTTTGTAGGGCCAAAAATGAATGGGACTCTATGGCAAGAAAGAATGATGAAGGGGAAAGACAAACAGATGAGTGCAGGTCAAACCAACATTGAATCTGGGCTCGGCAGTCTGCCCTGAGAAATACAGTAGATGGATGTTCAGTTTTTCACTCCTGTATGTTAAACCATACGTCGGATCAAAAAGCTCCATGCAAGCACACCATCCCCCATCCATACTGAACATTCCGGAGTAGAAATGGTGTCCGTACTTCGGAAGTAGCAGGACTGCTGCACTTCTGCTCGATCAAGAGACACTGTTTCACATACACTATCTCAGGGCAGACCCCCAAGCACAAATTCAGCGTTGTATGCCCCCCCAACCCATCACTCTTTCGTCCCATAGACTCCCATTCATTTTCACCCCCATTCAAACTCTATTGTTTAACCTACAGCCACCAAACTGCATGTACTCCCACAAGACAGATCCCCACATTCTAGTCCATAGTTACACTGACCTGCACTGCTCTGTGTCATTTATTCATCCCTCGTTCCTCCCATACACTCCCATTCATTTTTAACACTTTTCTACTCATTATTATTATTATTATCATTATTAATATTATAAACAGGCAGCAATTCAAATCCATCATACACAGCGGCCTTTTATTGATTCATAAATGCTCAAAAATGTGTTCCCATGACTCGAAACCATCACTGAAGTTCATGCCAATGGATTTGCTGAGTGCACAGCGGACTCTTCGCGTTGAACAGCCAAATCCGGTTTGACTGGCAAACTGCGGATAAAGGCCTAGAAGTACGTATGTAAGTCAGTGGCCTCTAAGCCTAACTAAATTGAGTTCAGGTCCAACCTGAGACCATCCAATAAGCTGCTCCGCCCCTTACTTAACTCTACTACATCGGATTCGACCAATCAGGGAGTTTGACTGACTGGAGTAGACGTCAGGCCAGAACCAGGCTCTCTAGGGAAGCATCTCTCCAGGAGGTGGGTGGGAGACCACCACTATATGCATACCTAAGAGGAACGTTTAATGAAGCCTCGTTCAACTTTCAGCACATCCCTCTTTCAGCACAACATCCCTCTTTCAGCACAACATCCCTCTTTCAGCACAACATCCCCGAAACAATATTAAAGCTCAATAATTTACAACAACAAACTGAACGAACCTCAAACGGTACTGAGTTCCAGGGGCGACAAAACGTCTCAGCAGTGTCGGTGTCATGTCATATTCATCAGTGCACCCCTTTCACAGTCGCTGGTAACAGAGACTTACTTTCTAAAGCCAGAAAGAATAAACCGTTGCTTCTGTCTGAGGAATCTTCTGCTGGCTCACGAAAAAGGTGCATTGTTAATTAATGTTAGGCTTTTTAGAGCAAAGGGAACCTCTGGGGCACTTAAAACGCAGTTATTTAGGCGGAAAAGAACATCAAACGCTTCGGTTCCGTTTTTGATGTGTTAAGAACAGTCGATGAGCAAACACAGGCCGTGAGATTAGAATGGATTTTTAACTAAACCTGCTGATGGACCTTCAGCCCTGATTACTCACTTTAATTTAAGCTATTCGCTTCTAATTTGATGCACCAAAGACGGTCAGGAAAAATGCTCATTTGCTGCCACTAGCCAGAAAGAAACCAACAGCAGCTTCCACATTAGAGACAATTAGTAGGGAAATGTTAGGAAATGAGGATGGTATGACTGTTTTTTAGACCAGCAGGGCCAGAGAAAGAGTGAGTGAGCGAGTGAGAGAAAGAAAGAGAGACGGGGTTAGACTTACAAGTACATGCAGGAAAGCTGTTATTAATCTGCTCCATAAGGTCAGTCATTTCAGAGCTGGGGTTAAGGGACTGATCCAGTAACTCATCTGAGAACACAAGCACACAAACAGATGAAGAACCCAGCCGCACCCACACGGCCCTCACATTGTGAGGAAGAAGTGGAAACCAGGCAGAAGAAGAAGCGTTTGGGTTTAAAACGTCTTCCAGAAAAGTAGGACTAACATATAGAGCAGGTGGTGAATCAGTCTCAGCACTGCAGTGACAATGACGTGGTGGTGGTGTGTTAGTGTGTTGGGCTGGTGACAGCGAATCAAGACACAGCAGTGCTGTTGGACACCTCAGTGTCACTGCTGGACAGAGAATAGTCCACCAACAGCGTCCTGTGGGCAGCGTCCTGTGGGCAGCGTCCTGTGACCCCTGATGAAGGACTAGAGGATGACCAACACTGCACTGTGCAGCAGCAGATGATCTATCATCTCTGACTGTACATCTACAAGGTGGACCAGCAAGGTAGGAGTGTCCAACAGAGTGGACAGTGAGTGGACACAGTGTTTAAACACTCCAGCAGCACTGCTGTGTCTGATCCACTCACACCACCACCACGTCAGTGTCACTGCAGTGCTGAGAATGATCCACTACCACGTCAGGATATATGTTTGTGTGTGTGTGTGTGTGTGTATATAAAATCATAAAAATTATCATAATCATAAAAATGTCCCATAAAAAGGAGAGGGTGTATAAAACAAGTGTGTGAGTGTGGGCTTTACCTGTGTGTTCAGGTTCCTGGTTGAGAGAACCAGAGGAGGAAACACCATTGACTGTAGAATCTAGTTCAGGCTGGAGAGAGAAAAAGAGAGAGCGAGAGAGACAGACAGAAAGATAGAGACAAAGACAGAGAAAGAGCGAGAAAGAGAAAGAGAGAGAGAAAAAGAGAGAGAAAGAAAGAGAGAAATACAGAGAGTGAGAAATACAGAGAGAGAGAGAGAGAGAGAGAGATTATTAAACCATGGTAACAGTGGGTTTTTATTATTGATGCTGACACACTTTACAATTCCAAAAAACTCGGGCTAACAAACCAGGAAAAGCATCAATAACACAAACAGTGACAGAACCCGCTGAGGGACGTGTTAAAACAGACGCGCCAACAGCACGCAAATCATCAGAAGTCTGATCCAAGCTGGATCCTTCTTGAGCAGAAAAGTTTGGAATTTGGCCCCCAAAAAAGAGAAAAAAACATGCTCATCCGGAGACGGCCGCGTCGAGCCGCGCGTCGATCCGGCAGTAAATCAGATTTTTCCATGAAGGCCTGAGATGAGGCCGCAATGATCATCCCCCTCAACCTTCAGCAGCACAGGGTAAAGCTGTGAGGGGCTCTGGGGCAGGATTTAATTAAAGCTGGTGGGCCGCTGTGGTGGAAGGACGTTAGTGCTTTCATATGCTTGGTTATTAATCTCTGTATGAAAAGCACGCATGGACAGAAACACAAACGCTCAGCCTAAGACTTTGTAGAGATTGGCCCTGCTGTGTGAATGTTTGGTACTTTGATGAGCCCACAGAAGTCACTGGCTCCCAGTTTCCCAGTTCTAATTCATCATAAAGGTGTTCTATCGGGTGGAGGTCAGGACTCTGTTCTTCCACACCAAACTCGCTGATCCATGTCTTGGAATATTTAATAGCGAGGAAATTTCACGACTAGACTTCACGGTACCGCGCTGGAATTCACTGAGCTCCTGAGCGCGACCCATTCTTTCACTAATGTCTGTAGAAGCAGTCTGCGTGTCTAGGTGCTTGGTTTTATACACCTGTGGCCATGGAAGTGATTGGAACACCTGAATTCAATGATTTGGATGGGTGAGTGAATACTTTTGGCAATATAGCGTATTGTTTACACCGATTTCAATCAATACCACTTTTATGTTTAAAGCCCAAGAAAAAAATGAGGTATTTAATTATTATGAATTTGATGGTGTGCACATTTGCATGTTTTAGTTACTGTTCGACTTCAGATCAGATCTCTGATCAAGGGTTCGGGTAGGGTTTTCTCAGATGGTAAATACCAGTATTTAACTGGAAACATCTTTTGCAGACTGGTAAATTAAGACACCGCCTATAAAAATCCATGCATTTTGCCAATAACGTAGGAGAATACGCCAAATGAAGTAATGCAGTTGCTCAAACGTAGCCAACAGCTAGGCTAGGTTAGTAAAAGCCATGTCAATTTAGTTTGTCACTTTAAACACTTAATGCCGTTGCCTACATAAACCTATTTGACGTTTTACACATGGCTAAGTGTATATCCAGACCAAACTGACATTTGACTATGACACCTTGTGATGGTCCATTAAGGTCCCTTCATGAAACTCTCAACATAGGCTGGCGGATGCTTAGGATCCAACCATGTTTATCAAGAAACTTCTGACCTGCTCATCACTCACCAGCTATAAAATGAATATTTACTCATTTTCATGTTAAATGGCCCATTAGATTTCTTAGGTCTATTTAGCTCAGACTTATATTCTATTCATATTCATATTCTACGGTCTGTGTCTGTGTTTCTCAGCCCTGGTCCTGGACATGTTAGTGGATTCCCTGCTTTAACACACCCCCTGCAGCTCTGATAGGGCTTGTTAATGGGCTGGTAAGTTGAATCAGGTGTGTTGGGAGCAGGGAAAGCACTGAAGTGAGCAGGGCAGGGATCCTCCAGGACCAGGGTTGGGAAGTGTTGGTCCATAATGTAATACCGTTTAAACCTATACTGTTCATACGTAATAGGAGTAGCAGAAGAATGTGACCATAGAACAGGACAGTTGGACGTGTTTACTGATCCCACCATTAGTGCTCTCCTGCCTTTATGTGTTTATGGACATGTTGGGAACACTGGGTAATGTGGAGCTTACTATCTGGAACTAGACACTTTATAAGAGGGCTAATAATTCTTATCTACATCCAGTAATGAAATATTGCCATGTTTAATGCACTGGCGGCAGGACTTGAATTAGTGTTATCCAGTTCAAAGGAATTCTTCACATCGGAAGTTAGTGGTGAATGTGCCCCGCAATCTCAAATAGTTTTGATCCATCATGTTAAAAGAGAACCGATGGTGCTGTGAATTTTTAGTCTGGAGCTCAAGGTTTACCAAGTTGCCATAGATGGACATAATGTTCTTTTTGGCCAGAAATATTTTGTACAAAGTTCTACCTTTGCAAAAGTCAATAAACTCGCCAGTTTTGACATATCAATGTGTCTCGTTGCCTTGGTTTTGGCCATAAACTCACACACCTGTAAATTAAATATCACAAAACATATGAAATATGAAATGCCAACTGCTGCCTGTTTCTCAGGTTTCTCAGGCTTGCTGCGTTCTACTTTAACCGGAGAAAAAGTTGATAGTGGCTTTGTTTGGAGAACATGCGACAGAGTGGACTAGCCTCAAAAGAACTGTTGTACAAATAGCTGCACCCAGAAGGAATCAACTGACAGGAATGAAACTTGGTGGGTAGGTTTGACATGCCATGCATGTGACGTAAGCAAGGACAGGTCTTATCGTTGTACCTGACTGACCCAACAGCCACAATTGCGGACATTCAGCGAGCAGTGGTGCCCTTCATGAGTCATCATGTTACTGCCAGCACCATTGGCTGACAGCCGCACCACGCAGGACTACATGCACGCAGACCGTTACGATGACTGTCCTTAACACCACGTCAACATCACCAAAGACTGCAATGGTGTCGTGCCAGTGTCATGGAGTGACTCAGAATGGCAGCGGGTCATCTTCAGTGACGAGTCTCGCTTTTATCCTGGTGGAGACGACCAACAAATCCGTGTGTGGAGGCACCGTGGTCAGCACCAAGATGAACGGTTTGTAAAAAAAAAAAAAAAAAAACATGTCCAGAAGGCCTGGTGTCACTCCACCTCCACCTCTACCACACAGTCTGCAGGAACTGTGTGAGAATATTCAAGCTGCATGGGATGGATTATCACAGGACACCACTCCGAGACGTCTGGCAGGTTGGGTTATCAAACATGGCGGCTGGACGCCATACTGAGAGACACTACTTCTGTATGTGTAGCTCAATAAATATTGATCATATCAGTCTAAATGTATCATCATTTCTTGTTCCTGGTTCGTTTATCTTCCTTCCCAACAGCACTGCAGTCCCACACCTCCTTCTGGGTGCAGCTATTCTTTTGATAATGAGTGAAATGATGCAACATCATGAGTTAAGAGCAGGAAAAAACAGCTCTGGATAAATACAAGCTAAATCCTTACCCACATGTGAAAACCAATGCAGGAGGAATGTGGTGGGATTACGGTGGGATTTTGCTATTTCGTAATGATCAAACACACCCAGCGCTAGTGTGTGATAAGGCTCAGGTAAACAGACAGTGTGTGTCTTTTCAGTTTGTTTTGTTGGCAGAGCCACAGCGCAACACGAATCATCCAGATGATCCGAAAAGACCACAAATCCCACAATACACCGGCATTAGCAGATTTAGGGAGCAGAATACCTGAGCACCTGAGCAGACGCGCTTTTGTTGTGTACAGTAATGTGCAGGGTACATAGCGGCTTTATCTCCAGTGTAGTGAGCAGGTGGCAGAGATGCTGCTTCTGTTTGTGTTTGTGTTGTAAAAGAGAGATTATGCGACGATACAACAGAGGAATCAGCGGTTTAACACTCTGACCATGATGTACGAGAGAGGATGAGAGCGAGTACTGGACACTGAGGAGAGGCACATCAGGGTCAGAGTGAATGAGAGGGGCTAGTGACATCAGGCTCCTGCAGATGGCGCTGCACGAGGATGATGGGGGTATAAATACCTGCGGGGTGTGAGTGACGGGATCATAGATTGGGAAGAGGTGGTACAGTGCAGTGAATGTCTCGTTCCATGTGTGGAAAATGGCTCCAAAGCAGATGTTAATGATTGGCTAAAGAAGTCAAAGACCATAGTGTGAAGGAAGTAGCTGAATCTGCAGGTGTATGGAAGCGTACGGTCTACCAGCAGTGGGAAATTCCCAGTCTATAGGGAATTCTCCTCGGAATTGTGCCAGGGAAGGCATCCACCAAATCTGGCACCAACTGTGCAATTCTTTGATGCAAGAGTGTCTGAACATTGATGTGGCCTACATCCAGAAACTTGCCAAATCCAACCACAGCTGTTATTGGTGCTCATGGAAGTATAACATGGTATTAGGTACATCTCTCTCTCACACACACGCACGCACACACACACACATGCACACATACACGCGCGCACACACACACACACACACACCTCACTCCAGCGAGACACAGTTAGGGAGAGTCAGAAGGTCCAGCCTTTGGGGACCTGAACTAAGGTGAGCGTATTACCTGGTGCAGTAGCTGCCTGAGTCTGTACAGCTGTGACTCCAGCTGTTTGTTATGGTCCTCCAGGATCTGCATTCGAGCCTCCAGTCGTCCTTTGTGCTGCCGCAGGAGTTTCGCCTCAGCCAGCAGGTCGGCCTCTTCTGGCCCCGCGCACACCCCTTCCACACTGCGCTGCCTGTGCTGCTCCCGCAGAGCCTCATACTCCCTCTGCAGAGAGCTACACGCACACAGAGCAGCAATGAGGTCACTGAGGGGAAGCTGTCTCAAAGCCTAAGAGCAATAAACTCTTTAAAATTTACACCACCTCCACAACCCCCTTCCATTCTCTCTCTCTCTCTCTCCAAACCCCACCCCATCACAACACAGTTATATCCCCATCTTCCTTTATCTTAACACTCCACACACATACGTCCTGAGGTATGAAGAACTATAATGTAGGTCGGATTGCATGTTTTCTCTTCAGTTTACAATACTGGCAAAAAGAGCAATAAATAAAAGGTGCCATGACTTTTGCACAGGCTGCATTTTATGACCTGTATTGGACAAAAAGATATTTTATGTTTTATCTTGTCAGTTTTATTGTTTTTGTAACTATATTCTGCACAGGTGATGCAATCATGCTTGGGTATAACAGGCAGTGTTGCTAAATTTGGTGGTCTGGGGGGGGGGCACTTTATTTTGGCAGGTGCACAAAATGCCCACCTTCCATTGTTGTTACACTTTTTGGGTGGCTTTTCATGCTGATTTTTTGGCTGAAAATAACTGAAGCAATCTGGCAACCCTGCATCCAGAAAGGGCTCGGCTCTTTATGAGCAAGGATGGGTCGAGGCTCGCCTCATATAATAATGCATATATATACTTTATATTACATACTGGCCCAGCTAGGCTTGTACACTCATCATCAAAAGAACAGCTGCACCCAGAAGGAGGTGTGGGATTGCAGTGCTGTTGGGAAGGAAGATAAAGGTTACCAGGAACAACAAATGATATGAATAATCAATATTTATTGAGCTACACGTACAGAAGTAGTGTCTCTCAGTATGGTGTCGGGCCGCCATGTTTGCTAGCCCAACATGCCAGACGTCTCAGCATGGAGTTGTAGAGGTTCCTAATGGTGTCCTGTGATAATCCATCCCATGCAGCTTGAATATTCTCACACAGTTCCTGCAGATTGTGCGGTAGGGGTGGAGGTGGAGTGACACCAGCCCATTTGGACATGTGACAACAAACCATCCATCTTGGCGCTGATCACAGTGCCTCCACACATGGGTTCGTTGGTCGTCTCCACCAAGACAAAAGCAGGACTCATCACTGAAGATGACCTGCAGCCATGCTGAGTCACTCCATGACAGTCTGGCACGACACCATTGCAGTCTTTGGTGATGTTGATGTGGTGTTAAGGGGAGCCGTCGTAATGGTCTGCATGTATGTAGTCCTGCGTGGTGCAGCCGTCTGCCAATGGTGCTGCACTAACAGGATGACTCATGAAGGGCACCACTGCTCAATGAATGTCCGCAATTGTGGCTGTTGGGTCAGTCAGGTACAGCAGTAAAACCCGTCCTTATGTCTCACAATGTCAAACCTACCCACCAAGTTTCATTCCTGTTGGTTGATTCCTTCTGGATGCAGCTATTTGTGCAGCTATTCTATTGATGCTGAGTGTGTATTAGTCTCCCACATATAAGGCAAGGCAGAAAATGCACACAAGAGCGCTAAATTTATGTAGGCAGATTTTGTCAGGGGCCCCATGGGGCTCTGGGGGGTTAGCAGGCCCCTAGTTTGTATGCAGTCAGGGTATATTTTGAGCTGGCCTTATTGTTATGTGTCGCTATGTGGCCATTGTTCGTTGGGAGAGAGTTATAGCTGCTGAAAGCTTTTGTATTGTTTTATGACTGACTCCTAGGAGTATGCGAGTAAGCGGATCCGCTGGGACGTGTGCCATAACCTGCCAACAACACAGCAGTCAGCTACACAGAGCCAGCCTGCAGCTACACAATCCACATCCTCTGATCGCTGCCTGCACTACAGCAGCCCAGGCACACTGATGGAAATGGAGGTTTGGGGGCGAGGGGTGGGGGGGGGCTTACAAATCAGCAGTGTCACCGCTGTCATGTTAGCGCCTCACACATACACAGTGTCAGACATGCAGTAGATGTGATATTTGAATTTTCACGCTGCCGCTAACAGCACCACGCCCGAACATCAGTTGGATTTGTTGTGCTGACGGCACAGTCACAAGGCAACGTTTGCAGGAGCTGGTTTATTTACAGCAGCCATCACGAGGAGCAACTCACTTTGTTTGGCTTTTAGCTAATTAAAAAGCTCTGAACCCAAACAACACGGCAGATGCTGCAGAAAACGCCGCATTGTTTCGAGCGGTTAGTAAAGCTTTTTCACAGCGCCACAGTTTGCCCTAATACCCAGCAGGGCTTTCTGAGACAAAGTGATGCCAAATGAAACACAATCTCTACCACGGAATGCTTTTAAATAACCGGGAAAGAGCATTTTAGCAACAAATATGGTCAACAGGACCTTCGTTTCCTCACTGAAATGTCGTGTCCCTTGCTGAAACGTCCTAGTACAGTGTTTCCCAACCCTGGTCCTGGAGGCCTAGAGCCTACCCCGCTTTCAACACACCTGATTCAACTCATCAGCTTATTACCAAGTCCGTTCAGAGTCGCAGGGGGTGTGTTAAAGCAGGGAACCCACTTAAATGTGCAGGGCAGGGTGCCTTCAGGACCAGGGCTGAGAAACACTGTTCTAGATAACTCCCAAAGCTCCATATTCCAGCCTAGGGTGGCCACACATGGACGGATACCTGGACGGATGCCTATTAGTCCTCTTTTCGGGATGAACTATTTAAAATGTTCATTTGCGTACAATATTGTGAGTGCCCACGTCCGTGTCAAAAGACATGACTTGCATTTCATTGGTTTACCAAGGTCATGTGACATCATGACTCACCCACTGGTTAACCGCAGGTCAGCCCTCCTTTTGGGTTTATGAAAGTGGCCACCCTATTCCAGCAGAAAAAAACTAGCCAGTTAGCTAGTAGGCTAACACTAGTAGGACACCACTTATGGACAATAACTGAGAACTGGCTGCAAATACACCCGGAAAAACAGAATACCTTCTCGTCCTGCTGTTAATGTGAGCTGCCAACTAGCACGTTAGTGCGCTAGCTTTACGAGAACACTAGCTAGTTGGCTAACCTTCTTCTAAACTGGGGCTTCTTCTGGCCAGCCTTAGGCTTTGGGGCTAGGTCTATAGGCTGGAAGCTAGATGTGAGCTTGGGCTTAGTACTTTTCCACAGTACCTTATAAAGCTTTACCGAGGATAACGTTGGCCAAATCCATGCATGTCTGACATGAGTCATAATGACCCATTAATGAACAAGCGATATGGGGCAAAAACGCATGCAAAATAATGTAATACATGTGACAAAATAATTTGAATAAACGTATCAATGTAATGATACAGTGTCGGTTAATGTCACTATCACACTAACAGAACAGCTGCCGCTTTGCACTTCACCCTGAGTGAGTATGACCCGACTGCAAATGCGCCTCTGTATGGGTCTGGAGGTGAAACACTCCCTATACATTAAAACAGGAAGCTGCAGAGAGAAAAGTGAATGAGTGAATGTGCTGCTGGCCTGGCATTAAAACCTGGCCCTTTTAAAAGGCTTGATTCATTCCTGCTAATTTGACCTGCGTCCTTATGAACCCTGCTAATGGCCGCAGTGAAGTGGGCGGGGTTTGTGTTTACTCACCGCTGCTCCTCCTCCAGTCGGGCGATCACTCGCTCCAGCTCTCCTCTCTCCTCCCTCTCCACGGCCTGCAGGATCTGGGCAGGGCTCTGCAGGAGCTGCCCGGGACTGGGCAGGTTTACCACAGGAGAGCGGGGCAGGTGGGCGGGGCTTTGGGGCTGACTGTACGCCCCCTCACCTCCCAGAGTCTGACAGTACTGCAAAATCAGAGCATGCTCCTCATCCCTACAGAGAGAGAGAGAGAGAGAGAGAGAGAGAGAGAGAGAGAGAGAGAGAGAAAGAGAGAGAGAGAGAGAGAGAGGGAGAGATTGCTATTCAACAGTGCTATTCTTCATGAAACAGGGACTTTGGTAAGAGTGTAAGGGTGTTCAGAAGCCAGTCAGGACTGACGATCTCCGCCTGGGTAAACTAATCTGATTTAAGCACAAATTACTGACTCAAACATCATCAAGCTCTGAATGTAACACCATCTCAGACTGTAAACACACGACTCAGCACACAGATCCCATCAGAGCGCACGCACCGCAGGCTGGATCATACCACATCACGTCCCTTATCCAGCAGTAATCACCCAGAGCTTTACCTGAGCCTTACATTACACCAAACAGCTCAGTAACCAGAGAGAGAGAGAGAGAGAGAGAGAGAGAGAGAGAGAGAGAGAGA
>CM067492.1:153666-170621 GCA_034552555.1 Semaprochilodus insignis | reverse complement strand
AACCACAACCACACAAGCTCCACACCATCCAGCACATCATCTACACACAAACCACAACCACACAAGCTCCACACCATCCAGCACATCATCTACACACAGAACCACAACCACACAAGCTCCACATGGTCTATGATGGACCAGGCACCTGCTCGAAGCTACACTGCAGCTAAACGGCTGCCTGGACCGGTGCTGCTCAGCTTCATGAGAACGCTGCCCTTTCACGGCTAAGGACATTTCTGGCCTTCAAGCTTCTCCGGACTGGTCGCCTATGTGACGCCCTGTAGACGAGGAGTGAGATCTTCCCTATGGTAAGGACTCTTTCTACACTAGCCGAGTTGACTAGGACCACATGCGTAGCCCAAAGTGGGCGGGAGCAGGTGGGAATGCCATATAGTTGCTAGGTTTTGCTGGCGGGAGTGGAAAACCACTCCTAGACTTTGCAGGCCCAGGCAGACGTGAATAGTGGTTGAATCAGCCAGGTGAGGGCATTAATAATCGGGCCCATGCAGGCCTCTAGATGACTAATAAGGAATTTCCAGTGGTGCATTATCACCAACATTAGCAATCCAGAACAAACCAAATTCACCTCACGTGAACCAGAACAGTAACAGATGTACTTATATTCATAATTAAGCATCTTAACCGTGGACATTTGACCTTGCAACATGATCAGCCACGGAGTTTGCGGATAGTTAGCCCTGGCATGCTGGTCCGAGGTGCTAATCAGCGCTGCCTCTAAGGGGAACTGGCTCCAGGGATGCTTGCTACAATGCTAATTAGCCTTGGCTGAGCGGTGAAGGTCACACAGCAGCACACGCTGTACACGGAGCAGAGCAGCTTCTGATTCCTGAACCACGCTCATGCCAAATCAAACCGCCAAGCTAAGCGCCAACACGCTGACAGTTTCAGAGCTAGCGAGAGCTCTTAGAAGTGCCTGATCTGGAGGTCTACAACAGCACTTGACCTTTAGCTAACAAGCTGCCCTATCACTCCTGCTCTTCATCCTCATTCTCATCCCCCTCTTCCTCCTCTTGTGCTTCATTCTCTCTTACACTCCATTATTCGCCTATTTTTGCATTGTTCTTTTGTCCGATTCAAATTCAGATGGTTTTACCTGCATGAATTACAATGAACTAAATCATATAAATAGCTGCATAAATAGCTGCACCCAGAAGGAATCAACCATCAGGAATGAAATCTGGTGGGTAGGTTTGACATTGTGAGACATGCCAATGATTCAAGTTCCACTCTTGGCCGTGCATGTGACGTAAGCAAGGACGGGGCTTATCGCTGTACCTGACTGACCCAACGGCCACGACTGCAGACATTCAGTGAGCAGTGATGCCCTCCATGAGTCATCCTGTTAGTGCCAGCACCATTGTCAGACGGCTGCACGACGCAGGACTACATGCACACAGACCGTTACAACGACTGCCCTTAACACCACGTCAATGTCACCAAAGACTGCACTGGTGTCGTACCAGACTGTCATGGAGTGACTCAGAATGGCAGCAGGTCATCTTCAGTGACGAGTCCCGCTTTTGTCTTGGTGGAGACGACCAACGAATCCGTGTGTGGAGGCACCGTGGTCAGCGCCAAGATGAACGGTTTGTTGTCACACCTTACACCTCTGGGTGCATGTGTATATCCGGCTACAGCAGTTTAGCCCTGCTCATTCATGCTGAGGTTATAATGAAAGGTTCCACTCAGGCTGGTGGAGTTTGGAAATAGGGCACAATAGAGAGATTAGCCAATCAGATCACGTGTTATTTGCATATGCTGGCCTTAAAAGCACTGCAACAAAGCAGCTTGTCATGGACCACATAAACGATTCCTGTATTTGCCCTTCAACAAAAACATGAAATCTATTCTAAATCGATGAACAACCTATATTGGTCATCCTATCTTCCTTTTCTTCTTTTTCACCCTCTCTCTGATCCTCTTTAGTAGATTCATCCCTACATGCATCTCTCTCTCTCTCTCTCTCTCTCTCTCACTGTGTGATCAATAAAGACTCTCTGGGCTCTTCAGGCTGGACGTCACAGTGGAGGAGATTAGCAGCGCAGTCTAAAGATTCTCTCCTAAACCTTCTGTCACTACAAAGCCATGTCCTCCACGTTATTATCTATTACAGCTCTGACTCTAATCTCTCTCGCTCTCTCTCTCTTTTGCTCTCTCTCTCTCTTCGTTCACCTCCCTCCTCTCTCCTTCTTACCCTATCTCTCTCTCTCTCCCAGAAAGTCATCAGTCTGACTTAATTGTGTGGCTCCCACACACAGCTATACTTAAAACAATTAAAATGGAAAAAGCTGGAAACAAGTGAGACTTAGAGACAGAGGGAGAGAGAGAGAGAGAGAGAAAGAGAGAGAGAGAGAGAGAGAGAGAGAGAGAGAGAGAGAGAGAGAGTTGCAGTAATAATGTGATTTGTGTGCGGCATTGCTAAGATCAGCTTATAAGATTTATAAGGGTTGAGGATGTTGGCCAAATGTGAGCACCCTATTTGGCTCTGCTCGGGCGAATGACTGAAAGCCTCGGTCTCTCTCTCTCTCTCTATCGCTCTATCTTTCTCCCATATACACACACACACATTTAACCTGCTGAAACACTGTAGCAATGCTATTGCTGGCTCTGATCCGCTAACTAACACACCACCACCACCACCACCACCACTTCAGGATGTTCATGAAGTAGCCAGTCGATGTACATGCATATATATACGGCAAGCATGATGGGCAAAACGCTATCAGGCTCACCTGATAACAACTACAAAGCATAGCTACCAGAAAACTGCTATCAATATGTATAAATACAGTTTCTCCGGTTATGTTGTCTCAAACTGAAGAGGTTTATTATATTGGACTTACATTAATATACTTCATATAACACTAATATGGTTAGATGGTGCTTCCAGCCCACTAAAACTACTGCCTCCATGTAAGCACAGGACCACAGACCACTAGAAGGTGCTTCATTGGCCCGCTGGTGGTACTTGGCCCACAGGTTCAGAAACCCTGCCTTAGGCTGACTCTCAATTGCATGGAAGCTTCATCCAAACTTCAGCAGCTTGAAACCTACACGACACTAAATACATTCTAACCAAGCTGCATGATGTAAAGCATCTGGCAACTTGTTTGAAACTCAGCTGCAACAGTTGCATGTACACTGTTTGTAAAAGTTTCATGAAACAGCCGATCAGAATGGCGTGATCACATGATCAAACAGCATACATTCAAACCAGGCTGTTCACTGGCTTGTTTGTTGGGGGCTTGGGAAGGAAACCCACCCTGCTAATATATAACCTTGCACTAATTTACATGTATAGCATTTGACAAACGCTGTTATGAAGAGCGACTTACAATTCGATCATTTCTTACACAAGTAGGTGAAGGTAGTGTTAGGAGTCTTGCCCAAGGGCTCTTATTGGTATAGGGTAGGCCGCTTACCCAGGCAGGGAATCGTCTACGTCCAGTCTACAGCATGGGAGGTGGAGGTGTTACCTGCTACACACTGTTCCAACCATACAAGCGATACCTTGCAGATCACTTTAGGTAGCGAGATCGAAAGGGTGTAGGTAGACTGAGTGCTTATGACCCGAGTTACACCTCAGGTCTACACCCATCTTCTTCCCCTGACCTTGTCCCGCATGCCCACCAAAACTAGACATGTTCTCAGTTTTTGGCTGGTGAAACTGAGAAGCCTCCTCTGACCTGCTGCGTACGTGACAGAGCTTCCAGGTGGACCCAGTTACCTGTCCACACATCTTCTCTGCAGCTCACGCTCACAGTCGTGAAGGCAGAGGTGAGCTCTGTAGGGGAAGAGACACTTCCACGAACAGATCGATAAGCGCAGAGAGGCCAACAATTCAGCCAATACTGCAGCTACACTGCACCTTTACATACCCACTGCCCTCATTAACAGTGTGTGTGTGCATGTGTGTATGTGTGCGCATGTGTATGTGTGTGCATGCTCTTATTCAGGGCTGTGATGAAGGAGATAAGATTCTGACATCCTGATCCTAAACTGCACTAGGACTGCGCTAAAGCAGTGCAATCCATATCCATTAAAGGGCCCATCTCCAGGACAAACAGCATATGCTGAATGCAGTGTTTTTGTGAGGTCATTAAAGCCAGGTCATTTGCATATCCTAACTTATTCCATGTACAATAGTTTTGCTCCACCGACTCTGAAGTTCTAAGCAGCATTTCAACCCGGACTGCTTTCAGAATGAGGCACAATACGGGGCAGCCAATCAGAAGAGAGGCCATTTACATATACTGGCCTTAAAAGTGCAGTAACAAAAACAGCCAGTTTAATTCTAAGGACTGAATGGTCACATGACCGTTTTTGGCATGCCCTTAGAGGTTTTCAGAAAATCGTGGATCGAAAGGTTCTATAGGGATACAGAAGTGGTTCTTCTGTAGAACTGCCCAAAGAACCCTTTGTGTCAGGCAGGAACCGGACATACTGTTAGTAACGCTTTGTGTTAGCAGCAATGGCTGGTGCATGACTGCTTATGAAGGATCAGTCAGCTCTTACTATTCCTCTGTTTGTCTCAGTTACACTCCTTTATTCTCTTCGTCCTTTTCAACCCTTCACTATTTCTCCTCTGACAGTAATGAAGTCTGAATGAGGAAAAAGGAGCACAGGATGAGCCAATAACTCACCTCCCACTGCAAGGGGAAATACAGGAAATGCCATGCAGCAGACCTAGACACTTCATTTCATGGTCAACAGCACAAAAAGTGACCTCAGATTTGGTCCTGCTTCTGTCTGGTTAGAGTCCAAACTCCACAGTGGTGCTAGTGCTTCTTGGGAATGAGACCGTTCCAGCACTTTTCCCAGTCTGGATCTTGAAGGTAAGCGTGATTACTGGGATAAAGGGTAATTCAGCACATCATTCTTTCTGCTACTGTGTTTTTGGTCTGTACCTGTATTGGTTATAATCAGTGCAGATGTTCACTGACAAACCCTGAGTAAAAAAAGAATTTCATCTATCATGACAGTCGTTCAGTATCAGTCATATGAGCCTGCTGTGATAACTGTGGGGTTTGTTTTTGTGCTGGGTGGTATTCAGGGGATACAGGAGAAAGACGAACTGCGGTGATTGTACGTATTTGTGTGTACTTACATGCTACCGGTAGCTGAACTGCTGTCTGTAGGTAGAGATCCATTAGAACGCTCCATCTGAGCCAATCTGAGAGAGAGACAAGAGAGAGAAGGAGACAGCAAGTGAGAGAGAAGGAGACAGCGAGAGTGAGAGAGAAGAGGACAGTGAGAGTGAGAGAAGGGGACAGTGAGAGTAAAAGAGAGAAGGAGAGAGCAAGTGTGAAACAGAAGGAGAGAGCAAGAGTGAGAGACAGAAGGAGAGAGAGAGAGAGAGAGAGAGAGAGAGAGAGAGAGATATTACATCACAGACGGCGATTATGGAATAATGAAGACGTATAAACGGAGAAACGAGCGTGTTAAAATAATTCATCATCTTCCAGAAACACACAGCGGAGTGTCAGAGTAAATGACTTACTGCTTTATTTATGTGAGCGCATACGTAATGAAAGAGTATCTGTGTGGATGCATGAAGAACGACAGAACGAGGAACGACAGAAACATCCTCACAGATAAATAATTAAACAAACAAATATGTAAGAAAGTACATGCGTCCTGCTGCGCCCGCTCAACACGCAGTTCAACACGGCTACTCTGTGCTCAGCATCACGGTTAATAGAGCGCTTGTGCCGCACCCCACCCCTCCCCCTTCCCACTCCAGAATATTTCCCAGCAGCCTCAGTAGATTGCTGTCTCACCCAGCCAAAGAGCACACGTAATGGGATTGCAGCTTCAGAAGCAGTGTTCATGTACAGCCCATAATGACTCGGACTGGGAGTCCATAGAACATGCTGATCATTTGTGGGTGGGCTTCGGTGATGCTGTATGCATTTGCTGGTTACCGCATTGTGTAAATTCTGAATGGCTCTGAATGGAGCAGCTATTATAGATATTTTAGCCCTCAAATTATTCTTCATTTTATGCATTGCAAATATTGGAAGGGCAATATGCAATTTGCTGTTATGGCTGCGTAAAAGCACATGTTCTGTTGCCGGTGTGTCATGATGTGCTAGCTTTCTAAGACTGATCTTAGATCAGTTCTGAGGTCAACCTTGTTAGATCAATTCGATTAGACCAGGCACCGGTCCAAGCACTGGTCATATTATAAACCTGTTATTGTGTGTACATTATTAACCCGAAAAGCATGTGGGAAAATTAGTATTAGTATCTTAGTATTTCAAGAGTTTTGAGAACAATAAGAAGCAATTACTTCATAAATAATTACCCACTAGTCATCTGCCTCGAGTTACTATCACTAGTTTTAAAAAATACAAGGCATTCTGGTTCCTCAATTTATAAATTTTAACATCTACAGTTCTGTTCATTACGTAGCATAAATTTGATTTGTTCGAATGTATACAGTAGATTAGACTAGAATCAATTCCAAATCAACTACGCCATTCTGAAGAACCTCAAACGGCAGCTGCTTCCAATCTATTATACAATGTGTGCAATGTGGTGTTCCACAGGGCTCTGTTCTAGGGCCCTTACTGTTGTCCCTTTTAGAGGCCCTGGAATACCCAATTTTAAACCCAAGTTCAACCTTTTTCTTCATCCACATTGTTTATAATGTGCTGTCATTTGATTTAGACCCTAGTGTTTTATTCTTCACGTGATTTTGAATTAGGTTCCTGTGAACTGAAAATGAAAAGCACTATATACATGTAAAAAATGATATTACTGTCTGCACAGTGAAAGAGTGAATGTGACGGCTACCTGCTGGCGTACTGCTCTATCCGTGAGTGTGTGTCGTCGTGAGGAAGTTGAGGAGACTGGGACAGCCTATAACACAAAGAAACACACAACCATAACTAACCAAACACTTCACATAAGCCACTGCAATGCCAAAAAAAACAAATATGACAGCAAGTTGACCGGTGATCTACTGGACTGGCTGTGAGTGCTATCATGGTGGGGGGACAGAACGTAGAAGGTTAAGTGGAGGAGAGAGAGAGAGATAGGAAGAGGGGGAGTGGACGTGCAGGTGGTTCTGTCGCTGAAAACATGCGTCGGTGTAGGCAGCATGCTCTATTGGGTGACCAAACAGAGGCGGAGAGGAGGATGAACAAGTGGACGATGCAGCGCTCATGCTTATACTCACTCATACTGCTCCGGACACATGCTGATCAGAGTGACCGGGCTGTGGGGGGAGAAAAAAAAACACAGGTGGGGAGGGAGGACGAGAGGAGAGAGG
The DNA here is from genome assembly GCA_034552555.1 of Semaprochilodus insignis. Taxonomy (NCBI): domain Eukaryota; kingdom Metazoa; phylum Chordata; class Actinopteri; order Characiformes; family Prochilodontidae; genus Semaprochilodus; species Semaprochilodus insignis. Next base: position 163,324 of record CM067492.1, on the reverse strand, counting down.
AAGGGACAGAATCTTTAGGGTCAAAGGTCACACAACGTGAGGTCACATCCACGCATGAGGAACAGGAGGTGTGGAGGAGGATCACAGGTCACATGACCACACCCTGTAGAATGGGAACTGTGCAGCTGTACAGCACAATCAGAGCACACGGAGTACAATCAAGTGACAACCAAGTTAACACAATTCCGATTACATCATATGTAGTGGATCAGCCAAGGCCTGTCTGGTGCCTGAAGTTTGCTTCCTTAGTCCGGAGCCCTGAAGGTATCTAGCTAACAAAGTTATGGAAGGCCGGGTCTTTGACAAGACCTGCATTTTTGGAGTTCAATTATTTTTCCCTCAAACAATAACTGAATTAATACAGGACATATGTTAATGCAGATTACTCACCTCCTCACATCCAAATGAAATTTATTTTAGTTTCTTTTTGCCTCCAAATGTCTAAAAACGTCAAGTGGTGCAACCATCCAACCATATATGCTGCTAAGTAAACAGTCAGGAGCTTATATAACATTCTAAATAAAATTTTAAATAAATGTTAACGTTTAAATAAATAACATGCTGCAAAATAAAGCAATATAAAGTGCATTTTATCCCCTTCCTCAAATGTCAGCTGGTGCAACTAAAAACAAAGGACTTTTATTTTGACATGCTGTTACGGACGAGAGGCCCGGGAATTTGGTTATAAAGAAGACCCTAAGTGACCTTCATGACACAGATTTCTAAGGGTGACTAAGCAGATGCCTGAAGTCAGGTGGCACAACCAGCAAGTCATATGGTGCAACCAGACCAGCACAGTTTTAATAACTGAAACAGTCAATTAAAAGCACATACACTCATCAAAAGAATAGCTGCATTCAAAAGGAATCATCCAACAGGAGTGAAACTTGGTGGGTAGGTTTGACATTATGAGACACGCAAATGATTAAAGTTTCACACTCGGCCGCACAAGTGACGTAAGCAAGGACGAGCCTTATCACTGTACCCGACTGAGCCAACAGCCACGACTGCAGACATTCAGCGAGCAGTGATGCCCTCCGTGAGTCATCCTGTTAGTGCCAGCACCATTGGCAGACGGCTGCACGGTGCAGGCTTACATGAACACAGACCGTTACGACGACTGTCCTTAACACCACGTCAACGTCGGCAAAGACTGCAATGGTGTCGTGCCAGACTGTCATGGAGTGACTCAGAATGACAGGGCGTCATCTTCAGTGACAAGTCCCGCTTGTGTCTTGGTGGAGACGACCAACGAATCCAAGATCAACGGTTTGTTGTCATGCGTCACATGTCCAGAAGGCCTGGTGTCACTCCACCTCCACCCCTACCACACCATCTGCAGGAACTGTGTGAGGATATTCAAGCTGCATGGGATGGATCATCACAGGACACCATTAGGAACCTCTACAACTCCATGCCAAGACATCTGGCTGGTGGCCCGACACCATACTGAGAGACACTACTTCTGTATGTGTAGCTCAATAAATATTGCCCATATGAGTCTAAATTTATGATCATCATTTATTGTTCCTGGTGATCTTTATCCTCCTTCCCAACAGCACTTCCTTCTGAGTGTATACCATTGGGTTTGATATCGCTGGTTTAACAGGAGGCTGGTCACTTCCTAATTTCCTAGATATATCAGCTGCAATACATTTCAGGAAACTCTAAAGCGCTCCTAACTGGTGTCACTGTTAACCACCTCCACTCAGCCTGCAGCTCTTATTTGATGTGACTTTTTTTTTTCTTACTGTTCTTTAATCTTTTACTGTCTCCAATCTTCATCGGTTCTTTTACTCCCTCTTTATGTCCACTGTTCTAAAACGCAGCTCTTTCATTCTCCTTCCCTTCGACAGAGCTTTCCTAAAGCTGCATCTCTTTGACAAACACGGAAAGTAATATCCATGAATTAGCATTCCATAAGGATAATCGCATTACCTCCACTCCGTTTCTCTCCAGGGACAGACGCTGAGATGTTATCTATAATCAGCGCTGGGTGAAAATGAAGCTTCTACACACCTGAGTCAATAAAGTGCCGCAGCACCCACACGCATACGGAGAACACAAAGCCGTGGGTGGCGTGCGGAACGGTACAAAGTGGATGAAAGTGAGTAAACGTCATGGCGCTCGTGCCTTCTACCAGGCCGAGGAGGAACGCAGCCTTAATCCCATCTGCACGCCCTCATTCAGCACTATTTCACCCTTAAAATCACACACAGTCGAACGGCCCGAGCGTGAAATGGCCTCGTCCGGCTGGGGCTGTGATGCGGCGCAGAGGGCCGGCACATGAGCGCATATTCCGAGCTGATGAAAGGGGTCATCTTGTTATTTCTGAAAGCGCCGATATCAGAGCCCGGGAGATAATTGCTGGATAAGACCAGCGAGGTTAAACCACCAGCTTCTCTCTTTCTTCTGCATGTTTTGATGTTTTCTACATACAAAAACAACACGACTGAGGAGGCGGACAGTAAGCCGGATCCCTTTCACAGCAGGACGGCCAAGTTCATGTTTCCTCCTTCAGAGGGGACGCCAGATTTAGCAGATGATTCAGGAAGAGAGGGAGAGAGAGAGAGAGAGAGAGAGAGAGAGAGAGACAGAAAGAGAGAGAGAAAAGAAAGAGAAGGATAAGAGATTAGAGAGAGAGAGAGACAGACAGAGAGAGATATGAGTGAGAAATAAGAGAGAGATGAAAGAAATGGAGAGAGAGAAAGAAAGAAAAAAACTAACAGAGATAAAGATAGAGAGATGAGAGTTAAGAGAGAGAGAGAGATGAGAGAGATGGAGAAAGAAATGGAGGGAGAGAGAGAAATAAAGAAAAAAGTGAGACAATAACAGAGAGATGAGAGAGAGAGAGAGAGAGCAATAGAAAGCGAGCAAGTGAGAGAGAAAGTGAGAGGAAAGAAAGAGAGAGAGAAAGTGAGAGAGCCAGAGAGAGAGAGCCAAAGAGAGAGAGATAGAGAGACAGAGAGAGGGTGGGGGAGAGAGAGAATGAGCAAGAAGAAGACAAAAAANAGAAAGCGAGCAAGTGAGAGAGAAAGTGAGAGGAAAGAAAGAGAGAGAGAAAGTGAGAGAGCCAGAGAGAGAGAGCCAAAGAGAGAGAGATAGAGAGACAGAGAGAGGGTGGGGGAGAGAGAGAATGAGCAAGAAGAAGACAAAAAAAGAGAAAAAGAGAGAGAAAGAAAGATGGGGGAGAGAGAGTGAGAGAGACAGTGAGTGTGTGTTTGTCTGTGTGAGAGTGAGAGAGAAAGGGAAAGAGAGAGAGAGGCAGAGAGAGAAGCAGAGAGAGAAACAGAGAGAGAGAAAGACATGCCATAGAGGAGCGTTGTGGCAGTGTTTCAGAAGTCGTCAGCCCCTCCCCCTCTCAGTTTCTGACCACAGGACCACTGCTGTCCAGATACTGTTTGGATGGTGGATCATTCTAAGCATGGCAGTGTGTGTGTGTGGTGTGTGTGTGTGTGTGGTGCTGGCACGACGCGTCAGTGTCACTGCTCTTCTGAGAGTGGACCAGCGCCAAAAAACATCCAGCTAAGAGCGGCCAAGAACTTCCCCAGCAATACAGCCAATTAAACTGAACTGACTGGGAGAGAAAAAAACAGAAAGAGTAGAAAAGAGAAATGAAAGAGTGCAGTGAAAGCAATCTCGGTCCTTTCTCCCCGCAGAAGAGCGCCGAACAGGAAGCCGCGTGTGCGTGGCGCTGTATTGAGGTCTGCTGTAATGACTCCTGACAGCCTAATGAATCCTGACAGTGTCAACAACCCCGAGCGGCGGAATAAAAACTTGGTCAATATCCCGTGGCACTCGGGCGGTCGGGAAAATGCAAACACGACGCGCTTTCATTTGGCTCCTGGAAAGAAGAATGAATAGATCCAGAGCCGCCGCACGACACCAGCGAGGGCGAGGAGATTTCCCTTATGCAATAATATAATACAGCACGCATCTCACCGGAAGGCGTGAACTGGTTTCCCTGCTTTGATAAAGCCTGTGATTTAGACTCGGCCAGGGGTGGGGGGTGAGGGGGGCTGGGGCAAAGATTAGAATCTATGGCGCAGGAGAGGAGTTATTGTTGTCGTTGCTCTATTTTTCCCCACTTCACAGATTTCGGAATAACCGTGAAGACTCTGAAACTATCCGGTGACCAGAAGTGATGTAGTAAGTTTTAAAGGTGCCGGAATAGAGCGGAAAACTGTATTTACAGCGTCATAGCCAAATACGGAGAACTCAGTACATGGAACTGACACACTGGTACCTCAAACACTGTTGCTCCTCCTTAAGATACAAATCCCACACTGGGAGACTATGTGGAGAAATCTAGCCTTCCAGGCTTTGAAGGGAATATTGTGTCTTTTCATCCCCTTTCCAAGGAACACCCCATTATCATGACTCATTTGAACTCTGATGATTCACAACGCTTTGCCATCAGCACGCTGGCCAGTGTTCAGCCGCACTCAAAAGATAACACCTCACAACTTATACAAGTGTGGGTGTTCCCAAGCCGTCCCGATTTTAATCCAGTATGAATCTGCAGTGTGTGTAGTGTTTACAGTCTGACAGTAATAACTGTGGAGTGATTATAATCCAGTATGAATCTGCAGTGTGTGTAGTGTTTACAGTCAGATAGTAATAACTGTGGAGTGATTATAATCCAGTATGAATCTGCAGTGTGTGTTGTGTTTACAGTCAGACAGTAATAACTGTGGAGTGATTATAATCCAGTATGAATCTGCAGCGTGTAGTGTTTACAGTCAGATAGTAATAACTGTGGAGTGATTATAATCCAGTATGAATCTGCAGTGTGTGTAGTGTCTACAGTCTGACAGTAATAACTGCGGGGTGATTATAATCCAGTATGAATCTGCAGTGTGTGTAGTGTCTACAGTCTGACAGTAATAACTGTGGAGTGATTATAATCCAGTATGAATTTGCAGTGTGTGTAGTGTTTACAGTCTGACAGTAATAACTGTGGAGTGATTATAATCCAGTATGAATCTGCAGTGTGTGTAGTGTTTACAGTCTGAGAGTACTAACTGTGGAGTGATTATAATCCAGTATGAATCTGCAGCGTGTGTAGGGTTTACAGTCTGACAGTAATAATTATGGAGTGATTATAATCCAGTATGAATCTGCAGTGTGTGTAGTGTTTACAGTCTGACAGTAATAATTATGGAGTGATTATAATCCAGTATGAATCTGCAGTGTGTGTAGGGTTTACAGTCTGACAGTAATAACTGTGGGGTGATTATAATCCAGTATGAATCTGCAGTGTGTGTACAGTGTTTACAAGAAAGGCATTTTCAGAGGTGTAAATGGCCTCCAGCGACAAGGCTGCAGAAGGACAGGTTGAGCTCATGCTGATGATCAGAGACACAAGCTCCAGCTGCCAAGCCGAGAGGAAGGACGTTTCAATTTAGGCAGCTTGATCAAATCATGGGAAGCAGACATGGCGCCCAGCACGTTTAACACAACCTCCCGTCTTCAGAAGAAGGAGAGAAGCAATAAAACCTCCAACGGAAAAGTCAATGTCAATTCAGCCTCGTCACAGTAGGTGTGGCTCAGAAAGCCTCATCTCTAAGGACCAAAAGATTCGGTGCATCTGCTGGGAACGTCTCGCAGGAGCCTAAACATCCGCCAGGGAACAGGAAAGCTTTTACCTGCCGGCTGCCAGAGCAACGGAAGCAGCGGGCTGCCGTTAGCCCAGCCATATGCTCGGCGGGAACTCGTTAGCCTTTTGCCATGATGGAGAAAAAAAACGGAGCACGATTCTCATCTCTCTGATAGATCATTTGGCTTCTTTGGAGTGCCTCTTGAAGGTGGCCAAATAAACTGTCAGAGGAATAAGAATTGCACCGTCCTACGCTCTCTTTCTTCTTTAAAAATAAAGAAATCTAAGAAAAAGATTTACGGCCTTGATGCACCATATTTTCAGCGCTTTGGCATTTTCTGCTTTGCCGTATTTTGCGGAATTGCTTTTATAAGCTAGAGGCTGACAGCAGAAAGGAATGGTCCAAGACGACCTTGTACGTTCCGGTGTGGATGAAATGGATGCTTGTGTTTGTCTTCTGCTTATGAATGTGTGAAATAAACAGTTGGGTAAACTGATATTCCACATTAGCATCACACTTATTGTACAGAGTATGAATGATACTGTTCTAGAAATGGGCTGACCGGGTTGAGCAGCGCTGGTGGGGCACGCTTGGAGGGAGGCACCGCACACAAAAAGCTGCCTGTTATGGTGCACCATTCGGGACATCCTCAGACATCAGACAAAATGGCTCATGCTTCAGCTCTCATATGAGTGGCGATATGCAAGTCTGCTCATTCATACTTGATTTATTACAGTTTTGTGGCCAAATTATAACCAAATTGCACTAAAACCCAGAACTATTATTGAACCGAGCTCACTGCACAAAAAATGAGTCACCTTGTGTGTTTAAGGTGGTAGTAACTTCAAGTGCCTGCAGATGGCGCTACACGAGGATGATGGGGCTATAAATACCTGCGGGGTGTGAGTGACGGGAATCATAGATTGAGAAGAAGTGGTACGGTGCAGTGAATGTCTCGTTCCATGTGTGGTAAATGGCTCCAAAGCAGATGTTAATGATTGGCTGAAAGGAGTGACTACATTGGGGCATGCCAAAATAGCTGAATTTGCAGGTGTATGGAAGCACAAGGTTATTGGGATTATGAATCGCTCAGTAAGCATATAACCCTTATACAGCTACCAGCTTTAGCATGTAGCTTGAGGGTGTTTTATGAGGTTGTTTTATGCAGTAACTTTTTCCCGTCAAAATTTAAACCCAAGGATGTGCAAAGTGGCGCCTATAAAATATAACCAAACGAAACCAGTTTTCCCTTAATAAAGTAAATAAAATGAAATTAAAATGCAGAATTTAAACAGTGCATTAAGCCGTGCTTTGTGCATTCTGCTGTCTGCTGCAACTAAATTCTTCAATCCCAGGTCTTTACTAAAATGGAGGAATGACCATTGCCAATTAACCGACTATTAAAATAGTTCCCAACTAATTTGGTGGTCCATTTTAGTCAGCCAAGTCGCTGCATTAATCGTTGCATCCTTATTGGATAGCGACTGTGACACTTACCATGGTTATAAGAGGATTCGGTTACCAGTGCAGGTCTAGATAACAGTAACTCATGCTGCATGTTTTGAGACAGTAGTAGAGAAAGTGAAGTTCCTTGGAGTCCACATAACCAGTCAGCTAACATGGCCTCCTAACACCTCATACCTAAGCATGAGGGCACACCAAAGACTGTACTGCCTGGGGAAGCTGAAACAACTCCTGGTGAACTTCTACCGCAGCACCACTGAGAGAATCCTCTCCCACTGTATGATTGTGTGGTATTCCAGCTGCACAGTCTCAGAGAGGAAGGAGCTGTATCTTGTGCTCAGGGCGGCTGAACGGATCATTGGGCCTGACCTCCCCAACCTGGACAGTGTGCATGCCAGTCGACTAAAGAAGGCGGCCCACGATATCAGCAGAGACACAACATACCCGGGACAATTGTTTGACTTGTTACCGTCTGGCAAACGGTACAGGGCCATCCGTACAAACACAAGCAGACTGAGAAACCGCTTCTTTCCAAGAGCTATGGCCTCCACAACACCTCACTGACTGGACTAATCTTGTTTACTCTACACTAAATTTCATTGTATTTAAGTACAATGACAAGGATTCTCTTCTCTTCTCTTCTCTTCTCTTCAATGAGGGAACTGAACTGGCTGACTGAACTATATTTGGAGCGATATGTACTTTGTTAAGCCGTAGCTCTCCACATGTGTTTAAGGATGTATTCCTAATTAAAGTTGCCGTTTGAAAATGTATGAGAACGGCAAATTCCGCCTTTCTCGCTGCGAGGCACATCGATTCGTGCTAAGCTGCAATAGGATTTGCATCAACAAGAATCCATATCGGAAAGGTCAGGTACTTCCCGCTGCCGCTCTGACAAGCAGGTGACACTATTTGGATCCTGTTCACCCCCCAGACTGAAACTCTTCCATATCTCTCCCTCTTTCTATCACTCTGTCATTTGTCACTGTAAAACAAGCGGAGCGGGTGTATTTGTAGCAGCGTGACGGTGACATTTCTCTCTGGAGGAGGATGGAGGCCAGACGCTCTCAGCTGCACTCTCGGCTTTAAGAGCAGGTTTCGGAGTTTTGTCTGAAATGTCGGAGAAGGCAGTGTAAATTCTACACCATCACCTGTTAAAAGATGGACCGCTGGCTTGATCACTGCTGTGGTAAGCATCTCACTTCATTACTGAGATCAATCAATCGATCTGAAGGTGGTAATTCGACTTCACTGGTTTCCGAAAGCTGGAATTGATTAGAATTGAGTATATATAAACTCAACGTCACCCAGAAGGAATCCACCGACTGGAATGAAACTTGGTGGGTAGGTTTGACATTGTGAGACATGCGAATGATTCAAGTTTCACGTGAAACGAGGCAAAATGCTAGTAGGGACAAAAAGTTCAGAGAGCAGAAGCCGGGGACCTCAGACTCCCATGTCTATGACGGGTCCAAAAATGTGCTGGAGTCAGTTTCTGTCATACAATGTCGCTTGCCACTTTGTTGCTAAATCGCAGCTACATGTTGGCCACTCCCATGGGAACGACTGGTCACTTGTCGCTAAATTGGACACTCCCATAGGAAACAACTGGTCACTCGTTGCTATGTCGCTAAATCGCAGCTACAAATCAGGCACTTCCATAGGAATGACTGGTCACTTGTCACTTTGTTGCCTGCTAGTATGAACACTGGATGTTGGAACACTGCTGTGAGGATTTGCTTGCCTTAAGCCACAAGAGCGTTACTGAAGGAGTGTATTGATGCTGGATGATCCTTGATCACATCAACTGATCCCTCCAACAGCTCCATAGCCCTCTACTCGACGCTTGGCAATGAGAGTGGTGACCTTAGGCTTATGAGCGCCTGCTCCGGAGCCTCCCATTCTACTGTCCAACACTGTATCATTACGAACATTACACGAGCCTTGTGTGCGCAACTGAAGGCTGAAGTAGTGTCCACAAACTTTTGGACAAACTTTTCTACATCCAATCAGAGTTTCACACCTACAGTACTGCAAAGCTGAAGATGAGGAAACAAAAGAAATGCAGAGCAGACTCTGTGAGAGAGATAATAAACAGAGTGAGGGAGTGGAGGAGCAAGAGAACATGACAGAATGCCATAACTCATAAACTCGGAGGAGCTCTTCTCCTCCCCCTATGGAACAGACTAATCAGGCACATCTTAACCACCATTACAGTGACTTACACTCCGCTCTGACAGCACATATAAATCCTGGAGGAACACATACAAGCTATATAAAGCTGTGCAGACACATCACCCGGGTTGTCCGGCGGGCTGAACGGTGAAACAGCAAAGCTTTAACTTGATTCACACAACACAGCAGATTCAGCTCACTGACTGTATCAGCTACTGTCATCTGATTAAAAGGTATCAACTGACTGAATGTCCTCCCACTTTATCAGCTCCACTGACCATATAGGAGCACTCTGTAGTTCTACAGTCACAGACTGTAGTCCATCTGTTTCTCTGTATACTCTATTACCCTGTTCTTCAATGGTCAGGACCCCCACAGGACCACCACAGAGCAGGTACTATGTGGGTGGTGGATCATTC
>CM067492.1:137255-153166 GCA_034552555.1 Semaprochilodus insignis | reverse complement strand
GGAGAGAGAAGGAGGGATGGGGAGAGAGAAGGAAGGATGGGGAGAGAGAGAGATGTGGAGAGAGATGGGGAGAGACAGAGATGTGGAGAGAGAACGAGAGATGGGGAGAGAGATGGGGAGAGAGAAGGAGGGATGGGGAGAGAGAAGGAGGGATGGGGAGAGAGAAGGAGGGATGGGGAGAGAGAAGGAGGGATGGGGAGAGAGAAGGAAGGATGGGGAGAGATGACAGTTCTCCTGATGTTGCTCTCCGAGGGGAAAGAGAACAGAAGTCGTCGGCAGGTGTTCATCATTATTCATCATTTCCTCAAAATGGCTGACAGCCCCGTTCTGGAGGGCTCCTCTTTCTCTGCAGCCGCCTGAGACGCTGCCCGACTCAATCAGCCTCAAGATCACGGCCGACACCAGTGGCCAAGTGCTCCAACACCTCGCGCCCAAGCGCACACGAGTGGACACACACACATCTGCAGTGCTACAGGAACTTTTCAGACCAAAACTCCGCCAGATTGACCTTACACAACACAACACACTGTTCTGTTTACACTTGCTAGCTAGCCGGTTAAGTTACATAGCTACACAAGGTTCATCAGTGAGCTGTGATGTTACTGTTAGCTGGCCGGCTAGTTCAGATACTTGGTTACATGCAAATAAGCAGAGTTCTTTATTAAAGTGACAAAGCTATGATGCAACATTATAAGCTAGTTCTAGTTAAGCAAACTGGCTAAATTATTCATTACCCTTCAGAAAGCTGTCACATTAAACTGAACGGCTAAAATAAGGGATTATCGTACATTAAGTGAAGGTTAGCTGGCTTTAGCTAGCTTAACTAACTGGCCGACAGCAAATTAGCAATGTTGTAAGTTCCATTAAGCTTCACAAAGATGCAAATGTTAAGGTTTTCTGGCTAGCTAGCTAGGTAAGCTAGTTGCTTAATAGGAAATAGGCTAATTGATATGTTAAACTTCATAAGTGTTTGATAATGCTAACCTTAGTTAGCTAGCTAATTAAATAGTTACCAAGCAGGCAATTTGTTCCTTCTCAAAGCTGTGATGCTAATGTTTAGATAGCCAGCTGTAGCTAAAAGGCAATGAGCAAATGATGAAAATAATTGGTTTAGCTTCAGAAAATCGTGATGCTAATGTTTGGCTAGTTATCTGTAGCTAAATGGTAATCTGCAAATAATGAAAATAACGTGTTTAGCTTCACAAAGCTGTAACGTTAATGTTTGACTAGTTAGCTGTAGTGAAATGGTAAACGTGTGAAAAGCTGTGAAGTTAATGTCTGGACAGTTAGCTAGCTAGTTAAGCTAACTGGTTATTAACAACACTGCTCGTGTTTGTTTGTTGTGGTGAATGACAAAGTAACAAACGACCGATCTTGCATAAATCAAACAGGAGATTATCCTGCTCTACCATCCATTTCGGCCTTTTCTGGTTGTTTATGTTGCTCATATTTCAGTTGAATTTGATCGATTTCAATGATGAATGCGTGACATCATCACCGGGTGTGTGTTCGGGCATTAGCTGCTGTTTCACCATGCGAAAATTCAGCATAAAAGCTGAAAGGGGAAAGCACAGATGCTGAAGGTCAGCTCCTGGTGGCTCCGTTTCAGCTGGACCTTGGTCTTTGGCCATGGGCACTGGGACTGAGCAGCGTTTCTGGGCTCATTAAAGACGGCCTGCTGCTTCCTGTTTGATAATCCGCGGCTGCTGTGATAGCGTGGCTGGGAGATTGGAAAAGATGCCCTGTAGACAGAGGACTGCTGGAGTGCCACGGCCAGTTCCAGTCTCTGATCTGTGCTGTAATTACCCTTGTTAGCGCAATTAGCACAAACAAAGCACCTCCTCTGGCATTTCCTGTTTAGCTGGCTGATCCCTTCAGACTGCAGATACACATCTAAACGTGCAGGGAAATAAAAGGCTCCACAGAAGTCGCGGGTTACGGTACGAGCAGAACCGTGGCGGAAGAGACAGACGAGTGAAGAACGGATGGGTGTGGTTATTCGTCTGAACTCATCTTATTCCTTTACTTACCTGCTCAAAGAAAGTTTGTACACTCACTGAGCACTTCATCAGATCAACTGACCACATAGGAGCACTCTGTAGTTCTACAGGTACAGACTGTAGTCCATCTGTTTCTCTGTATACTGCATTACCCTGTTCTTCAATGGTCAGGACCCCCACAGGACCACCACAGAGCAGGTATTATGTGGGTGGTGGGTCAGCGTCTCAGCACTGCAGTGATACTGATGTGGTGGTGGTGTGTTAGTGTGCGTTAGTGCGTGATGTGCTGGTGTGAGGTTCTCCTCAGGGTCACTGCTGGACTAAGAATCGTCCACCAACCAAAACTATCTAGCAGTCCTGTGGGCAGCGTCCTGTGGGCAGCGTAGAGCACCAGATGAGCTAACGTCTCTGACTGTACATCTACAAGGTGGACCAGCAAGGTAGGAGTGTCTAATAGAGGGGACAGTGAGTGGACATCCAGGCAGCTCACAGGCATACTGATGCTACAGATTACTGAAGGAGAGGCGTAAAGGTCCCCCCCCCCCCCACTACTCCCTCTTACCCAACAAACACAGATTATTAGTTTCTACGGGTAAATCACAGCTATTCTCTAATTTACCTCCAGAATAAGCACCAGAACAGGACCTGAACCCAATCACAGAGGCTCACAGTGATGTCTTAGTTTAACAGAGTGATATTTCAATATCAATCTGCATATCCCTATTTATCACTATCTGCCAATAATACCAGACCACAGATACATTGGACGGCCCCATTTCCCTACTAACAACCAGACTGAGTTCATTACTCAGGTACAGACCAACAGCAGCTGTTCCAGGATCAAAGTTCCGCTGGGACGATGCAGTAGATGGACGTTAGTACTCTCTCTCTTAGATGCGTGTGCACACGCACACACACACACACACACACACACACACACACACACACTAATGAACAATCACACACACCCTCTCTCACTCTCTCTCTCCCTCTGCTTCCATTTAGTCCTCTCAGATGTATTTATAACTGAGCAGAAGTTTACCGTGATAAGGGCTCCTCATCACCACTTGCTGCTGGGGAAACTCTGGAAGACAGGAGAAACACACTTCCTGCCCTCGTACACTCCAAAAAACTCCCTCCATCCTCTTATGTTCAAAGACACTTCAGCCTCTTTATTTTCCATATGTACAAACATCGTCAAATGAACAAATCGTTGCATCCGGAAGGAATCAGCTGACAGGAATGAAACTTGGTGGGTAGGTTCGATATCGTGAGACATGCAAGGACAGGCTTCATCGCTGTCCCTGAATGACCCGACAACCACGACTGCGGACATTCAGCGAGCAGTGATGCCCACCCTGTTAGTGCAGCACCATTGGCAGACGGCTGCACGACGCAAGACTACATGCACGCAGACCGTTATGACGACTGTCCTTAACACCACGTCAACGTCACCAAAGACTGCAATGGTGTCGTGCCACACTGTCATGACACGTTATGCCATGATATCTTGTTTTAGAACGCGGAACAACGGAATGCATCAGAGCTGTGACCGACATGGATCCCTGAACAAGAGGTGGTACGGTGCAGTGAATTTCTCCTTCCATGTGTGGAAAATGGCTCCAGAGCAGATGATAATGATTGGCTAAAAGGAGTGACTGCATTTGGGAGTGCCAAAGACCATAGTGTGAAGGAAGTAGCTGAATCTGCAGGTGTATGGAAGCGTATGGTCATACGGGTCTACCAGCAGTGGCTAAAATCCCAGTCTACAGGAAATTCTCCTTGGAATTGTGCCAGGGAAGGCATCCACCAAATCTGACCCAACTGCGCAGTTCTCTGATGCAAGAGTGTCTGAACATTGATGTGGCCTACATCCAGAAACATGTCCAGTACATGCCCAATCGAGGATTCAGATCAGCATGGCATTATTCCAGAAGGCAAGATGCATGCTATCAGTTACTAAGCATCCCTGCATAGTACAGTAACTGATAGCAGCTTATTGGAGATCCGCTCAATGTGACAGAATCTTCCTTTTATTAGCTGCTTTCCCATAATCACTTTCTCGCTGTTCCTTCTTAAATGGCTTATTAATATTATGATAAATACTGTGAAAAATACCAAAGTACTGGGGAATGATAGCTTGGCCATATCCTGTCTGTATATTCTGTCTGTATTTTTGGTCTCTGTTTCCAGCTGTCTGTGTGGGTGTGTCTGCGCCTGAGCCTTGTAAAATGCCAGCAGGTCAAAGCGGACTGGTATCATGGCTGCGCACTACCGTCTGAGTTTTTCTGGAACAATGCCCCTCTGATCTGAACCCTTGGCCTGGCAGCCAGCAGACAAATTAAGCTGTCACTCAAGAGCTTCTTGCCCTCAGCCTCCTGCTGAGCATCTGATATTAACCTCTGACTCCACTCAGGTCATGATCGCACTCGGCCCAGGGCGCGGAGAGGCCAGTGAGTTTTAATTAGGAAGGGAGGCTTCGCGCCGTCCCCAAACACAGCAGCATGAGGGAGTCCCGAGAGATGGTGGGGAAGGCTTAGGAAGGAAAGGCCAGCGCTGTCAGTTTGAAGACCATAGAGAGTAAAACACAAATGGCTTTCAGAAGGAAGAGACAGCCGTAATGACGAATGTTCTACTGCTGGAGCCTCACGGTGAAAACAGTGGATGCCTTCCCCGGCACAATTCTGAGGAGAATTCCCTGTAGCCACTGCTGGTAGACCCGTATGACCGTACGCTTCCATACACCTGCAGATTCAGCTACTTCCTTCACACTACGGTCTTTGACACGCCCAAACGCAGTCACTCCTTTTAGCCAATCATTAACATCTACTCTGGAGCCATTTACCACACATGGAACGAGACATTCACTGCACTGTAGCACCTCTTCCCAATCTATGAATCCTGTCACTCACACCCCGCAGGTATTTATAGCCCCCTCATCCTCGTGCAGCGCCATCTGCAGGAGCCGTTTGCAGAAGTTACTACCACCTTAAAAACGCAAGGTTTCTTGTCCGGTGAGTTTAAAACCTGGCATGCAGCCCACACAATCATAAAGAATATCACATAATCTGACACAGAATTTCGAAAATTTCATTGGCAGCATTTCATACAGTGTTATGAAAGACCACTGTCATCACAAACACCTGCAGGGGCTTCGCCACCTTCAGTACCTTCGCTGCTTCTTCAGGAGTCACCGAATAAAACGGTGCAGTAATTGCACTAATATCTTGAAGTACGTACGGTATATGCTGAAGTGCATGCATATGGTGCATGCAAATGCATGAGCATATGGCCGCTGTCAGCCTGGTCTACAGAGAGAGAGCCAGCCAGCCAGTGAGTGAGCGAGCGAGTGAGAGAGAGAGAGAGAAAAAGGTTCGTTTGGCAGCGATGCAACTGATCACTCACACACATACATACTCACACAGCTGGTGTTGACTCCTCGAGCTGTAAGCCTTTTTGCTGCTCGCTTTCATCTACTCTCCCCTCAAGTGCCAAGCTACTGGTCAAAAAACACCCCACACCGCACAGGTGTTCGAAAGGACAGCTCTCCCCGCCATTCCCCCCTCCTCTACTCCCTCTCTACCCATCTGCCCAGGTCTTTACACCTCTCCTTCTCTTCCGTCTTTTACCTCCTGGTCACTGATCGTTACCTGAGGCTGAGAGCTCTGGGTAAGCATCCTCTAAAAGCGTGAAAACACACCAGATCAGACACTGAAAGCTAGAGGTATGAAATATGGCCGAAATATAATATTAAGATACTTGGTATCTGACTGACTCGCTGCTTGACTCAACAGCACAGAGACCCAGTTTGGACACCAGACTCAGACTTCAGACTCAACTGGTAATCACCACATAGACTCGAGACTTGACTTGTACATGCACCACTGGAAACTCAACTTGGACCCGCAGTCCAGAGACTGGAGACTTCATTTGGACCCACAGTCCACAGAACAGACACTTGACACGGACTCGCAGTTCACAGACCAGAGGCTCGACTCGGACCTGCAGTCTAGAGATCAGAGACACTACTCTGACCCCCAGTCCAGGGACTGTAGACCCAAACTCAGACACGCAGTTAAGAGACCGGACACTCTACTCAGACCCGCAGTCCGGAGACCAGAGACTCTTCTCTGACTCACAGTCCAAAGACCAGAGACCAAACTCGGACTCGCAGTCCAGAGACTGCAGACTCGAATTGGACCCACTGTGCAGAGGCTGCTAATTTGACTCGGTCCCACAGTCCTGAGACAGAAAGACTTCAGACTCGATATGAACTTGTATCACAGAGACCTTGACGGTCGACTTGTACTCACTCGATACATATACTCGACATATACTTGCAGTCCAGAGACTCAAGACTCGACTCGGACTTGCACCTGAGACTGGGGACGCAACTTGGAATCACACCACAGAGACTTGAGAGAGCTGTAGAGTAATTTTGCTCAGAGCATGGAGTGGCTTTTCATGAAGAGGGCCAGTGTTCACTCCATCCTGTGAAACAGGCCGTCCTTGCTGTCGCCACACTGACTACCTTCTGCATGACATGAATAATGAGGCAGCTCACACATTACGGCACTGATTGCAACAAGGTGCTACAGAGATTGCACACAATTTGTCGTGTGTCATCCATTTTACCGAGTGAATAATAAAGAGGACTGTGTTAAAAGCACCTGCATTCGTTTATCCTCAGCGGTTATCAGCTTGCGATTGAGCCATCTGAATAAAAGCCAGTGTATCATAGTACATTTAACTTGTTTTTGATTTAATAACATCCATAAGTAATTCATGAAATCAATGTGTGTAGTGTCGTGTCAAAATGTCCATATAAAATAAACAGCATAAGAACGGATCATATGGAGCAGACACAGAGCGGGCGGTTTCTCTGAAGTATGAGAGAGGATAATCCGGCAACTCATGACCACCAGCAGAAAAGCAAACAAACACCGTTTGAATGGACTTCTACTTTTAAGCTTCCACACACTTCATCCAACACAAACTCTTAACTGCATGCTCAGGATGCGTCTCCGAATCTCCAGGCCAAAGGCTCTCTCAGCACAGGCTGAACTCAAAACTTCAGTAACCCCTCAGCATCCTGGTTAAAAGCCAGCTGGAAGATTCTATTCCTGCTCACAAACTCGGTTAACAGCAGGTGCTGCAGAGCCATGCTGAGATCTTACACTGCCTTGAACCAGCACACAGCTGGTGTGGAGGTGCTGCAGAGGTTTGAGTCACAGTTTGTGTATATGTGTATTTTGAACATGTCCATGTCAAAAATGTGGGAATTTTTGTGGGAAAGCCGGAGAAAAGAGAGTTAACCTACAGCAACAACACAACGACTGTTGACTTTAAAGTCGTTTTGTAAAGTTTTATCATTTAAGCTGTGAAACTATTTATTTTAGCTACTGTGGTTAAATTCACAGCTAGGTTTAGGGCTATTATATATACACATACATATACACACACACACACACACACACACACACACACATATACATACATACATACATACATACTTGAAGTTACTGGACTGGTCAGTGTGAGTGTGTGTGCTGGTATAGTGGTTTGTGTTGAAGTTGCTAGACTGGTCGGTGTGTGTGTGTGTGTTCTGGTATAGTGGTTTGTGTTACTGGATTGGTCAGAGTGTGTGTGTGTGTGTGTGTGTGTGTGTGTGTGTGTGTGTGTGTGTGTGTGTATTCTGGTATAGTGGTTTGTGTTACTGCATTGGTCAGTGTGTGTGTGTGTGTGTGTGTGTGTGTGTTCTGGTATAGTGTTTTGTATTACTGGATTGGTCAGTGTGTGTGTGTGTTCTGGTATAGTGGTTTGTGTTACTGGATTGGTCAGTGTGGGTGTGTGCACATATGTGTTCTAGTATAGTGGTCTGTGTTACTGGACTGGTCAGTGTGAGTGTGTGTGCTGGTATAGTGGTTTGTGTTGAAGTTGCTGGACTGGTCAGTGTGTGTGTGTGTTCTGGTATAGTGGTTTGTGTTACTGGACTGGTCAGTGTGTGTGTTCTGGTACAGTGGTTTGTGTTGCTGGACTGGTCAGTGTGTGTGGGTGTCTCAGAGGCCACTTACTTGATGTAGTAGGGCACTTTATTCTGGGATACTGCTCTCTGCCAGGGCAACTGGACCGAAGCTGTGGAAACACACACACGCTCATGATTAATTAGCACTTGCATTCTGGTGATGAGTTATTCAACTTCCTCGAATGGTTCCATTAGCACAGGGCTAATCTGGGGCCGTTAGTCTATTCATTACCACTTTTTATGAACTTTATTTCAACAACGTTACACAAGCAGGACTATCTGGGCTCTGATGGTATTAGCTTTTAATTCACTGTGCATTACTCATCGCTGGCCTGGTTTATACGGTTGACACTGATAGCAGCAGCACTTCGGAGAATCAAGGACTCTGCGGTTTAAAATTAGCCTTTAGAAGTCTATATATCCGCCCACCACTCGCTGCTTCAGAGCGCAGATACTGACATTTACCTGCTGACTGATTGCGCGGGCCGTGCCTGAAAATACGCCGGCATTACTTAACATCTCCACGCAGGTTGACGCAAGACTTTGATGGTTTAGGCATGCAGTTTGCACACTGCTAATGTTAATTGGAAGGGTAAGAGCTTCTATTCTGTAGCTACAAATGGTCCTGGAGCTCCAGCGCAAAATGAAAGAATCAAACTGATCGAGGCTTAGTCTTTCTAAAACCTTGGTCTACATGCTCCTTAGAAGCTCTTCTCACAGTTCCCCAGCACTTACTGATTGATAGTTGAGATGTAGGCATTGGGCAGCCATGTTTAATACCCGACTCAACATCTTAGTCGTTCTAAAACCTTGGTCTACATGCTCCTTAGAAGCTCTTCTTACAGTTCCCCAGTACTTACTGATTGATAGTTGAGATGTAGGCATTGGGCAGCCATGTTTAATAGCTGACTCAACATCCTAGTCGTTCTAAAACCTTGGTCTACATGCTCCTTAGAAGCTCTTCTCACAGTTCTCCAGCACTTTCTGATTGATAGTTGAGATGTAGGCGCTGGACAGCCAAGTTTAACACAAGGAGTGTCCATATTTTGAGATCCTCTTTATGTAGAGGGCTTTGGATGGAACAGATTGTCATTTGCGCTATAGTTTCCTAGACGGGACGCAGCCCAGCAGAGCCACCTGCTTCAGAAAGGCTGGCTGTTTCTAATGCCAGTGCATATTGAGTGACTGCTGTGATGCTGTTGGCTAAGCCTAACAGAAGCCACCTGTCAGCGAAGCCTCTTCAGCTGTTCCAGAGCTGATGCTAATAAGCTCATGAACCTTTATCCCAGGATGGAAGCAGCATTATTGCCTTTCTACAGATGGGCTAACCAAGGCTGAAACCTTGAGTCCAAGGTTTTAGAACGACTAATCGGCTATTAAAGATGGCTGCCCAATCCCTACATCTCAGCCATCAATCAGTATGCGCTGGTGAACTGTAAGACGAGCTTCTAAGGAGCATGTAGACCAAGGTTTTAGAAAGACTAAGATGTTGAATCGGCTATTAAACTTGGCTGCCCGATGCCTACATCTCAACTATCAATCAGTAAGAGCTGGTGAACTGTAAAAGGAGCTTCTAAGGAGTATGCAGACCAAGGTTTTTAGAAAGACTAAGACGTTAGATGTCCTGAAACCCGGTCATCTTTCAACCAGGCTGAAGTTGGCTTTCTATTCACCAGCTTCTTAAATGAACATTCTGTTCCACCTTAAATTATTCAGCTTATACAGGCACCAATAAGCGGCACCATTTAAGATGGAATGGATGATTCGCTAAACAAGCAGGGGAACAGGAAGCCCAACCTCAGCTCTCACATCTTCAATTCCCACATATGATGATCCGGGGGAACTTCAGAGAAATTTAAGAAACCTGCAGAATCTAAGCCATGCGTAGGAACATTTGCACATCTTAGGGACGCAGGATAAAACCCTTTTTTAAATCATGTAAATTAAAACCTCAAAAACCTTTTTTTTTTTAAATATATATACACACACAATATGGCCACAAGTATGTGGACACCTGACCATTGCACCTACATGCATGAGCTTGTCGGACATCTCATTCAAAAACCATGAGCACTGCTCTTTGGCTATAACAGCCTCCACTTTTCTAGGAAGGCCTTCCATAAGACTCTGGAATGCAACCGGGAATTTGTGTCTGTTCATTCAAAAGGGTATTTGCGTCGGGTTGATGATGGTGTTGGACGAGGTGTACCAATTCATCCCAAAGGTGATCAGTGGGGTTGAGGCTGGGGAGTGGAGTTCCTCCACACCAAACTTATCAAACCATGTCTTTATGGAGCTGGCTTTGCGCACAGAGGCACAATTCAGAGATTGTTTGCACAGCACGTCACTCCGGACAGTTTCCCAAACTCTTGGACAATATGGAGCAGCTTCGCTCAGCGTTTAACACTGGAGAGACTGAAGAGAGGAGCAGCTCCACCTTTATTAGCATCACACCCCCAACAGCAACCTGTAAGTAGCAGCCATGCTGTGTGATTGTATCAGTGTTTGCTGGTTGAAGCAGACCATTTTGCCTTACAATACCCTGTATGAAGATCTACAACTATGTATTTTACACATCCATTTTAGGCCAAAAGCTTTAAATACGAATGTCATAGAACATTGTCTTATCAGGACACGATAAATGCCAGGCAGCATATTCATAACTACTTCTACAAAAGAGTTTTCTGGTGTAGTTTGAGGCATTAAACTTGTCAGATGTCTGGTTCCCATGACCACCATACTGACTTGATTCCTCTACAGTGGCGCTTTGCACATCAAGCCACTACGAACGACTCTGTGTCTATTTTATGCACTGCAGGTTTTCCATGAACAGAAAACTGACCAGCTGTTCATACTTTGGGTAAAGCCTCACACTGGTACGCAGAACTGGGAACATTTACTTCAGCTAAAGCTTTTAGTCTTCAGCTAGCTCGTGTGTGAATTCTATCAGCAGACCCTCCGGGCTGAGTGCTCTTATGCTGGAAATCCGTGCCGCTGTGAGCTGGGACTCTCCTCACATTTGTGTGAAGTGTTACAAACTGGAGTGCACTGAGCTGTGCTGAGTGTAGGCTTGTCTCAGGGGCAGGGTTCACTGGCCAGAAACCAATTCACTTGTGATTCAATAAATGGACAACTCATGTCATGTGGTGGCCAGTCTTTGAGATGTCTGGCAAGTTGGAGTAACCTATTGTGTACGGCGAGTTTGCACCCAGGTGTATTTTGATGCCCATTATGCTGGAAGAACCTGGTTAGAAATACACACGATGTCAAAAGAATAAGTGTCAGATTGCAGTGCTGTTGGGAAGGAAGATAAAGGTTACCAGGATCAATAAATGATGATCAATTTAGACTGATATGATCAATATTTATTGAGCTACACATACAGTAGTAGTGTCTCTCAGTATGGCGTCAGGCCGCCTTGTTTGCTAACACAACATGCCAGACATCTCAGCACGGAGTTGTAGAGGTTCCTAATGGTGTCCTGTGATAATCCATCCCATGCAGCTTGAATATTCTCACACAGTTCCTGCAGATGGTGCAGTAGGGGTGGAGGTGGAGTGACACCAGGATCTTCTGAGCATGTGACGCGTAACAACAAACTGTTCATCTTGACGCTGACCACGGTGCCTCCACACACGGATTTGTTGGTCGTCTCCACCAAGACAAAAGCGGGACTCGTCACTGAAGATGACCCGTTGCCATTCTGAGTCACTCCGTGACAGTCTGGCACGACACCATTGCAGTCTTTGGTGATGTTGACGTGGTGTTAAGGGCAGTCGTCATAACGGCCTTCATGCATGTAGTCCTGCTGGCACTAACAGGATGACTCATGGAGGGCATAACCGCTTGCTGAATGCCTGCAATCTTGACTGTTGGGTCAGTCAGGTACAGCGATAAGGCCCGTCCTTGCTTGGTGTTAACGTGGTGTTAAGGACAGTCGTTGTAACGGTCTGTGTGCATGTAGTCCTGCGTCGTGCAGCTGTCTGCCAAAGGTGCTGGCACTAACAGGATGACTCATGGAGGACACCACTGCACGTTGAATGTCCACAATCATGGCTGCTGGGTCAGTCAGGTACAGTGACAAGGTCCGCCCTTGCGTACGTCACATGCACGGCTGAGCGTGAAACATTCATTAGAATCATTGCCATGTCTCACAATGTCAAACCTACCCACCAAGTTTCATTCCTGTCGCTTGATTCCTTCTGGGTCAAGCCAGGAGAAGTTGGGAGCAACTATGAAACTCTGCGCTGGTTATTAAATATGAAGAGGTCTCGGTCTTCTCTGACGCATCTGCCTGGCATATTGAAACAAAGACTTCTGAAGACTATGCAGAGAGGTGTATTCCTTCGCAGAGATCCGGAGTTCTGCTCATGTCCTGAAGGGTTTCCTGTATATTCCAGTTCCTCCGAGGACTGAGACAAACATGGCAGGGCGTTTCGGGCAACATAAACACTGGAGCAGATGAGCGTGAGTGACGCTGAGTTAAGCAACACCTGCTGAGAGTGATTACACAGCACCGTCAAAGTCATGAGCGTGCATGAAGCTCAGAGCTCCTCAGTGTCTCTCTTAATGAAAAAGAATTGCAAAGTGTGTGTTCAGCTTCACGACTCCCGTGTGTTTCCATATAAAAGTGTGAGTGAGAGTGTGCGTGCGCACGCTCTGACTGGTGAGCGAGAGAGTGAAGGGGCAGTGGAGGGGATGGAATAATTAACCCGCAGTTATTCATTACCAAAGCCACTTTAAGTGAGGGCATGTGGGGTGGGACACTCTTTAACCGTCGGAATACGCGGCGCTTTATTGATGGGGGGCTGCTTTAGAACTTGATAGTAGGGCGTGATTAACTGGAGCCAATACCGATCTTAAGCTCCTGAGCCGTATGTAGGAACGTCCACACGTCCTTGCGATGCAGGATAAAACACCTTTTAATGACGTAAATGAAAACCACAAAAACCAGATATTTTTTTTGATGTACACTACATGGCCATAAGTATATGGACACCTGCATACCGTCGCACCTACATATATGAGCCTGTTGTTAAACATCTCATTCAAAAGCCATGAGCATTGCTCACTGTGGCTATAACACCCTTCAGTTTTCCAGAAAGGCTTTACACAGGATTACGGAACGCGTCGGGTATTGATGTTGGACAAGGAGTTCCAAACTGCTGCCGCAAAGTTGGAAGCAAATAATCGTCTAACAATTGTGCCAAATGTCTTTGTTTGCTGTAGCATTACCATCATCCTTCCCTGCAACCAAGAGCCCAAACCCTTAAACACAGCCCCAGACCTCCACCAGGGTTTACTGGGGGTGCATTCTGGTAGCTAGAGCTCCTCTGGCATCCTCCAGGTACTGAAGCGTGCTTCATCACTCCGGAGGACACGTTTCCACTGTCCAGTGGTGGTGCCGCCTGGCGTTGCGCACAGTGATCTTGGGCTTGTATGGAGCTGCTCGGCCACAGAAACCCATTTACAACTTTGCAATAACAGCACTTGAACAGTTGGGCTGGGGTAGATCTAGCAGGGCAAAATGATCCCACAGGGGTCACCCTATGACAGTGCCACGTTTAAAAGTCACTGGGTTCTTTAGAAAAATTAGCAATGGGTACATCTGAAAGTGGAAGCGATTGGGAACGACAGTGGTAGGCCATGTAAGATGCCAGAGCGGGGTCAGCGGACGCTGAGGCGCATAGTGCGCAGAGGGTGCCAACTTTCTGCAGAGTCAATCTCTACAGACCTCCAAACTTCATGTGGCCTTCAGATCAGCTCCAGAACAGTGTGTAGAGAGCTTCATGGAATGGGTTTCCAGCTGTATCCAAGACTTGCACTGCCAAGCCCAATGCAAAGCAGCAAATGCAGTGGTGTAAACCATGCCACCCCTAGACTCTAGAGCAGTGGAGACGTGCTCTCTGAAGTGACGTATCAGCACTGTCTACTGCATTGTGCCGAGTGTAAAGTTTGGTGATGGGGGGATTATGGTGTGGGGTTGTGTTTCAGGAGTTGAGCTCGGCCCCTTAGTTCCAGCGAAAGGAACTCTTAATGCTTCAGCAGACCAAGACATTCTGGACAATTTCATGCTCCCAACTTTAAGGGAACAGTTTGGGGACGGCCCCTTCCTGTTCCAACGTGACTGTGGACCAGTGCACAAAGCGAGGTCCATAAAGACATGGATGAGAGAGTTTGGTGTGGAAGAACTTGACTGGTCTGCACAGAATCCTGACCTCAACCTGATAGAACACCTTTAGGATGAATCAGAGCGGAGACTGCGAGCCAGGCCTTCTCGTCCAACATCAGTGTCTGACCTCACAAATGTGCTTCTGGAAGAATTGTCAAAAATTCCCATAAACACATTCCTACACCTTGTGGAAAGCTTACCCGGAAGAGCCCAAGCTGCTATAGCTGCAAAGGGTGGGCCGACATCATTGGGACGTCACTCAATTTCATACGCATGTGAAGGCAGACGAGCGAATGCTTTTGGCAACATAGCGTACGTACAGACTATATGAGCACTGCTTTGTCATTCTCATTGGTTACTGGAACCAAAGCAATGGCACTGGTTAAGCAAAACGCAAGATCTCATTAGCTTGTGCAAGGAACAAACAGGCGAACACTGAACAAACTCCAAACCAGTGAAAACGTATGTGAGCCTAATGAGCCTGCACAGCCTAGTTTTGCCCAGAGCACTAAAAGTTAGCCATGAGCTGTGGAGTAGACTGGCCTATTCCGCCAAAGTCTGAGGAATCTAATTCATTTTAGAAAATCTCTCTATGGCAAACATTCGGGAATCATTCTGCTAACAGGTGTGCTGTGGGGAAGCCGGCATCCCTGGAGGATTCTTAGGGTTAAGATGCCAATACGGCCAGCGCAATTTTGCCATCCAGTCTACTCTTCTCTATTCACACTCAAAGACGATTCTTCCAGGGTTCTTCAGTGAAGGCAATGATTCTATAGCATGGTGAAATTGGTGGTCTCTTAACTGATGGAGAATGTGGTGTATATACCGTATATGTTTCTATATAGCCACCACAAAAGCCTTCTGTTATTGTCATTCAGGCTATTTTAACCAGGAGTGTGTTCAGTGTTTTAGGTTCAGCTCTGCTTTCAAACAGTTAAACAGCCCCACACTGGGTTCCCATGACACAGTGGTACGGTTTCAGCCTCTCGTTGAGAAATTATAGTGTGGTGCTTAGCGTAGTGTAGTGTATAGAGTGATCTTAATGCAAGAGACTTGGTGACTCACTGCAATACAAAGCAATACCTATAATACGGACACTGCTGTAAATACAAGACACCTTGCATTTACAATGCATTTACAGCAGAGAGAAACTTCACACAGAGCTCAGCTGACCAAGGACAATCGTATCTACATGTATTTCACACGGCGAGGGCCGTTGATAACCAGAGCACTCCAGGAAATGAATGAAATCAACCCTCTATTCATTCGCAGCAATGGAGCAATGCATCTGCATACCAGGGCACGACCTCAACCTCAGGCATTAATATATTAGCTCTACAAAACAATACACTTTAAACGTCTGCAGTGATCAGCCTGGCATTTTCAGCCATGATATTCAGTACAGCGTATCTATGAGCCTACTTTGTTAATGCTTGTTACCTGTATAAGCTTCTGAGCTCTGCTAGGAGCGAGATACTGTTCTGCCGCCATCATGAAGGACATTTGTTTGGACCGCACCTGTAACCGTGCTGACGGATTAGCCTCAGGGCGAATCCCGGTTTTAGCAGTTTCACCATTTACAGTATATATCAATGCAATAAAACCACTGGGTTATATAAAGAAGCAATGACCAGGCTTCAGAGGCATGAGGAGCATAAATCACAGACACATGTAGATCACCGTGTGTGGGAGGGCGGGTGTGTGTGTGTGTGTG
>CM067492.1:114923-136755 GCA_034552555.1 Semaprochilodus insignis | reverse complement strand
TATATATACACACACACACACACACACACATTTATTTATTTTTATTATTATACATATTTCTAAGTTAAATAATACATGAAATAAAATAATAAAATAATAATATTTGTGTAATGTTTCATGGTAAAATTAAGTTTTCACCATAAAGCAGTACTACAAATTTCATTTACATATACAGAGTGAAATGTAAAGGAAACAATCCCCAAAATGGCAACTTCACAGCAGGCCGCAAAATGTACTTCACTTGCTGTAAGCAAATAAAAACCTCCAGACAGTGAATTACTTTGAACTGATATGGAGAAATGCATATTCCCCCCTGTTTACTGTAGCAGTAAATTACCACACCAGACCTCTCTCAACACAGACAAGCTTACCCTGAACTGAAGCCGTACACTAGACCTGTGAGTACGAGGCCTTCGGACACAAGCAGAAATGCCTCCGCTAACACAAATCCACCTAAATCAATCCAAACATTCCCCGGCTCTCACACCCAGTCCGGCTGATGTGGGAACGCCACCCAGGCAAAATAAACACACGGAAAAATCTAAAGATGGGATCGTGATTTTTCCAACAGCAGAGACTGTCTAAATATGGTATAATAACCCACACCGGAGCCTTCATACTGGAAGTGAACGGGCGCTTACTGGACCAGACTCAGTAACAGTGACAGTCTATGGTAAACCCTTACGGATCGATTGAGTGGAACACTTTCAGAGGGACGCCTCGTGCTTCAAGCTTAAAAATAAGCACAGCTACACACACACACACACACACACACACACCTGTGACTATCCGCAGACACATGCACACACACACATGCGCACACTGGGTGTAAAAACACATCAGTGCATCATAATGCATGGAACTCAAGGTTATGCAGCTTAGTGGACTGTTTCTGTTCCTCCTGGGTTTTGGAGATATTGGAGACGTTCAGTATCATGATATCTTCTGCACAGCATCCCAATAAGACACGAGACGGTGAAGTGTTTGTGATGTATTAATGGGTGTACTGTGTCCATACAGTGCTGAGTGATATTCCGCTACTAAGAAATGTCAGTACATCGACACTGTCCAAATACATCATCGTTATGATGATGAGATATGATTTAAGTATGAGAACAGAATATCAGTCAAACCTGGTACAGCTTTGCTCTGCTTCAATCATTCTGTGCTCCTTCTACACAATCTAAAGCACCCAGTAAATAACATGTAGTACAGTTAACAGTTCCGACAGCGCGAACTGCACTGGGGCCTATTTACATTAGATGTTAGTGGGTGGAGTGGCGAGCCTTGACAGCAACAACTTGCTGTTCAGCCTCTCTTGCACCGAAGAATTGGTCAATTGGGTCAGATTTGGTGGATGCCTTCCCTGGCACAATTCCGAGGAGAATTCCCTGTAGACTAGGATTTGTGCCACTGCTGGTAGACCCGTATGACCGTACGCTTCCATACACCTGCAGATTCAGCTACTTCCTTCACACCATGGTCTTTGGCACTCCCAAATGCAGTCACTCCTTTTAGCCAATCATTAACATCTGCTCTGGAGCCATTTACCACACATGGAACGAGACATTCACTGCACCGTACCACCTCTTCTCAATCTACGAATCCCGTCACTCACACCCCGCAGGGATTTATAGCCCCATCATCCTCGTGTAGCGCCATCTGCAGGAGCCTAATGATACTGCCACCTGCTATATAGGCATGCATATATACATACATACATCCAACATGTTAAATTCTGCAAACAAATAGAAGCTGTGCAGTTAAACTCCGTACTCAGGTTCTCTGTGGAGGACACGTTAACTTACTTTCACTCAGACCAGGTGTGCAAAACTCATACTGCTATTTAAACGGCATCATAGATATGATTCTTTGTATTTAATAAACAGATCTCTAAACCTATTGCTTAAAATGATACGTCGACAACACGATATCCTGATATAACGCCACTAATGTGTATTATTAAGTCATGTGCAACAGAATATCTGGCAACCTTTTTACCCCACAGTTTCCTTGGTTTAGCTATCAGGCAATTGTGTTTGGGAGGGGTTTTATTGTGCTGTTGCTTTCTGGTGCATTTCTCTGATGTGTCTTTTATTAACAGCTGTCATTCGGCCACTGCTCTTCATCTGTACATGCTTCCTCTTTTCCCGTCACACTGGAGAAATCTAAAGTGCCCTGACATGGACGCAGGAGCAACGGCCACCATTTATCTTGGCAGCAGCCTGTGGAGCCACACGCTGACCCACCCTGGGGTGTGTGAGAGAGGGAGAAAATATGTTGTGTGGGTGCAAATGAGGCAGAGCGGAGTGACAGACAATTTTAGCATGTAAAAGGCTGATACTGGGAGGTGGAATTGCATCAGAAGTCGGAGGCATCCTGGGAATCAGTTAAGCACCCGAGAGTGAGGGAGGGAAGGAGGGAGAGAGAGTAAGAGAGAGAGAGAGAGAGGGAGAGAGAGAGGATTGTGTCAGTCTGGCAGAAGCAGCAGAGCTTTCCAATGGGGAAGCACAAGCCATATCCAATTCATGATATTCAGCTCATTACTGCGGTGGAATTTAATGTGTGCATGCGCGTGCGCGCGCTTGTAAGAGCACTACCCCTGCGATTACTAAGCACACAGGATGGATTTTTCCCTTCAGCTACACACGCAGACAGACAGCCCGGAATGCATATTGTACACTGCAGAATAAACAGAAATATCAGAGAAATATTTGCAAAACTGGAGGTGGAAAAACGCAGTACCGCATGGTCCTGCGCTGATCTAAAGGAGTTTCAGTGGTGTGGCATTTCAGGGCGCACGGAATCATTTCCAATGCAATCTCCATTCAGTCGTTTGGGACAGAATCATAACTAACCTGTTTTCTACAGAATCAGAAATAAACTGTTTCTTAAGACTCAAAGTGAGTCATTCCTTCAAGAATCGCTTCTTAAAGAATCAAAATCAAATCATTTCTTAAAGAACCTATCAAATTAAACCATTTCTTAAAGAATCCTAAACGAACTGAATCATTAGATGACCATAATCAAACACAGTCACCTCCTTAATAGTCATAACCAAATACAATCATCTCATAAAGAGTCATAACCAAATAGAATCACTTCCTAAAGAGTCATAACCAAATAGAATCACTTCCTAAAGAGTCATAACCCAATAGAATCATCTCCGAAAGAGTCAAAACCAAACAGAATCATCTCCGAAAGAGCCATAACCAAATACGATCATCTCATAAAGAGTCATGACCAAACAGAATCATCTCCTAAAGAGTCAGAACCAAATAGAATCACTTCCTAAAGAGTCATAACCAAATAGAATCATCTCCTAAAGAGTCATAACCAAATAGAATCATCTCCGAAAGAGTCATAACCAAATACAATCATCTCATAAAGAGTCATAACCAAATAGAATCATCTCAAAGAGTCATAACCAAATAGAATCATCTAATAAAGAGTCATAACCAAACAGAATCATCTCCTAAAGAGTCATAACCAAATAGAATCACTTCCTAAAGAGTCATAACCAAATTGAATCATTTCATAATGGAACAGTTGAGATTTACACCCTTAGTATAAAGCCTCCTCAAGCTCTGGCTATATGTTCTCTGTCTGCTGCTCTAATAAGAGTAGAGACAGAGGGAGAGAGGAGGAAACGGAGAGATTAAGAGCAGTTGGAAGAGATCATATGAAAGAGAAATCTTAATTAAGCTAATTAGGTGCAGAAGCTGAACATTGAGGGCAAGAGCTTTTTTAATGAGCGTGACTGGAGACGCAACCCAAAAGCACCTAACGAACAAACAACAGCTGTCTGCATCTGGGCCACTGTGCATGTGCACGGGGTGAAAGAGAGAGAGACAGAGAGAGAACGACACAGTGAGTCAGCAGGAGACTACAACTGCACCACATATCCTCAGTTAACTGCTATCACGATACTGGCCGCTGTAGAAGGATGCAACATGCAAATCAGACGAGCTGCTGAACACTCCCTACCAAAACACCTGCATGAATCTGGGTGTGTCTTATGCAAATCATATGCAGACGAGGTAGTGGTAGGCGGGGGCTTGATTTCACACTGGTCATGTGGACCTTCTGCATCAGAGCTGAAGGTAAATAAAGTACCGAGGTGAAGAAGAAGCCGAGGTGCCATAACATGCAATAACTGCTGCACTAGTTAAGGTGAGCAGAACAACTCAAACAAGATGCTGAAGTGCTACAATGTAGCCTTACTGCACCACCATTTAAGGTGGAACAGGAAAGCTCAAACAAGAAACTGAGGTGATATAATAGAGCATTACTGCAGCACTAGTTAAGGTGTACAATGTACAATGTAGCATCATTTAAGGTGGAACAGGATAACTCAAACAAGAAGCTGAGGTGCTATAATGTAGTGTAAAAGCTGTTCCATTTAAGGTGGAACGGGACAACTCAAACAAGCAGCTGAGGTGCTACAATGTAGTGTAAAAGCTGTTCTATTTAAGGTGGAACGGGATAACTCAAGAAGCTGAGATGCTATAATGTAGTGTAAAAGCTGTTCCATTTAAGGTGGAACGGGACAACACAAACAAGAAGCTCATTTGCTGTAGCGTAGTGTAACTGCTACAACATTTAAGGTGGAATGGGACAACTCAAACAAGAAGCTGAGGTGCTATAATGTAGTGTAAAAGCTGTTCCATTTAAGGTGGAACGGGACAACTCAAACAAGCAGCTGAGGTGCTATAATGTAGTGTAAAAGCTGTATCATTTAAGGTGGAATAGGAAAACTCGCGTGAATGCGTGTCCATGAATTTGGGGGGCGGAGCTTCTGAAGAACCACTGAAGGGAGACCAAATGGAGCACCACTGAACCCGACCAAAGCCCACGAAACATTTGATGTGAATGCATCACAAAGCAATTTTCAACACACCACAAGCCATACCGCTATTCACAGCCTCAGGACTGCAATACCAGCATTCAGTCCATATCATACAGCCCTACAACAGCCTGCAAGCCATGAAGAGAAAGAACAAGCTAACAAGAGCAAAAGAGAAGGCATGAGGAAGTGATGCAATAGCAGGCTTTTACTTCTCTGCCTTTATTACTCAAAGCAAACGGCGGCTCTCGAAATGCACCATGTGTCAGGAGCTCTTCCCTAACCGGCAAAGCGAATCGGATCTGTGGAAGTAAAACTGTCCCATACTTCACTGCTCCTCCGTTTTAAAGTCCCACACTCGGCTTTGGCGAATTTCAGCAAAAATGGGGTTGAAAGAGATGTCAGACAAGAAGAGATGTAGCCTATCATGTCTTACCTCACAGCTCTGAAATAACTCCCAAGCCCGCATCTGATCGTTCTTTCCACTCCAGCAAAGATCCATTCTAGATCGTTCTATCATCCTCTCTGTTCATCCCTCTCACAGCAAAATACTCCATTAAACCCCGTTTCTGCCTTTGATCCGGCTCCTTTCCTTTATAAAGCGGCCTCGAGGCTTTCATCGGCCTCATGAAAATATGTAAAGACCATAAAGTCAAGAAAACACAGCAGAATGAATAGAAACACGCGTCCCTCTTCAGTCATCGTTTTGTGGCTACTCTGAAAAGACCAGTTCAATAATAAGCATTTCCATAGTGATGAATTCCAGTCTGAAGGTGAACCTACCACCGTGCATCCAACTCTGATGGCAGCGTTTGAGTAATGTAGCTTCTGAGTAGCGCTGATGATGGTAAAACTTAAAGCTTTAAATCTTACTTTAATACAACTGAAAAGCGCTGCTGGACTGTTTAAACACCGTGTCCACTCACTGACCACTCTGTTGGAGCCTCCTATCTTGCTGGTCCACCTTGTAGATGTAAAGTCAGAGACGAAAGCTCATCTGCTGCTGCAGAGTTTGTCCAGCAGCACTGCTGGGTCTGATCCACTCACATCAGCACAACACACACTAACCGTCAGTGTCACTGCAGTGCTGAGAATGATCCACAACCCACATACACTCATAGTCAAAAATAGCTGCACCCAGAAGGAATCAACCGACAGGAAAGGAACTTGGTGGGTAGGTTTGACATTGGGAGACATGCCAATGATTCAAGTTTCACACTCGACCGTGCAAGTGACATGAGAAAGGACAGGTCTTATCGCTGTACCTGACTGACCCAACAGCCACTCATTCAGTGAGCAGTGATGTCCTCCATGAGACATCCTGGTAGCGTCAGCACCACTGACAGGCGGCTGCACGACGCAGGACTACATGCACTCAGACCGCTACAATGACCACGTCAACGTCACCAAAGACTGCAACGGTGTCGTGCCAGACTGTCACTGTTCAGTGATGAGTCCCGCTTTTGTCTTGGTGGAGATGACCAACGAATCCGTGTGTAGAGGCGCCATGGTCAGCACCAAGATGAACGGTTTGCTGTCATGCGTCACACGTGTCGCTCCACCTCCACCCCTACCGCATCATCTGCAGGAACTGTGTGAGAATGTTCAAGCTGCATGGGATGGATTATCACAGGACACCCATAGGAACCTCTACAACTCCATGTTGAGACGTCTGGCATGTTGGGTTAGCAAACATGGCGGCTGGACACCACACTGAGAGACACTACTTCTGTATGTGTAGCTCAATAAATATTGATCATATCAGTCTAAATGTATCATCATTTATTGTTCCTGGTAACCTTTATCTTCCTTCCCAACAGCACTGCAATCCCACACTTCCCTCTGGGTGCAGCTATTCTTTTGGTGACGAGTGTAAACTGAAGCCCAACAAACGTCTGCTAAATAACATCCTAACCCGACTGAACCTGCCGTGACTCTATCACAGATGAGACGTCAGGTATGACGGGGTTAATAGAGTATACAGGGCGACTGCTGCGAGACTGAACACCTCATTTCATGTCACTCAGATCTGATCAGAGATGTTTCCGTACTGCAAATGAAAAAGGGTCATAAAGCAATAAAAAGCAGGTTGAATGCTTCACTCAGACACAATCGTTTCCCAGAGACCCCAATCCCGCCTCCGCTTCTTCGCAATCTGCGCTGCTACGAATCGATATTAGCCTCATATGTACAGAGCAGCAGAGTTTACGTCTGCTGTTCTCTGAGCCGGAGCTTCAAAGGCAGGCAGCGTCTGAGGAGGAGAGGGAGGAAAAAAGGGAGGGATGAGGAAATGTTGCGTTTCTGTAAGAAAACAACTTTCTCTGATGAAGCATCCCAGCAGGTTTCCAGGAAACGGTCGTCATGATGCTCGCAGGGGGATCCCAAAGCAAACGAGCCAATCGGATCGTGCCATCAGAAGATGAGACGGAACACAAAGCGCAGGTTGTCGGAGAGAGAGAAGAACGATCTCCTCGGTAGTGTTGTCGGCGGGAAGCTGTGAGGAAGAGACGTTACAACCCCCTACAGGGCAGCACAGTCGCTACTAGTCAATACTTATACTTTAAAAACTTAATTTTCATTCGTTTATGACGTATTTCACTGCGGACATGTAAGTCTGAGTCAACTTAACGTAGTTCATATAGTTAGTATGAAGCAGGGCTGAAAGATTAATCGTGATTTCAGAGTGCAACTATCAAATTACAAGAGCTGCATTTTTTATTATGGCCTATGAATATAGTTGTCATAGGTTTTATGGAGGGAAAACTATCTTAATAACGCAGAGTTTGTGAACTGCCTGTAGATGAGTCAGACCAATCAGAGGCAGCCAAACCTCCATGTGTATCAACACCACAACCACAACTTACAGACAATCTGGCGAACTACATTCAGCCTGATAAAGTAGTGGATGGTCTGGTTGTGACCATGCGTCCAGACTGAGGAACAGAGCCGTACATGATTCTAATAATAATTAACTTAGAATAAAAATAATATCCAGAATGTCACTGGATAGAAATATATACTGTATTGAAACACCAAAATAAAAACATTAACCAACAAAACAAAAATTATATATATATATATATATATATATATATATATAAAATGGCTTGCTTTCAAAATCGCATGTTTACATCACCACCGGCAGGATGGCGGATGGCAGTGGTGCTGTAATGTCTTTAGAGGGTGATGGTCAGCACGATTGGTTTAGTCAAAATGGTCTTGTGTCTGCCGTCAGTGAGGAGCTACTAAGTGGCGACAGCTAGGAAGAAAAATAGTCAATAAACCCAATAAACCCACAATTAAAGTGTTAAACTTATTCCATAAGTTATTTTTATGGATATTATTTTAAAAAAAAATGTACAAACAAAATTGTGTGTATATATATATATATATATGTAGCACCTCCTCAGCTATGAGAGACCTAAACTCGTAAGTGAACTAAAAGGTCTTGGGACACTTTCTGAACTGGACTGTCTCCACAGTAATGGATGCAATGAGCTAGTCTAGAACACTGTACCACTGTTGCACGTTCTATAGATCCAGCTTCTGGTTCTGGATCTAGCCTGGTAACTCCTGCTTAGTGGAACCGACCCAAAGCAATCAAACCAAAAAGCTGACCCAGCCTGTTACAGCTGGTTCAAAACTAGCTGGTAATTATTACAAAACCACACAGTCAGTTGAGCTGTTATCACTACCACTCTGCACAACTGCTCGCTTTCAACACCATATGTTTACATCACCACCAGCAGGATATCAACTGTTTAAGCAGTTTGGCAAAAAACATTAAAATATTGATAATATGAAATAATATCAGACATATCATGGGTCATGCCATATTAGTTCTAGCCTCTGGGCTGGTGCTGTAATGTAAGGGTGGTGGACAGCACCGCTGGTTTTGTGAAGATGGTCTGCTGTCAGTCAGGAGCTACTAAGTGGCGACAGCTGGGAGAAAAATAGCCAATCAGCCAATAAACCCACAATTAATGTGCTAATTGCAATTTATTGTTATGGAAATTATTTGCAAGCAAAAACACCATGATCGCGCCAGGCCTAGGGGTCGAGCTCTTCAGGGGTTCGCTGAAATGGTGTGCAATATTTTCAAGAAACACGTATACAAAAGACTTATCTGAAGATAACTGGCAACCAGTAACAGCAAGGACCAGTGTGGCTTTCCTAGACACCTTCAATCAGTATGTATTCTAAAAGCATTTCGGCTTCATACTTCATCTTTAATGTACTACAGTAGAAGGGTACTGTATCTAGACCGGCTTACCGTCATTGCTACACTACACTTCCACACCTCGTATGTAGGATGTATACCAGTTATTGATCATGTGCTGTTTCTCATGTCTTCCTATGTGCACTGGAACCAAACACCATCAACACCATGTAGCAGTAAGGGATCCTGACTTCTGAAGATCAATGCCACGCCCTTTCTCGCTCTCTCGTTACATGTTTTAATATTGCTCCCTCTCTCATGTATCTGTCCATGCACTTCTCTCTACTCCGGTCATTCACTCTCGTTCTCCATTAGTGAGAGGAAATGGAGGAAAAGCACTCGGCGCCGAGCAGCTTTTATTTCTGAATGGGTCCCACATAAATCTCCCCTCTCCCACTGTCTTTGCTCTGCTGTATAACGTCCTTGACCGTTCTAGTCGTTGCTAGCTGCAATAGCTATTCGGCTTTAGGGAACACTAGGGGTGTCCCCCAGATAATTCAGCTGAAGGCATGAATGTCCACTAATGCTACATTTTCAGGGATCTAGGCAATAATGTATCTTCACACACACGTCAAACAATTACTGTTCTTCACCGTGCGTCGTGTCTGAAAGCCTGCTCAACTAAACTGAATGCACCTTTTCGCACCGGTTGCATTGCATCTTCAGTAGGCAGTCTTACGTTCGTCCGAAACCGAACAAAACGAAACATTTACCGAACACGTTTTTTCACAGTGTTTCATTCATTTTGCCAATTTTTCACCATCGCACAAATGAAACAGGCTAAATCCCAGATAGCAAGCGGATGTGGAACACATCTGGCAAAGATATAGCACTGCTGGCCCACTGTCGGCACTGGCAATCCGCTGTGAGCCAAAGATGGTCCACATATTTACAACATGCGTTTGGCCCACCTGTCCCAAAACGGATCTGGTCCGCTTCTGGCACAGATACAGCAGAGTTGCCTACTTTTGCCTGAGGGGTGGCCTTAATGTGGTGCATGTGTGGACCTCATCTTGCTACCGGGAACGGGGCCGTCAACCCATCCAGCAAGTGGGCCAAAAGAAAACGGGGAATGTGGGCCAGATTTAGGCCCAGTTTTGGCTCCCTGAAGAAGCTTTCAGTGGTTTCAGTGGATAAAGGAAAGCATATCATATGGCAATAAATTAGAATGCAGAGAGAGAGAGAGAGAGAGAGAGAGAGAGAGAGAGAGAGAGAGAGAGAGACACTGATGGATCAACCACAGATCCTAAATGATGTAACATGACAATGTGAACTGGTTAAGTGATGCGTGTGGAACATTCTGTTCACAGTCAATTCACACGTCAATCTAAATCCCTGCCACGCAGCCCCTTCTGTCCTAACCCTCCACTGCTCCCTGCTCCCTACAGACAAATGCACTACACAGCAGAGTGCACCTAATTCCCTACAGACAGGTGCACTATATAGCAGAATGCACCCTACTCCCCAGAGACAAGTGAACTATACAGTGGAGTGCACCCTACCACCAACAGACAAGAGCACTACATAGCAGAGTGCACCCTACTCCCTACAGACATGTACACTATACAGCTGAGACAACCCCACTCTTAAAGACATGTGCGCACTACAGCTAAGTGTTGCATCCTATCCCCTACAGACAAGTGCACTACATAGCAGAATGCACCCAATTTCCAATAGACAAGTAAACTGTACAGCAGAATGTCCTCGATTTCCTATAGACAAGTACACTACACAGCGGAATGTACCCAACTCCCCTACAGACAAAGGCACACTAGAGCAGATTGCATCCTACTTCCTACAGACAAAGGCACACTACAGCAAAATGCACCATACCCCCTACAGACAAAGGCACACTAGAGCAGATTGCACCCTACTCCCTACAGACAAAGGCACACTAGAGCAGATTGCACCCTACTCCCTACAGACAAGTGCACACTACAGCAAAATGCACCCTACTGCCTACAGAGAAAGGTACACTAGAGCAGCCCACACCCTACTCCCTACAGACAAAGGCACACTAGAGAAAGAGAAAGAGGAGAGAAAGAGATTACCTGTTGAAGAGTTCTTGCGGATATCGTTCTGCTGCCATGAGCGATTAAACCGCCGTATATGCCGTAATTGCCGCTTGTAAAGGCCACAGATGGAGGTCAACAGCGCCAAGGTAAATATCCCCCGCACAAATGCCACAGTATAAATTTAACACCATTTAACGACTCGTACAGACACACAGCCGTGCCTTAAATGTCACAGCCAGAATTAACAGTGCTTTAATCAACGTGTCTAACAATGAAGAGACAATGTTCGTGCAATAAAAGCACTAAAAAGACAAATACAGACTTTAAGAGCAATTCCAGACACTTCAGCAGTACAGTTACAGCATCCCACAGCGCCCCCACAGGCCCGTTCAGACCCAACTACAACAGCGAGGCTCTTAAAGACATATTGGAGGGACCGGAGGAGTGCATCTCCGTCAGAAGGCTGTCCCAGTTTGGTTAGATGTTTGACAGGTCAGGCTGTAGTACAATCAGTCGTGGTGATGTAGCACCATTACGTGGAACCACGCCTACATTTCAGGGCTGTATAAGGGTAGGAACTATATCATGCTACAGGGGATATGGCTTAATATGTGGCCATATATCATGATTAATAAATCTAATTTTAGGAAAACTGCCATAGTATAAGACAGACCATCATGTGCATAATGCTTACATTAGCAGTGCGCCCTTATGCTACTTGTTTATGGCTGAAGACAGCACTGCTATCTAGTGGTCGGAGGTTAAACGCAACACAGCTGCCAATCTTTATATTAAACTACTCATAAAAAATCCATACTGAGTTTATATAGTGGCAAAAACAACAATATTGCAATATTCAACCTACCAAGACGGTTAAGCAAATCCTGCAACATGAGACGATGATGCTCAGCAGGTATCACCAATATTGTCCGTCATCCTTCCTTCTGAATCCCTATGAATAGCTATTCCATTCGCGAAAGGCTCACTCAACATTTCACTGGTGGCGAGACAAAACAATTTATTATTATTATTTATGTATTTATGGTTATGGATTTGATTTGCTTCTTGCTTCAACTTATATTTTACTGTATGGTGGCCAATGCACCAATAGAAATAGCTTCTCTAATAACGTTCACACAAGCTACACAAACACTGATCGATATCAAGGTCCTGCAAATTCATTGGTATACGTTAAACGAGCCACTGAAAACGCCAACATTTATAAAAACCTAGCTTTATATTATATAGAATATGAACTTTAATAAAACTGCTCATTTATTAGAGCATAACAGGCCAAACTGGGGATTCTATTCTACGTAATGTGTCTAATATGCATATTTAGTTTGATATCAGCCAATCGTATTGGTTTTATCAGGACGTTTTGATCTGGAAAAGTTGGGCCAGTAATAATAATACGATGGTAATAATAGGCAGTAGTGATTCCTCTGTTTTATGCATGCCAAAATGACTTTAAAAATTAGGCTTTTTGATTTTGGCCGAGACGTCCAGCATGTCCAACTTTCTTGAGGCTGAAACAGCAAATATTCCAACTGGTCTACATGCAGCTCACAAGCTCCCTGCTATGCAGTTAAAGTTCTCAGCTCAGTAGTGTTGATCACACAGGCTGTAATTCTAACTGGCAGCTCTTGCTGACACTTGCACTCTTGCAAATTGCAAATTTGACTAGGGATCCACCAATCCGAGATTAGGATCGGATATCGGTCCTGATGTTAATAACATTACGTTTACATTTATGGCATTTAGCAGACGCTCTTATCCAGAGTGACTTACAACCGTGCTTAGCGTTCCGTCGGATAATGTTTTCCAGCTAGAATAAGTAGGTTAGGAGTCTACAAACTCGCCCTGAGCTCAGACAGTGCCCGAACAAGGGCCAGTGCTGCTACCTAGAGAGAATATATATAATACACAGACAAATATAAGCATAAGTGCACTACCTGGCAACCCAGCCCTGCGCTCATACCTAGAGAAGACAGGTTATGGCCAGTATTTCAACATACACATCCATTAGCACTCACTCATTTAAGTGCTTTACAAAGAGACGGGTCTTCAGCCTGCGCTTGAAGACTGCGAGAGACTCAGCTGTTCGGACAGCCAGTGGGAGTTCATTCCACCATCTGGGAGCCAGGACAGAGAAGAGTCTGGACGCTTGTCTTCCATGCGTCTTCAGGGATGGCGGGTCGAGCCGAGCTGTACTTGAAGCTTGAAGGGCTCAAGGTACAGATCGACTCTTAACCATTGCCATAAGCTGCCATTAGCTGGACTGGGTATGGGATGATAAGGTTGATCCATGGGACCGATCCATTCTCTTTAATTAGTTTGCACGTTCTACGGTGCAACGTGTGCAACATGACTGTGGCCTTGACTTCCAAACCAGTACAAGAAGATGGAGGAGAATGGAGGAAAATCATTTTATGAACTTAGTAAAGTGATGTTTAAGTCAATCCTGATCCCTGAAGTCTCTCCCACATAGTGAAGTATATGGCTTATTAATTCAACAATAGTAACAGATCGGTATCGGGTATGGACCAAAGCTTACGTACCGGAGCTGAAAAATTCCGATTGGTGCTTCCCTAAATTCCACATTAAAAACAATCAATATTTCGGCTCTGAATCAACCCTGTTAGTAAACGGTGCACGCTGCATGCTGGCTCCACTATAGTTAAGCTAATTAGTGGGATTCTGCGCTGTACGTAAGCGCAGGCTCTTCAGTAGGTGACGACTCTCCCTGCTAATTCAGGGCCCTGAGGTGACCCTGTGAGGTGACGCGACGTTGGCAGGTGAAGCTGTTGAAGCGGATTGTGTGGGATTCCTGGCGGTAAGGACGGATGAGGAGAGAGGATTGAAGGACGTGGATGGATCGTCTGTGGTTAAACTGGCAGATCTGCTGGAGGAGTGTGTAAGGAGATTGGGCGCTCAAGCCTTGAGGTGGAGAAACGTCTGCACATAGAGGGGAAATGCAAATTCATATTGAGGCTGTAACTAATAATTATTTGCATAATCCATTATTGTGTTTATTTACAGACTAATGGAACCATCATCTCCCGTTCCCTCTCACTTTGCTCCATCATATAAAATTCCGGCTAAATTACTTTGAGCACCCAACGTGTTAAGTCAGATAACAGAAGGCTGTTAAAAAGCAGTTTACCATAAGAGCGAAGCACTCTCCAACTTTACCTTCCGTTTAATCCCGAGTCAAGAGTGTAAATACGGTAATCGCGGCAAATAAACAGAGATTATGCAATAAACTTAGCAGGAAGTGCCATATTTCATAACTGCACAGTCTATTACCTCTTATCTGCACAGTACTCTGCATATGTTCCATTTTACATATGTGTTCTCACGGTACATATAACCTACACTGTACTCTCTCCACTCACTCTGTATATATGTATATCATATTTTATACTAGATCTGTATTTTCTACCACTCCACTGCCCATAATTGTACATATTATAACCTCTGCATCGTTCCTATGATTAGTTCCTGCAATTTATATGTAAATGATACTGCTGGTTAGCACATTTCATTGACTCTGTACCTGCACTCTGCACAATGACAAGGTTGAATCTAATCTAATCTTTAAGTGTGCTCCCTGTTGAGCATGTGCTAACTTACTGTCACATAGAAAACATGACTGTATATCCATTTTTGGAAATTAAACGAATGCTTTGTCACTTCCGTCCACCTAGTCAAAACGATTTGGCATGAATGAGCATCACTATCCGGGAAAAGCCATTTTTGGCAAGCCAATTAATCAACAGAAGCCAATAAAGGACAATTGCAAGCATCATGCAAAATTCAGACCAATTATAGAGAGCCTGTAGACCTTCAGTCATTACAACAGTAATGTGTGTACAGCAGCTGCAAATGTGTCAACCTGACGAAACTATGGAATGTCCTAAGCAACATCGGAATACCCTCAGGAAAATCGGAACACCGGAACTTCTTACAGCTCAACAAGCCACAGTCACGGCTAGCAGGCTGGTTCCATATTGGCAGATCAGTTAGACAAGACCGTCCACCATCACTGTCTATGATCACCGTATGGCAGAACATCTAATGAGGACTAAAAGCAGGACTGGAAGATGATGATCTAGGAGTCAGGATTGAGGGAAGAGACCTCAGTAACGGACTGATTCAACACAGATGATGGTAAATCGGGAAAACCTGAAAGCCAGTATAAAGAAGGTTAAAGAACAGACTGAAAGGCTGGGCCCTCAGCTCAGCATGAAGACGACTGAGATTGAGATGAGAGGAAAAACTACTAACCTTCCCATTGATGGAGAAGACGTGGAAACGGATCACAGCTTTCGCCTACTCGGATCAATTCTTAACAACAACAGATTCAGCACTCAAGAAATACGACACCGGCTTTCCTGTGTAGCAGGAAAAGAGGAATGAAGAAGCTCGAAAGGATCTTCGATTGCAACCACCTACAAATCAAAGACCCGGACTTGTCCAGCCTGTGGTCTTCTCTGCGGATCTTTATGGAGGTGAAGGTTGGACAACAACAACAAGCATGACGGCTTTGAACTTTGGTGCTGGTGAAGACGTTGGAGAGAACCTTAGACTGCAAAGCAGGTAAACAAATAAGTAGACCTTTGATCAAAGCAGACCTCACCTCACACTCAAAGCCCAGATAACCCGGATAACTGAAGCTCTCTGATTCCTAAAATAATCAGGGGGAAAAACTATTCAGTGGAAAAGACCATAACGTTTGGAAGAGATGAAGGAAGTAAAAGAGGAGAGCGGCAACAAGATGGATGGACACATTCAGAGGAGTCACGAGCCAGCCATTCAGGCCTAAAGCCTACGGACACAAAACAAAATTCTGGAGAAACAATTGGACTATTTGAACCATATTGTCCAGCTTCAGTAGTGATCAAAGCACAATCTGCAAGGGACGAATGAACAAACTACATAAAGCCGAGTACTCTGGAAAAGGAAAGCTCACGCAGTGTTACAGTGTCCACAAATCATAGGAGACAGCTGTGAGGGCATCAATTATTACCTACTTACAAGTCCATGTTGGTTTGACCTGATTTGATCAAAGGGATTTTAATAAGTTCTTTACGGATCTGAGGAGATGAGTAGCGAGGAGACGTGCGGTGACCGCTTGGAGAGCCGCTAGCCTAATTAGCCTTGTTAGTCTCAACGCTGGGACTTAAGTGTGTTACCCTAATGAGCGAGGCTCGGACATCTCACGCCATCACGGCTTCTCCAAAATCATGTCCCATTTGAAAAAATGTCTGACCGATATGAGATGGCATGAGGGTCTTTATTATTACAATTACAATTACTATTATTATTATTATGGTTGTTGCTGTTGTTGTCGTTTTGTAGTGGCATGTATGTTCGCTCCTCCTATGTGAGTGTACCACTTACCATTATTATCATCATCATCTTCGTTATTAATTATCTGCTATTGGTATCTAACAGGAGCTACTAACTCTATGATATACAGTACATAAAGTCAAGAACCTTACAGGCATATCTTGGGCTTTGTAAGCATAGTTCTTGTGTTCTACATGCTCCCTTGTTAATAAACATACTGATGTCATCAGGCTCTGATGGTTGGACCACTCCAAACATGGATTCATTACTGAAAGTAACAGCTCTTTTCCAATCATGGTGGCTTAAAAAGATAACTCCGGAAACTGCATGACGCTGCTGAACTCTACTGACCTGCGCAACATACAAATCTGCTCATACTAACAGGACAGGGTTAAGACCTGTAGACAAACTGCAACCAAATCCTGCACATTTGAGGTCTTTGGATATATCGGCATCATCTACTAACAGCACACACTGCCAACACTAGGAGGCAATGTGGGCCTTTCACTCAACAAGGAGTAGGAAGAGGTCTAGCTGTTCACTCACAACGGCACCCAACCAGTAGAAGTGTTAGCTAGCAAGCTAATTTCAGGGTTAAAACGACAAAGAGTCAGTCTGAACAAAATGTCTCGGACCAAGAGGAGGTTCTGGCAAAATAACATTTGACTTGCCAACTGGGCGCCAAGATGGCTGACTATTATGATATCTGCAAATAGGCCCAGCACAAGTCTTCAAAATGAGTATACTCATGTTATGTTCATGATCATTTTTGATCTTTAAATAAACATTGTTGTACCTTCGTATACCTCATCTGTCACCGAAACGTACCTAATAGCACGTACTACTTCCATGAGCACCACCAACAGCTGTGATTGGATTTGGCCTGGACTGGACAAGTTTCTGGATGTAGGCCAAATCAATGTTCCTGCCTTCCCTGGTGTTTGACTGGTGGTTCCAGGTAGTCCCACAGATTCTTGAGAGGATTCAAATCTGGGGATCGATAAGTTGATGAGCTAAAGGCAAAACCTGGTTGTCCAGCAGCTCAGTATAGGCACTGTGGTTCAAATTTACTGTCACCTTAACCAAAAGGACCCATTTCCACATAATGAAGACACCCCCAGAACATCACAGAGGTGGTCCGGGGAGCTTATGTGCTTATCAATACTGCAAGATATGGAAAAATCTATTGAGAAAACAGTTTAGGGAGTTCTAGACAGGAGTTCGAGACCAGTCTGCGAATGTCTCGTCACAGGTCAGTCCACACCGACTTCCCTCTACCCATGAAAGTAATTAAAGGATAGCCTTTCAGCTTCATACACTTCATTTCCACACTTCTGCCTCAGCTAACAGGAAAGGCTCCGAGCGCCGAGCTCTGGTACAAAAATGACTATAAAATGCTTCGTCTCCATCGCGAGCGGAGGATACTCCTCATCTTAAGGTGGGCAGCGTAAATGGACAAGCACACTTTGTGCTCAGACATAAACCAAAGACGCTTTCATGGTTCTCGGAGACCGTCTTGGCCATGAAGCAAGCAAAAAGCTTTTAGCGGCCGTTTGTCAAATGAAAAGCACCTTGCATTTTACGATCTTTTTGTCCACTAGAGCAAAGCGCACGGATAAAGAATATCGGTTTTTGGTACAGCGCTTGGGCCTTGGCCTGAACGATAGCCCTCGGTTTCTGTCCCCTGTTCAGCAGAGATATATGAGTCTCTGGAGACTAGTTAGCAGGAAGAAAGCACAGACTATGACTAAAACATTCTTCCAGCTGAGAACCTTGACAGGACTGGAATTGGCCTTAGATAGGAAATGAACAT
Source organism: Semaprochilodus insignis (assembly GCA_034552555.1). Classification (NCBI taxonomy): domain Eukaryota; kingdom Metazoa; phylum Chordata; class Actinopteri; order Characiformes; family Prochilodontidae; genus Semaprochilodus; species Semaprochilodus insignis. The sequence continues at coordinate 118,507 of CM067492.1, read as the reverse complement.
CGGAAGCTTCGGGGTGTCCCCCCCACCACCCACCACCCCATTATCTGGGTCTACATCTTATACAGGTCAGTGTTTCCAATCGTGGCCAATTGTTTCCAATTGTGTCTCACATTTTAGTGCTTTCCTGTTCCAAGACAGTCACATTTATAGGGAACCTTTCCCGCTTTTCCAGCTTTTCCCTTTCCTTTAATGTGTTGCGCATGTAAACCGTTAGCTAAGACATAAGGCCAAAGCCAAAGCACACGGCAGTGGGAGGAGCCTGGAAAGGCTCATTGGAATTCCAGCTCTTTTGACTGTTACAAGGTAATGTCATCTGGTAGCACAAACCTTATTGCCCGCCTACAGGCAAGCTTGGCACGCCCTCACACAATGCACAGGAAGCTAAAACAGTCAAAACTGACCACTCTGAAACGCCTTGCTCTGGTCTAGCTTGCGAAGGTGGATATACCAGCTTGTTCTACCGGACTTTCAGGATCGGACTCTGGCTCAAACTGACACAGCAGGGTCGATGCCATTGTAAGAATAGCCACAGCGTTGTGAGGGTGGAAGCAGGATGCTGGTCTGGTGGTTGCACAGAGTGGGCGAGCTAACCAATCAGAGCACACTGGGCCCATCAGGAGGCGGGCCTTAAAGACACAGAGTGTTTCAGACAGAGGGTGAATACAGATGTACAGTATGAGATGAACACTGTTTGGAGACTGTACTAGATTGCAGCATGACCATGTATTCTAGTAGACCCCAATAATACAATTATGAAAACTGAATATAAGCATAACAGGTCCCCTTTAACGTGGGAAGGCCTTGTTCATTAGCTGATTAGTTGGATCAGGGCTTGTTAGAGCAGAGAAGCTACACAAATAAGCAAGCCGAGGGTATTTCAGGCCCTGGGTTTACGGCCACTGCTGTAGTTCTCCTCAATCAACTCCAACCAGTAAACTGCTGGATGCGATAATGAGGAACTGGGCTGTATTTGGTCCCCACCCCAACACTGACAGACATACTTCCCTGCATTTCCCAGATTCACCCAGATCTTTGCAGAAACAGAAATGAGCCAGCGATTCCAACTGCCACCATGAAGCTCCCCCCAATAATTACCAGCTCTAAACAAAAGCCCACCATTACTGTGGCAAACGTGCTGACATGTTTTGCAGAGTCTGTCAAATTGGACAGGCAAACACACGTCTTCCCCTGCTGATGAGCGAGGGTTAGCCAAACTGTCCACACAGACTCGAAAATCTGTGCCGTCACACGGCCTAAACAGCCTAATGTGCCAGTTTGCCTCACCGCAGATAACGGTGCTAAATCCAGCTTCTCCTGCTCTCAGTGCAGGTTCCGTCATGTGTCTGTGAAAGGTTTAGGGATTAAGACGATCCATCTATCCGACCTGAGCCGCTTAAATGCTGCATTCTGGAGAAAGTGAGAACTCCGTAGTTTGTCATGCTCAGAAATGGAGACTTTTTCTGGTCGTTACATTTACAGCAAACGAAAAAAAGCACATTATACAGCACATGGGTCGGGTTCTGAAGACAGAGGTCACGTTCGAGGCGGTAAAATGCTTGATTGACTCACATTCAACCATCAGTTGAATTCTGCATTGTTATGGCTGTCCTCTCTCTTGTTTCACTGGACAGAGAACACAATGGAAAAGAGCTTCAGGGCTGTATTGTGCTTTAATCCTTGGATGAGTTTAATGTGTGTAATTGCTGCTGTGCAGTCTTATATGCAGCCTCACGTAATAAGATCATCTGGGGACAACCGCGAGACAATTTGGGCTAAATGTGGGTGGGAAGGCACTTATTGGGATGGGAACAAACTGAGTGTGAAATGTCTAAAGCGCTCCAAAGTGCTCAAGATGGTGAAGTGCTGTAGGGCCGCACAATATATATCGTTTCAGTATCGGCACTGCGGTGTCAAATAAGGCAAATTCAATCAAACGTGTCAGGGCACAACTGCTTTCCTGTTTGATACAAAAGAGAAACTTACACCGTTCCCATTTTCCATGGCTCTAGAGGGGAAGTCTGTTTGACGTAATTCACTCCAACATTGGATTTGGCATGGACTGGACAAGTTTCTGGATGTAGGCCACATCAATGTTCAGACACTCTTGCAACAAAGGATTGGGCAGTTGGTGCCAGATTTGGCGGATGCCTTCCCTGGCACAATTTCGAGGAGAATTCCCCGTAGACCGGGATTTTAGCCACTGCTGGTATACCGTATGACCGTACGCTTCCATACACCTGCAGATTCAGCTACTTCCTTCACACTATGGTCTTTGGCACGCCCAAATGCTCAATCACTCCTTTTAGCCAATCATTAACATCTGCTCTGGAGCCATTTACCACACATGGAATGAGACATTCACCGCACTGTACCGCCTCTTCTCAATCTAGGAATCCCGTCACTCACACCCCACAGGTATTTATAGCTACATCATCCTCGTGCAGCGCCATCTGCAGGAGCCTGAAGTTACTACCACCTTGAACACGCAAGGTGACTCATTTTCGGTCTGGCAGCCCTAGTGCAGTTACCGACGCTGTCCAATGAACATCAAGCTAGTCATTAGCAAATGTATATAGCGTTAGTTAAGAACAGGGTTTCTAGCTTGTGTTCTTTGTGTTGTCGACTGTATTCCAGACGCTAAAGGAGCACAGACTACAAGTTCAGAGTGGGTGTAACTTTTCTAGCGGTGGATTTTACCACAATCCAGCACCAAAGGTTTAAAGGAGAACAGTCACGTTTGGCTGTTTTAAGTGGCAAAAGATGCTGCGTCAGGATCCGTTTTCTGCTGCCTAAGCCACTTCAGAGGAAAGAAAGCATCGCCGCAGTGGCTTGACTCTCCAAACCTCTTCAAACTCTCACATACACAACAGGAGCACAGAAACGGCGCATCCACAACTATCTACTAATGCACCTCCTACAGCCTGACAGCAGAATAGGCAGTCTTAGCAACAGGGGATACAGAACAAGCCACAGCAGTAGAGGGTTTATGCCTTGAGAGTTGATTCTGAAGAGCTCAGGAAATGCAGCAACTTTTGCTTTCAGTGTGAGCTTCAGTTCTAGGGCTGAACGATTTGGGCAAAATATCCAATAGTGACTTTTCTGACTGATATTGTGATTGTGATCTAGGTTGCGATACTTCTTACTAATTTGAGGTCCAGGCCTTTTTTTCCCCTCCAAGCCGAGTAAACTAGTGTCTCCACATTTTCTGGCTCGAGGCCTGAACAAAGCCATTAACACCAGAGCGCCAGTTAATTACGGTCATGTTGATGTACACAGCACAGGGTTGAAAGACAAACCGATTTGGCATCAACATTGCGATTTAAGAGTGCAATTTTCTAATCGCAAGAGCTGCAACTGTATTTCTAATATCAGCCCACACAATCCGAAATGTTGTCTTAGAGATTGTTTTATATTGCAATCGCAATTTGAAAGGATGCAATTTTCAATCCTCAAGACGCTGCGGTGCTTATAACAGCTGACATCATCAACTAAGTTGCTGTGACAAATCTGAAAGGGGAAATTAAAGCTAAGGCGAGGCAAGTTTATTTGTACAGCACCTTTCATACACAAAGGCAATTCAAAGT
>CM067492.1:89143-108934 GCA_034552555.1 Semaprochilodus insignis | reverse complement strand
CCCCGTCCCCCCCACCCACACTTTTACAAAAGATCATCATATTTAAGGGTTCTGTAGTAAGGACAGGTGAGTATGTTCACCTGGTTGGAGCAGTCCTCCAGTCTCTGGACCAGGTTGTCCCAGCGCTGGGTCAGCTCCTCAGTGTCGGCCTCGATGCGCAGGGTGGCTTCAGGGCTCTTCAGCAGCAGGATCACGTCATGACCCGCGTCGGACAGAGCGCCCAACACACGCCGCTTCTGAGCCATGTCCTCCTTCAGGCTCTGCCAGGGGGTCAGAGGTCAAAATCATCAAACTCAGCACATGCCAACTTCAGCCAGTTTGAATTTACAGCCTGAGTTCAAGGCCTCACTGTTACCTCTTTTCCACCAACAAAGTGCCAGTGCTCATGCCCGTGCTGGTGCTGGTTCCCAGGATCTACGGAACCCATTAAGAACGCTCCCTTTTCCACTGGTTTGAGAGCTGAGCGACTGCGTATCTCAAGATGGGCGGTTCCTTAGTCCGTAAGCAGTAGTAGGCGGGCAATGCATAAAACCCACATGGCAGAACATTTTCTTCAAGTGCTTCAACTTTACTTCTTGCTTTGAGGGCGTATATCTTACCACCCAGAATCAAGTCTTTCAGCATCTGTGCAGCGCTATGCCCCTTTGCTGCTTGTATCACGGGATCCACGGTTCCAGACCAGAGAGATGTTTCCCGCGGCAATGGAAAAGTGCGTAACGGTTCGAGATTTCAGCACCGGCACCAGCACCACATTGGTGGAAAAAGGCTAACAGAGGCACGGGGTCTAAGTGCCCAGTTTTTATCCCAAACGCAGGAGATCAGCCAAAACATGTTTGGTGTCTGAAGTTCGCTTCTTTAGTTTTGTATTTCATGCTACGGCTAATGTAGCTAACAGATAATGGAAGCGTATAGACACCAATTAGCATCATACAACCTGCAGGCTTAAAACCATGATGCACATTTCCATAGGGACCTAACACATAGACTGCATTTCATTCTACTGATTTTATGGATTAACACTAGACCTGTAGCCTCAGCGCCTCAGCATGCTGAACATGTCTTGGGTGCTCGGCTACATTTGTGGTATGGGAAAGATGCTTGATTCTTGACCAAACTATCGCTCTGAGTACAGGAAACCACTATCGGATTGATCCCTCTGAGGAAATCTTAAACTGAATCAGGAAGTAAACTCTAGTAGAGCTTATCTAATCTGACGCGTATATGCATATATATATATATGAATCTGCTCTTTCCCCACGTCTGTGCAATAGCCTCTAAATTAAGCACTAATGATGGATGGGTTCAGCTACTCACCGCTAGTCTACGGACATTAGTGTTTATTTCACCGGGGTCTTTGAAATCGCTGGTCTGCACCTCACTCAGGGCCTTCTCCTTCTCTGTAAGCCATGTTCTGAACAAGTTCTGAAATACATAAGTCATACTAGTTAGCCCAAAGAAACAAACCTGCAGAACAAACCAAGGCTGAGTGGTGAGAATAGGGGTCAGCAATTTGATAATATCACTATCGTTATTGTTATGAAATGTTGTAATACACTTCTATGAGTATATCCTGGGAGTCAACACTCCTAAAATACAGATCAGACATGCTAATCATGAAAGAATGATCAATTACAGTGGAAACTCATACAGTCAGACTGTACAGATAACAATAAACGACAGGGAAAAACAAAGGCTGGTTCATTACCAAAGGCTGGGTCCTACCTACTGCAGATGCGGACACTCACACGGCCAAAATGATGTAATTACGGACGAAAGAGCCGGACACGGAGAGGCACGCGCGAGGGCAAGTACCTTTGAAAAACTGTTGCGACCAAGTCCACGTGATGATGCAAACACACCTCAACCGCTCATCAGCCAGAGAAAACGTGTTGCAGGAAGTAGGAAAAGGGGGTTGGACCACAGGGGGAGGACCACAGATGGGACAGACCACAGAAGGGGCGGACCAAAGCGGGGCAGACCGAAACGGGGCAGACCAAAGAAGATGCGGACCAAATAAGGGGCGGACCAAATAAGGGGTGGACCAAATAAGGGGCGGATCAAAGAAGGGGCAGGCCAAAGAAGGGGCAGGCCAAAGAAGGGGCAGGCCAAAGAAGGGGCGGGCCAAAGAAAGCGGCGGGCCGAAGAAAGCGGCAGGCCAAAGAAAAGGGCAGGCCAAAGAAGGGACGGGCCAAATAAGGGGGCAGGCCAAATGGTGGCCGGAACAAAGGGGGCCGGACCTTTGTTCCTTGTTCCTGCTGGGCTGGAAAGAGCAGCTGCACAGTGCCACCTCAGCTCTGGCTTCAAACTACGCGCCAGGGAGGGAGACGCAAGAGCTACGAACATCAAGCAATGTGGACATTCGGTCGCCATGTCCGCACTAGGTATGAACCAGCCTTTACTCCTAGAGCAGCTAAACCTTCTGACCTGGTCGTCCAGGAGCTGTTGCCACACCATTAGGATCTCCTCTAGTTTACTCCAGCGCTCCTCAGTCCAGCGACACACCGCGGCCCAGCGCTCTCCCAGAGACTGCAGCAGAGAAGAGAGAGATGACATATCAAGAAGAGGAAGTACAGGGATCTTCACTTAGAGAGATTCACAAGCCTGATTTGATCTGTAAATGCTATCTGAAGTGCTTCAGACATGCTGTAACTCTTCTGCTCGAACCTCACAGACTACCGAACACGCCTCCAGCCTCACCATGGTCTCATCCTGGAGCTGCTCTTTACAACTCAGACTCTGGCGTATGATCGTTTGCCAGGTACAATTCTGGCTAGAGCTGAAGATAAATCACATCCTCCGATCTAGATAAGCGAGCTCTGCTTCCCTGTCCAACTTCAATGTCACAATGCAGCCTGAGCGGCGGTAGACTCACAGAGGCAGCCAGGTACAAAGAGGACCATGGGTCATTAAAGACCAGAGAGCAAATGACAAAGCACAAGCACGTGTTTTTGATTCCCCTCACCATCTCGGGCTCTTTCAGGGCCCATCAACATGTTCTGACCTTTGCTCTCAGTCTCTCTCTCTCTATACTACTGCACAAGTACAGGTACCCAGAAAAGAGGCTGATTCTTTTGCATGTGTCAAAGTGACAATGGTGTTGTTGAGGTGTGATGATGCAGCCTGCAGCTCATTTCCTTCAATTTATCTTTGGCTACAAAAGTAGAAACAGTCACTCGTTAGTAAAGGCAATGGTTCCACAAGTTCTATACAAACCCAGTTCAGTATTAAAGGAGCAATATGTAAAATAATGTAATCAGTATGTACGATTTTTGTTTTCAAATATTCCAAAATCAATTAAAATTATCAACAGAAGATGAAAAAATATGTTTTGACGGTATGTCCGAGACATCTACGCACTGTGTTGCAGAGACATCTACTAGAGTTAGCATGATAACCAGCTAGCCCCAGCTGTCCTGTCTCGTAATACCTCTCTGCACCTCAAGAGGCAACAGTGAGTCACTGTAGCATCAGCCCCACATAAACGGTTAAAGAAGAAGCACTGTCCACTCTAGGCAAGAAACCACATCCGAAACGAAGCAGCAAAAATAGAAGCAAAGCATGAGTTACCGTTGGTGCTGCTCTCCACCACTGGATAGGCTCTCAGTGAGTAAAGGAATGAAGTTTGATGCTAGACTTGCAACAGTTCTTAAGACTGGATATGAGGGAGGAAGAGGGACTGTGTGGAGTATTCATTTGACTCACTGCATGATTTTACATATTGCTCCTTTAAATGGTTCTTTGCATGGTGAAATGATTCCTCAGCTTGATAGAGTACCTGTTGTATATGGCTCTATATAGAAACCGTTTGAAAATGGTTCTATGTAGCACTAAAATGGCACAAGGGACCATCAGAAGAATAGAACAACCCTTTTCCGGTGCTATAGAAACAGAAGCATATACAATATGTACGCTCCATAATCACGAGAACCCTTTCACCATGGAAAGAGCGGTTTAGGCATGAAACGGTTCTCTACAGAACTCACAGTAAAATGCCTTTACTATATAACCCTCTTTATTAAGTATGGATATCTAGGGAAAATAATGCCCTACATATACAATAACGCCCAAAATGAGGGCAAACAAATTTGAATGGCAGTTTTCTTATTCATCAAATTCATCGTTGAGCAAACTCTGCAATAACACAGTGATTATAACGGTTCCTATAGAGATCATATGCTAATTTTGTTGGGGGGAGGGGGCAGTGCACGCACCGCATAGCCATTGGCCCACAAGCCACTGAACACAGTAATTTCATTGGCTCCTTATCAAAACTTCTGCATGAAGTAGGGTGTGTTTCATGTAAATGATATGTAAATGTGGTACTGGCGCCACGCACTTGATTTCATGTACCGAAACGCGTGCACTCAAATCTTCACTTGTTTCCATTACGATCTCATTCATGATACTTTTAGAAGGGCAATAGAAAGGTGGTATAGACATCTTCTTTTAACTCCAAGGACCACTCACTAACCAACAGCCAATCAAATTCAAGCTTATGGCAAATATGAGCCAACATATAAATAAATTAAATAATTAATTAAATGAATGAATGAATAAAAATGGACAGATGGCTAATTTCTGGCAAGCCGGAATCTAGCGTGTGTGTAAACCGGCTAGAGTGTCAGGAGCAGTATCATACCTGCAGCTGGTCCTCCAGGGCAGCGGTGGCACTCTCTCCGCTGTTCTCGTCCACCACCACTACCATATGAGTCAGAGAATTCACCTTCACCTGCTCTGTCTCCAGGTCATTCTGCAGAACCTTAACACAAACACAAGACAATGAAGACAGGTCAACCACGGCCGGAAAGTCGAAGGTTTCGCTGTTGCAATAAAGCTCAGGTGAACGTTTTATTGTTGGATGGTTTGCTGAGAGTTACTCCACTGTGGTGCAGAAGCTACAAGGCAAGACAAACAACTGAAGTAATAACAATGTAAATAATAGTGTGAAATTAAATTTCAGCTTAGAGAATTGTCAACAACCGATTCAAATAGTGTTCATCAACAGCGCAAATTTTAGATTAGAGAATTCTTAACTGAGAAAATGATCTAAATGCAATATTTTAGATAAATTGTTTTAACAAAATCGGAAAAATATAACAGTGTATGTTTTAAACGAGAAAATTCTTAAATTAGGAGTGCAAATTTCAAACTAGGTGGGTTAGGTGCCTTGCTCAAGGGCACTTCAGTCTTTGCTGTCGGATCGGGGAATCAAACCGGCAACCCTCCGGTTACAAGGCTGGTTCCGTATCCTCCAGCCCACAACTGCATACAGAGATCCTGAAAGAACCATGCCCACGTCCTCGTAGAACCAGTACGGCTTTAAAGAGGCAGTTGCTGATTGAAGACGTTACCTCTCTCTGAATGCCTTGTTTTAATAATTACCTCACCCAGCAGGTTCCTCTTCAGATTTTAGCCATGTGGAAAAAACACGCTCGTGGCTAACAGTTAATAAACAGTAAAAATTTCAGGCTACAGAATTCCCAATAATAGTGTAAATTTCAGGCTACAGAATTCCCAATAACGGTGTAAATTTCAGGCTACAGAATTCCCAATAACGGTGTAAATTTCAGGCTACAGAATTCCCAATAACAGTGTAAATTTCAGGCTACAGAATTCCCAATAACGGTGTAAATTTCAGGCTACCGAATTCCCAATAACAGTGTAAATTTCAGGCTACAGAATTCCCAATAACGGTGTATATTTCAGGCTACAGAATTCCCAATAACGGTTAAATTTCAGGCTACAGAATTCCCAATAACAGTGTAAATTTCAGGCTACAGAATTCCCAATAACAGTGTAAATTTCAGGCTACAGAATTCCCAATAACAGTGCAACGTAAGTTTCAGAACATAGAATCTTCTATTACAGGTTAAATGAGCGCAACAGCACACTTGATCTAAGTCTGAATCACAGCTGTGGAGGTCCACGGTCAAACATTCACTGAACCTCTGACTCACCAAGTCATTAACTGTTAGCCACCCGCGTGCCTTTTTCCACATGGCTAAAATCTGAAGAGGAACCTGCTGGGTGAGGTAATTATTAAAACGAGGCGTTCAGAGAGAGGTAACGTCTTCCTATTTAATCAGCAACTGCCTCTTTAAAGCCGTACCGGCTCTACGAGGACGGTTCAGACGTGGGCATGGTTCTTTCAGGGCCTCTGTATGCGTGTTCACTCTTCTTGCTCGACACATCGAGACCTCCAGTGACTACTCATTCATTATCTTTTTATTGTCTTCCCTTTTCTTTACACTCCCCCCTCCTCTCCGTTTCTCAGGCCATTAATGGAAATCATATTCGTGCTGCGAAAGCGCTTCCATGTGAGAAACTGATGTCTCATTACCTCCGAGGAATGAGAGTGGAATGGAGCAGGTTTAAATTTAGAAGTCGGTAGAAGCCACTACAGGATACTGAAAAGGATGGAGTCGTTATAGGTAATACCTCACATCACTTGTGTCACCACATGCGCGGAAAATGTGTTACCACATGCAGAACTGCATCTGAATGAGCGTGCATGAAAACATCTGATGAAACGTCTGAACATGTGACCTTTCAAAACCGAAGGCGTGATTGCAACAGGCTGCTGGGATAACATCCAGGGACTTCCGAAATAGCAGCTTCACAGGAGAAGGCAAAAAACGTAACCTCCGTTTAATGGAAGTTAATGTAAACAGGTTGCTTTCCAAGTGACTCCAGAGCATTTCTAATGGTCCACTCATCACGAAGTTCACACACGATGTGAAGGACCTGGTCGAGGCTGTGGAGTCAGGTAACATCAGAAGGTGCTCTTACTTTGTGCTGCTCTACTTGGGCCACATATCCCTCCATGTCTCCCGCAACGGGCTGGGTCTCCATTTTACGGATCCGCCCTTCTGTCTGCAGCAGCCAATCCGAGAGCTGCTGGAGCTGCTGTTGCTGAAGGTCCATGAGAACTTCGTGAAGCCTGAAAAAGCAGAAGACATTGAGTGCATCTGTGCATCTGTGCATCTGCTTAATGCATAATGCTTATGTAAGCTCGTGCTGGTAGCAGGTACCTGGCCTGGCGGTCCATGCTGGCCACCCGGAGGCTCTCCCAGCGCGAGTTGAGGAGGCTCATTTGAACTCGGATCTCCTCCTCTTCGTCCTCACTCAGGTTGCCCTGGGCGATCAGCTGGTTCCCCGCCTGCAGCACGTTACCCACACTGCTCTGGTGCGCCGTCAGCTCCATCATGAAGGCCTGTAGCGGGAAGGAGATTGAGAGAGCCATGAGAAGACGTACCCGATACCGTGACCAACCATAACAACAGCTTGTGACACACCATGTTCCCTTCTATCATACGATCTTTAGCCTCAAGATGTACCATTTATGGCCCCTCCCCTTTATTATGTATGTTTTGTATACATTTATTTATTCATTTTAACATATTTAATGTATTTAATTAATTTATTATTATTTTATATTATATTATTTTATATACATTTATTTTTTTATTTTTATTCATATTTTACACATATTGTATGTATTTTGGGCTTGGAATATATACATGCATGCAAGTGAATACTTGATTTATGAATATGGAAATGCTCTGTGATGCCATTAAAATGTTATAAAAGGAATAAAAAATAAAAGTAATAAAATAAATTAAAAAAAACGAAATAACTAACTAACTAACTAACCAACTAACCAACTAACTAAACGACTAACTAAATGATTGAATGAATGAATGAATGAATGAATGAATGAATGAATGTACCACTGATGTACCCATTGCATATCTGTAAGCTAAGCTGCTAGTTCCGAACTACACTGGACTTCACCTGGACTCTCGTTAAACCACCGTCATCGTTTTCGGTGTTGTCCAGTTTCTCAGACCAACTACGATCCTAGCTGTTGTGACCATGTAAACACAGTATCCGAAGTTTAGAGGGAAACCTTGGAGCTTTTGACGTGGAAGGAGGGCTTCTCGAAAAGCCCATTCTTGGAGGGATTAGCGGAGCACTGTTTGTTTGACCTGCTTTTGTACCGGCATGAATAGCTCCCATTTGTGTCCACCTTACGAACAGGAATGTAAACCCCCCGACACCCACTCCTCCCACAATCCCACCCCCAGACGTTTTCCCCTCTCTCACTCTCTCTGGCTCTATCGCTCAGTGAGTGATGCTGCTCCGCTCTTAGGAATTCCTCACATTCCATACATGTTCAGACCATGTTCTCCAAGAGGAGAGAAGGAGGGAGGCTCTAAATTCCTTGCGGAGGGACGGGAGGTGTTTACAGACCTAACCGTGACAAGGTGACCTCTCCTCATCCACAGGTCTGATGGGTCGAGCTCTTCCATTCAGGTCCATGGCCTAGGTGTCATGTTTGTTTGAGTTGTAACTGGTGAAGCTGAGCACATGCTGCAGGGCTGTTTCAGCCATGAATGCTAACATGGCTAGGGATTAGGACTGCATGGTACATATAATTAGGACTGCATGTTATGTATATATTCAGTACGTTGGTCAAATCAGATTTCAATGCAACATCTTAAATATGGCCTTTTCCTGCTAATTTCTAGGTATTTGCTGGATTTAACAAACAGAGAAACAATAAAATAACTAATGACTGTCCGGCATCACTCTTGACCCACATCGCTGAAGTTTATGGGAGCTTTGATTCATTTCAAAACCACAGAAACCCATCTGAAGCTTTTGAGGCTAGTCTAGATGCACAGAGCATGCAAAACAACAAGCAGCGATTTGTTACAGGCAATTTGAATACTGCAGCGTTCGGTGATATTAGATTAGCAAATGCAAATATTGCAGTAACTATACAACCATAAATCGTGCAAGCAATAGGAGCTAGCAGGGCATCTGAAAGTCAGTCAGGGCACCGGATGCAGTCTGAACATTTTGGGTCAATATAAACCCCAAGACGTTCATACACTACACATTGTTTAGCCGGATTTTACTCCCAACGTTCCACTTCTGACAGATTTCCATGTTGCCCGTTCAGAATGGAACGACTCTGCGGAAGATCCGGTAATGTAGGCATGAAAGCAAATCAATCCTTCAGCCTTCCCATCATGCTCCGGGTGATGGCACGCCTCCTGACATTGACACATGTTTGAGTTTTAGGACTCAGGACTCGAGTCCTAGCAGCTAGGAACCAGAAATTGAGGCAAAAACCAATAAGGCAGTTTCACATCAGCTGGCAGTTTGTAGTACAGTTGTTCTCCAGTTCTCACTGCAGACGAGAACTATATCTGCAGACACCATGCTCATCTGCTGTTTGTGTTTTTAGAACACGTGTGTGTGTGTGTGTGTGTGTGTGTGTGTGTGTGTGTGTGTGTGTCTGTCGTACCTCATGCGTGTGGAACTGATCCTTAACCTCCTCTACGTCGTCAGACACCTCATCCTGCATGTGGAGCGCATCCTCGGCGGACAGCAGCCAGGTCAGCACCTCCTCCAGAGTGACCTGATACGACTCCAGATCCATCTCCTCTCCTCCCTCCATCTCCACCTCTGTCACCGTGCTGGGGGTCTCAGCCCTCTGGCCGCCTGCCTCCTCTGCCTCACCAGCCAATCCCTGCAGGGCAAGAGACGGATAGTTGGAGTCAATAGCCAATCGAGTACAGTTTACAGGAAGCTGTCTGAGAGCGGACTACCGAAACAAAGTTAGGGTTGTAATGATCCCCCGATCTATTCATGATACGGGCTCCATGGTTTGGTATTCTCCCGCTATCCTGAACAAAATAAATGAATGAAGAAAACTGATGACTCTAATGATGCTGTTGCACAGTTGTGACACTAATGACACTGGATCTGGGAGGCAGAAGGAAAGCTGGTGTGAGGTGCTGGTGTTTAACCAGTGCAGTGGCATTAGATGGCACATTTAATAGAATGTCTATGCTCCACACCACACACGTCACAGTTTTGCAATGCAACATCACGATGCATTGTTACACCCCTATTGGAAAGAGCACGCTTACCGGCTCTGATAACACAGACAGCTGAGGTATTGAAATTTGGTACCAACTAACATGAAATACTTTGATCCTCTGAAATATTGAAGTAATTCAGCTGGTACCATAAAAGTCATAACTTTCCAACAGCAATGTGGCACTTTCTTGAGGCTTTTCTGTTCCGACTTCAGGTCAAACCTCAGAAGAACTAAGTACCGCGGTAAGTATACGGTGTACTGTGATATTGCAATGCTGCCACATTGCCCTGTCCTAGTTCTAACGCTCTTACACTACCTGCACATTTACCTGCTTGTGTCACTTCCACTTAGCACTTACAGTTGACTGGGGCAGACCTAGCAGGGCAGAAGGATCACTAACTGACTTGTGGCAAAAGCAGCATCCTATGACAGTGCCATGCTGCCCTTATACTCACTGAGCCCAGTACAACCCATCCTACTGCTGATGATTGTCCATATATATATTCATTCTTATATAATCTTAATCCATAGGGTTTAATATGATGTCGGCCCACCCTTTGCAGCTATACCAGCTTCAACTCTTCTGGGAAGGCTTTCCACAAGGTTTAGGAATGTGTTTATGGGAATTTTTGACCATTCTTCCAGAAACTGATTTTGAACGAGAAGGCCTGGCTTGCTTTGTGCACTGGTGTGAGGTCATGTTGGAACAGGAAGGGGCCGTCCCCAAACTGTCCCCACAAAGCTGGGAGCATGAAATTGTCCAGAATCTCTTGGTCTGCTGAAGCATTAAGAGTTCCTTTCACTGGAACTAAGGGGCCGAGCCCAACTCCTGAAACACAACCCCACACCATAATCCCCCCTCCACCAAACTTTACACCAAACTTTGCACAGTGCAGTCAAACAAGCACCGTTCTATCGGATTGCCAGACGGAGAAGTGTGATTCGTCACTCCAGAGAACACGTCTCCACTGCTCTGGAGTCCAGTAGTGGCGTACTTTACACCACTGCATTCGATGCTTTGCATTGCGCTTGGTGATGTAAGGCTTGGATGCAGCTGCTCGGCCATGGAAACCCATTCCATGAAGCTCCCTACACACTGTTCTTGAGCTGATCTGAAGGCAACATGAAGTTTGGAGGTCTGTAGAGATTGACTATGCGCCTCAGCATCAGCTGACCCCGCTCTGTCATTTAACCTGGCCTACCACTTTGTGGCTGAGTTGCTGTCATTTCCAATCGCTTCCACTTTGTGGAATATTTAGTAGGGAGGAAATTTCACAACTGAACTTGCACAGGTCGCAACCTATCACGGCACCACGCCGGAATTCACTGAGCTCCTGAGAGCGACCATTCTTTCATTAATGTCTGTAGAAGCAGTCTGCAGGAGTAGGTGCTTGGTTTTATACACCTGTGAAATGGAAGTGATTAGAACACCTTCAATTCAATGATTTGGATGGGTGAGTGAATACTTTTGGCAATATAGTGTGTGTGTGTGTGTGTGTGTGTGTGTGTGTGTGTGTGTGTGTGTGTGTGTGTATATATATATATATATACGCATGCATGTCATGGCTATGTGCTTGATTTAGCAAAGAGTGTGGCAGACACATCCAAACTTAATAGTAAGGAGGGCTACATGGGTTTGATTTGAGAGTTTTCCCACAATGGACTGCCGGAAATAAACGAGTCAATTCAGTACTAACAGTAAACGAGTGGACGTCGGGGAAAGGACAGACAGAAAAGCATATCAGGAAATACTTGTGGTCAGGGGGGACGGAGCCGTGAGCCAGTAAAAACAGTAATCAAAGACCCACTGCGTTGACTCTCATCCATTCAAAACACACAGCCTTTGTCCTCAGCCAATCCTGGTTTTGCCAAGATTTGTCAGTCAAGTCAGTCAACAATGCGTAAAATTGCACAGCAGATATCACACCCGCGTGAAAACATCCGCATTCACCTGCGCAACACGCCCATGAACTCTCTGGCATTTTCAAGCAGGCCATTTAAATATCGGTCAACACCCAGTCCAGAAAATGTCAAGGGAAGGCTGAAACATTAGCAGGAGCATGCATGTGTGTGTGTTAACTGTAACAGGAGCAGGTTTGTCTTCGTGGCATGAATAGCATCGAGTTTAATAGTCATTGAAATGTGCTCCGTGGAGGAAAACACGCCCCGGCTCTGCCCTTCTAAATGACCAAGAACACGGCACCGCACCCAGACATTCTGGGAAAAAGGCTAATGGCAGTTAAGAGATCAGACAGACAGGCTGTCCAACATAGAGGAGAGCCTTTATTAGAGCTCAGACTAGCTAACTAGAACTGCACCAGTGAGGTGGTCCAGAGGTGCACCATACCACTCTCTCTTTATTGATATCTATATCTCAAAAGTGTTCAGTGTCAGCTCACCAACACTGACAGTCCAAACACACTCATCATCAAAAGAATAGCAGCACCCAGAAGGAGGTGTGGGATTGCAGTGCTGTTGGGAAGGAAGATAAAGGTTACCAGGAACAATAAATGATGATACATTTAGACTGATATGGACAATATTTATTGAGCTACACATACAGAAGTAGTGTCTCTCAGTATGGCGTCGGGCCACCCAACATTCCAGACGTCTCGACATGGAGTTGTAGAGGTTCCTAATGGTGTCCTGTGATACTCCATCCCATGCAGCTTGAATATTCTCACACAGTTCCTGCAGATGGTGCGGTAGGGGTGGAGGTGGAGTGACACCAGGCCTTCTGAAGGTGTGGCATGTGACCGTTCATCAACAAACCGTTCATCTTGGCTCTGACCACAGTACCTCCACATGCGGATACGTTGGTCGTCTCCACCAAGACGAAAGCAGGACTCATCACTGAGGATGACCTGCTGCCATTCTGACTCACTTCATCACAGTCTGGTACAACACTATTGCAGTCGTTGACGACGTTGATGTGGTATTACAGGTAGTCACGGAGCGGTCTGTGTGTATGTAGTCCTGTGTCGTGCAGCCGTCTGCCAATGGTGCTGGCACTAACAGGATGACTCATGGAGGACATCACTGCTCCATGAATGTCTGAAGTCGTGGCTGTTGGGTCAGTCAGGTACAGAGATAAGACCTGTCCTTGCTTACATCCCATGCACAGCTGAGTGTGAAACTTGAATTACTCGCATGTCTCACAATGTCAAATCTACCCACCAAGTTTCATTCTTTCGTTTTGACACGTACTGGACAAGTTTCTGAATGTAGGCCACATCAGTGTTCAGACAAAGAATTGCACAGTTGGGCCAGATTTGGTGGATGCCTTCCCTGGCACAATTCCGAGGAGAATTCCCTGTAGACTGGGATTTTAGCCACTGCTGGTAGACCCGTATGACCGTACGCTTCCATACACCTGCAGATTCAGCTGCTTCCTTCACACTATGGTCTTTGCAGTCACGTCCAAATGCAGTCACTCCTTTTAGCCAATCATTAACATCTGCTCTGGATCCATTATCCACACATGGAACGAGACATTCACTGCACTGTAGCACCTCTTCCCAATCTATGGATCCCGTCACTCACACCCCGCAGGTATTTATAGCCCCATCATCCTCGTGCAGCGCCATCTGCAATAAACACGCAAGGTGACTAATCACAAAAGCTGTGATTTCCAAATCATGCTTACATCGCCACAAAACGGAATGTGGAATTCCGGAATCTATAGGAATAAAAGACAGGAGTAAACCTATTTATTGACATACCTCATGGATCTCCCAAAAAACCCCTTATATCGCATGACCTTTATATGCTTATTAATCATCAGCTAAAATATCATGATGGAGTCAAATGTGTACACAGTTGCCAATGAGCAGCACTCATACGGCATACTGAACGCAGACTGGCAGCTAACACCACCTAAACACTTCAGAGAGGTGAACGACACTCAGCTCAGTCACACTTTCACTCCACAGACGCGTCATCGCTTTATGGCACGTGCATGTGGCCGCACACACACACACCCCTCGCAGGTATATGAAGCTGTGCTGTCAGACAGGACGGGCCTGTTAAAGAGGAAAACCAGCCTTTCACACAACAGTGGGAGGAACCATAGAGCTCTCCTGAAGGAAGAAGAAAGGAGCGCACAAAGCAATGCAAATCACCGCCCAGATTCCGATTTCTCAAAGAAAGCTTCGTTGTTTTGCATAGAATTACCCAGAATGCCCTCATCGCGGAGAAAAGGTCATCAACTCCAAATATTCCCTGGCATTTTCCAGCAGGAACCCACATGGCCAAGACAGCCAAGACGGCTTTGTTCATTCAGTCCAGTGACAGAAAGAAAGCGTCTGTATGCACATGAAGGAGAGAGTCAGTGAGAGACTGCTTACACATGAGTCTGCATTCGTAGTCAAAACAGGACTAATCTACACCTGGGGTGAGCGATACAGCAAAAATCAACATGCGTATTATAATAACCTACTTACGAAATCAATATAATAATAATAATAATAATAATAATAATAATAATAATATTATTATTATTAATATTATTATTATTATTATTATTAGTGGTGATAATCATGTGAATATTACAGCTAAAGCTCAGTAAAAACTCATACTACTACTACTACTAATAATAATGATAATAAATAAATAAATGAGTTATTTAAATGAGTTATATAATTATTATTATTATTATTATTATTATTATTATTATTTTCATGCAACTATTACTACTACTACTACTACTAATAATAATAATAATAATAATAATTNATTATTATTATTATTATTATTAAAATTATTTATTTATTATTATTTAACAATAACTGGATTTTTTTTAATGCTTTACATAGTCACGTAAACGGATGGGACGCTCCATTTCCAAAGCTGTGCGGGCATTTAACAGTCTTCACTCCACAGTGTCACAAGTGTACCAGCAATACGTCATTGAAACCAACACCACCCACAGTGGACAGCACAGTGGCCGCCCACAGGTGCATAATCTGGCTAGAATTGTCCTTGCTAACAGACAACAAGTGACTCTGGCAGAAATCACACCCACATTAAATGCAGGAGGCCCCACCAGCATATCCCACAGGTCAGGGCAGCGTTCATGGGATATGGGAGCTGGAGAGTTTGGGCCAATGGTGTGGCCTGTATGTTTGCTCGACATGAGCCCTGTCAACCATACGAAAACGAAAACCCGCACCTACAAATACCACAGAGGGTGGCTGTGGGTGGCTACTCAGACTTAACATCCCTCCAGGCGTCTTCCATCCACTTGTAGAACTGATGCCATACCGAGTTGCTGTACTTCACCTGTCTAGAGGGAGTCTTACATGATACTAGATCCTGTCCCATGACTATTTGGGATGTCGGTGTACTGAAGATGCCACATCTTCACCTCTCTGAAACAAACAACATTCCAAACACGCTATGCAAGACCTCTCATGTCCTGATGCTGCATGAAAACAGTGTGCATATGAGGAAAAAGAAAAAAAAAAAAAAAGTGTTCAACTGAGAAAGCGAGTGAGTGAGGCCGGTGTTGCCAGGCAGATTCGCAGGGTTAAAATAGCTGTGGCTTGGCAATACGCACACTCCTAAATCACAAACAGACGGCAGATGATGACTCTCTCGGAGCCAACTCCCTCTTCGCTTTTCCCCGCTCTTTATAAATACACCATGTATGGAACCTCTACATGAGCTCTAGTGGCTACACAACCAGCTGAGCACCATATTGTTCTAATAACAGCTGATAAGCGATACAGAAAGCAGGCTATTAAACGGTGCTTTTAAAAAATATACTTGAGGGTTATTAGTAACAGACGGTACTGAGTGAGCTCATAAACTAAGCAGAGTGAATTATAATGCCCCCCTCTGTTTCATCCCAGCTGGGGATCCCGGCCTTCTGATTGGCGTTCCTATACCATGACGCCAGGTTTTCCAGAACTTGCTCAAGTTGTCGCCGATCTGTTGTAATGAAGAGCTCAACACACCCAAGACGAAAAGAAATAATGACGCCCATGCCGAGTCACTGAACTACGACATACACTATGAGGAGCAGCCCAACTGAAGTCACTGAACAGAAGCTGTTTGTGCGACTGCATTCAAGAATTAGGCCCATCAGCCCACAGCAGTTTAGCCCCGCCCATTCACACTTAATGAATTAACCACAACACAGAAGCAGCCAATCAGATGGCATATACCAATGCACAGCTTGTTTATATGCAAGGTACATCGGGAAGGTGGAAAACGGTCATGTGCAAATGAACTATGAATGTTTTTGGGGACGTGAAACCGCCTAAACCTTACGAGCATACCTCATAAGTACACGAGCCCATGCTTATGCGGTTTCTGACACCGTATGATGTTGCATAATCTGTACTAAACCAAGCTGCACATCTGGTACAAAGTAGTAGTGGTCATCTTGTCCTGGCTAATCATTTGATTTGCGAAAAGAAAAAGTCAAACACGAGCATGCGAGCAAGCTATCCATACACTGTACAGCGATGGGACAACAAGGGCGGACTGAGTGAAGATTATGACTCACTCTTGCCACTGGAAAAAGAGCGAGTGCATGAGAGAAAGCTGGAGGGAGTTGCGGGGGGGGGGTCTTTGGAGCAAGTTTACAGCAGTACAGCACACACAGCCCTTTTTTCCAAAAGCACAGCCCCACCAGGCTCTCCCATTCTCCACTGTAACGGCCTCTTCCTGCCAAACTGTAGGCTGTGAGCTACGGATTACTACACAGACTCATCTGACATAAAAAACAACCCTCTGGATTTCACCTTCAGTCTAATTTTGTCATTTAGCTTCTGCTGTTCAGCTCTATTCAATGACTTCCACTGTTGTTCACTGCTTTGCAGAATATACTGTGGAAGGGGGGGCAGTATGGTACAACAGCACCAGCAATAAGAGTATAACCTCAGCAACGATCACCCTTATTCTGCCAATCCTCAATACGCTATATACATATGCTTTGTCTCTACCACCACTGCCAAAGTCACTCATCACATTAAGCACAATTCATTGAATTACACAATTTAAAAGACAATACTTTTGATTTCCCATAATTACTGCTTCAAGTTCGATGACTTGTGCCTTCTTCTGAAAAGACTTTCCAAGCTCCAATGACATCACCTTGCACCAGCAGGCGGGGAAAAACAATATTAACCAATAATATGCTTCACTTCTCACTTCTCCCGACAAAAGACCCCAACCCCGCCCACCCACCAACAGCCAGTTCCTACAAATGTTATGGAGTAGTGGGTGGCTATCCAGACGGCATGGCCCAACATGCCTCCAGACCTCTTCCGTCCAATTGTAGAACTGATGCCATGCCGAGTTACTGCACTTCCTCAGGCTTGAGGGGTTCCTGAAAATAGTTCCTGTCCCGTTACTTTTGGCATGTCAGTGTATTGTCATATAGCCCACCACGATACCACATGAATCTCGCACATATGTGATGATCCAACGGAAATCGAGTAATCATTTAGGATTCAGGCTGACTGTAAAGGAATTCCTCAATGGGAAAGGCTAATGTTGCCAACGGTGAATGAAAGCAAACAGTCAACAGTTAGCACTGCGCTCACTAGAGGCTTCCCGGAGAGTTCTGACAAATGGTGTAGCCTGCATGCTCGCCCAACACGCGCCCTGTCGAGCATTTATGGGATGTGGGGTAGATGCTCATTTGCACCAGAGATCCTGCACATACAAATACCCAGAGTGGTGGGTGGCTATCCAGACGGCATGGCTCAACAGCCCTCCGGACGTCTTCTGTCCACTTGCAGAATTGATGCTGGGTTAAAGGGGGTCCCATGACTTTTGGCATACCAGTGTATTTGTCATATTGCCCATCCCAACACCACATATATCTAGCAGACGGAACTCAAGTAATGATTTAGGGTTCACACTGACTGTTGCCAACAATGAATAAAAGCAAACAGTCAATAGCTACAACTGGTCACATGTTACTACGCCTGTAGCCAACCATTATCCTATAATCGATGAGCTTACACTGATGAGCTTACACTTTGTTTGCCCTTTAAAGCAAAACAAAACAGAAGCCATATCAACCTCTACACTTCCTGTAGGGCAGGAGTTCCCAACACTGAGAACCACTCCGATACCTTATTACAATCAGAATAACCGCATATACCATATGAACACCACCACAACTATAACAATGCACATAGACATATTTCCCATGACCACAGTCATCGACTCGTGGTGGCGAGATGTCATGCGAGTGGCCTAAGCTGTGATCTAGGATGTGGGTAAGACTGCGCCAGTGGTCTACAGCAACTACAGGGCTTTGTTTACCTGTGAGCTCAGAGGCTGGCCCTCATCCACTTTATACTTCCGGGGCAGCGTCTCCACCTCTCTGATGTCATCCATGGTGACGTCGTTGGGCAAAACGGCGAAGAGCGATGTCACGTACATGATGATGGACTTTTTGTCAGGCAGCTGCACGGCCACGTCTAGAGAGAGCAGAAAGCGAGAGTGAGAACGCGAGAGAGAGAGAACATGACTGTCTGATATGAACAACACGGCAGGTCTGCGCTCCGTTTCATCTTTGCACATCCATCTTTGAGTTAGAGCTGTGAGTGAGGTTTCATAGCGGGTGGTTTGCATCCCTCCTCTTTTATTCCCCCCCTCACTGCATCATCAGTTAGGCCTGGCTAATCTGATAACAGAGTTATGTGGAAATATCCTGATTCAGTGGTATGAACTACATACAGCATATGTATAAGCCGGTGCGCCGTTAGCAGGCCTGCAGGTAGACTGAACCACTGACTTGAGTCCAACTCAGTCACAGACTCGTCCTAACTGCTGTATTGAGGTTAAAAGGACAGCCGTTCCGAACTCTCCGAGTGAGTTTTCTCTGCCTACACAAACAGCCTCTGGTGTGTGAGAATATGTGTGTGTGCGTAGCAGGTCTGTGAGGGCCCTCTGATTGGTCATGCACCGCGTGCGCTTGTATGCACGAAAATCCATGTAATCCAATCAATCCAGTTCATTAGACAAGGCAAGTGGAGCTTGCCTTCGGAACGCAGACTTCAGGAACGTTTTACACTGTTTACACTGACAACTGTACTGCTTCTAAAGCATCCGAAAATGGCACCTGCCAACAAATGTTCCCAAACTTCAACCTTCCCCGTTATACACAGCTGAAGCGGATTTTTGCTTTCCGCTTAGGAGTGTGCTGGATGAGTGAAACGGTGGATGAGAGTTTCTGTTTTATTTACTTTCATTTATTTGGGCGGTTGCTGAGCAGCAACGTCTTAAATGGCTTTGATGACCATGTTTTCACAGTGCCCCATCCCTCTACGCTTAAAGTCTCAGAGGGAACACAGAGGACAAACTCAAGTGCTACACTAAACGTCCAGCAGATTCTGATGGAAAGTATACGATACAAACGATCAAACACAGCTTAAAACCGCTAATCAGGCCTATCTGAGATCTGTGTGGGTGTGGCTTGTGAGCATCTTAAATGACAGCTCTCTGTCCAACACTCCTAGCCTGCTCCGCCCCTCATACAAAGCTAACGTCATTATCCAGCTGATGCTAACTGGACGAAAACGTGGTGACAGGAAGCAGGTGGTCTGACTTGCTAGCTTCTGGGTATGCTGGTTAGCTTTAGCCAAGTTCCTCTGACTCTGAAACTGTTTGTGAGGTGTCAGCAAGAGGCCGTCAGCCGTGTGATTGGCTAGGAAATGCTTACCCAAGATTAGGACCGCCCACTCTACACCCCAAATTCATAAGACATACGTTGTACATATCCGTTTTCTGCATCCTTTCTTACCCTGTTCTTCAACGGTCAAGACCCCAACAGGACCACCACAGAGCATGTATTATGAGGGTAGCGGATCATTCTCAGCACTGCAGTGACACTGACATGGTGGTGGTGTGTTAGTGTGTGTGGTGCTGGTGTG
>CM067492.1:61885-88643 GCA_034552555.1 Semaprochilodus insignis | reverse complement strand
TCTCTCTCTCTCTCTCCCTCCCTCCCTCCCTCCCTCTCCCCATTTCTGTCTCTCCATTTCTCTCCCTCTCTGTCTCTGTCTCTCCATTTCTGCCTCTCTATCTCTGTCCTTTTCTGTCTCTCTCTATCTGTCCTTTTCTCTCTCTCCAAACTCTTTCTCTCCCTCCCTCTACCCCATTTCTGTCTGTCTCTCCATTTCTAACTCTCTGTGTCCATTTCTGTCTTTCTCTCTCTCTCCTTTTCTGTGTCGCTCTCTGTCCATTTCTGTCTCTCTCAGCATGGAACAGAGAGCTCGCCGTGGGGTAGAAACTGAACAGGCCTACCGGTGCCTTACATGATCTGTGTGGCATTGCCTTCAAACAGCCCAGTACAGAGTCCAACCAACATACAAAGGGGTTAAATAAGGACCTCGGCGTTGGCTGATAGGGGGCCACACAGACACTATATTTGGACAAGTGTGGCCTGGGAACCGAGCTTACCCTTTAATTTACTCAATTTAACCTCATTCACACTCACACACACGAATCAACAAGCTCTTTAGATGCTACTATTCAGCTGCTCCAAGCTCCCTTTAATTAACACACTCACTCACACACACGCACAGACACACACACTCAAACTCACAGACACACACACTCAAACTCACACACACACACTCAAACTCACACACACGCACATGCACGCGCACACACACACACACACACACACGATTACAGTGACAGTAGTATCATGGACAGTGCTGATGTCACATGTGGGAGATTTACCCCTTCCTTATTCACAAACTGACTGCACAGCTTTACTCATGCCACAGTTTAACATGAAGCCCATCCCACTTATTACCCATCTCATTAAAAGCTGCATGTTTACAAACAAGGAGCCCAGAAATCTGCATTACTGGGTTTAATCAACGTCGCATGGCAGCTGTCACAACACTAACTTCCTAACAGCCATCTCTTCCTTCAGCTGTCCAGTTTCCACTGTATAAGCATACAGCACAGGCTGCACAGCCTAATTGGAACCGTATATGAAACTAAGAAAATCCCCCGTGAGACGCTGGCCCTGTACTCTCTGGAGGTCTTTTCTCCCCCGTGTTCTTTGCTGGGACTGGGGGACTGGGCTGGATTCGGCTTGTTTTTCTAAAGGCCCAATATGGACTCACCGGAATCAGCTAGCCAGTTTTAAGTGCTGCTACAACAGAGGCTTTCCAACATCAACAGGAGCTTCACTAAAATGGTCAACGTGCACGTTCGTCCTGCTCCGCGCTCTGTTAACAAACTAAGGGGTGCTGTTTCAACAGCGGCTCCTGATAAGGAATCTAAAGCCGGGCTGCTGCTTTTGCTCTCCTGCAAGAGCTCCGTATGTGTAATAAACTGTGCAGAACACAAACGTTTCCTGCCGCTTTCATTCCTGCTGCACAAGCAAGTTACCAAGACAGGTGATACAAACAGGTGCAGCTGACTACACTGGTTGGATGTGCATGCGTGTGTGTGTGTGTGCATGTGTGTTGTTTGGAGACGATTGGCGTTTCACCATGCAGGAGCACCTACCAACCAGGAGCCGTTCTCAAGTCCCTCAAAATCAAACCATGCCCCCACCCACTCCACCCCATGTTGCACCAGGAGCAACTTCTCCCACACATGCACTGGAAGTGAACCCCAGACCACCAACTTCAGAAGGCTCAGAGATCAATTCCCTGGACCGCTACAGGGTTCAGTAACAGGTTTTTCCAACTGAAGCAAATGTACTGAACTGGCAGAGCAAGCAGTCTTAGGTCCAGGACAGAACTCTAGCACCTTAACAGCCCCCACCCCCCAACTCCCGCCCTCCGGTTCCATTCTGGTTGATGCACTGGCGTGCCTAACGACCCTAGTTAAAGTAATTAAGCTATGTATCACGCACTATGACTCTAATTACACTTACTCAAAAGCCTAATAAAACAACTCATAAAATATTGAAAGTGATCTAAGGAGTTCACGGAGATTGTAGAGGACTCATCGGACAGAAGAGCAGGTTCTTTATTCTTCATTCATAGTGGAGAATGTCTCCCAAGAAGTTCTCAGGTAGTCACACAGGTACAGGGGTTATCCACACGTTTATACACATCTTGAGAGGTGATGTCATGCCACCCCTCCTTTCTTGTATATTTCATTCACTGAGTTTAATACCATTATGTCCATATTCCGTCAGGCCAGACCTTGTCACCATAAGATATACCTAACCATTATTTCCAAACCTAAATTTGTTATCTTTTAAAAAAAAAAAAAAAATGTCTTGGTGATCTCATGCTACAAGCACATATCAGTGCCAAACTGTACCTGGCACCTGCCTGGGGTTCAAAAGTTTACTGCACAATACACAGGACAAACAGATTTTAAACTGTGTATGTGCTTTATTTTAATACATATAAAACTACGGATGGCTATCAATTTAATATTAAATTCCATCAGCAGCTAAACTGGAACCGTATGGCACATGATGGGATGCTGATACTCGGCATGTTTCAGGCCATCAAATAACACATGTCCGGTGCCTATATTTCTGTTTTTTAGGCAATGTGCTGATACCAACATGATTCAGTGCACCGGAATACTATATTAATCCCATTGAGTACAACGTATCCTATTAATCCCATTGAGTACAACGTATCCTNTACCCTACACACAACCTGCAGCCATAATCAGACCGCTTATCGTTTTGATTTTGTCTGATTTGTATTGCAGTTTTATGAGGTAAATTACACAAGCCAGGTAAGTGCACACATACTATATTTGAATGCTGCTGACACACCTGTAGCACAATTACACATGACTCATTGAACATCTGGCAAGCCAGTTGCCTCTGTCTGTAGATGTACCACTTTATTTGATTGAAGTTCAATTTCGAATGTCAGTTTGACTCATTAAAGAGATAATAGTGTGATTTGTGACACAGCACTGGTTAATATAGACTACTAGAAACATGATTGGGTCTGCCATGTATTCACTCTTTCCCCACACTCTGACCATGGCATACGTATTTTAAAATCTGGGGAAGAAATAAAGAAAAGAAGAAAAGAAAGAAAAAAAAAAGAAATGCCAGCAACCAATTTGGCTCCTAATACACTGGAATCAGACTTTAAACTGGTCCTCAGACTCCCCGAGACAGCTTAGATTTTTGCACCACACTTATGCATTGCAAGTTACGATATAGCTGAAATGTGGACTGATCGGGGGGGCCCTGAGGGCCAGTTTGAAGTAGGGATGTGACGATTAATGTCGATTAATCGACATGGTCAACTAAAATTGACTGCCAAAATAGTTAGGCAACTAATTTAATAGTCCATCATAGTTGGTGACGTCATCACGCGTGGAAAATTGTTGTCAGTTGGGCTATTTGTAAGGCCGACTGTATCTGGCACGGGAGCATATGCCCCATTATCCACAATCCACTTGATTAATAAAAGTCACCTCTGTGAAAACAGAGTTATTTGGTATTTGAGCAACTCATAATCCGAATAATCGACTATTCACTTCAATAATCAAACAAACAGAGAAAAAAAAAAAAAAAAAAAAAAAATCAATATACCATCAGCATGCCTAGTCATGAGAACTCTTAGCCTCACTCTTTGATCAAATGCAACTGTATTTAAGTCACTTTCCATCTCGTCTCTTTAAAACCGCTGCAAATCCACTGCGATAATCACCATCCTAACCGAGCCGCCCCTTTACTGCGCACACGTGTGCACACTTTCCAGGCTCACAAGGATGTAGACTTTCCCTTTCTCTCCGCAGCCAGCCACATCACCACACCCTCCTCAGATATTTACAGCACGTCCTCCGTCACACTCACAGTTCCCATCTCCCCCGCGCATACACACCCTTCATTACAGTGGTGACATACTCGGGCTTTTCAGTCGTTTCCTTCTTTCTTCCTACTTCAGTAATCACGCTCCACATGTGTTTAGAGCCTCAGTAAAGACCACGAGCACAAACACACACAGGGAACTCTTTCGTTCCTGCACTTGGGTGTTTTTGCTCATGCTTTCTTTCGTTCCTTCTTTGACTTCAGTCATGGCATTTCGAAAACTGCAGAAACGGCAAAATCATTATAGTCATAACAGGCCACTAGCCTGCGGGCAACACTGTGTGCTAAAGGGGTCCAATTATGCTCGTTTTCAGTGTTCAGAATTGTATTACTGGGGTCTACTAGAAGAGATTCCAAGCTTCGGTTTTCCCAAAACACAATATGTTTCTCATGCTGTACATCTATATTCACCCTCGGCCCGAAACGCTCTGTTAGAGCTCTCCTGATGAGCCCAGAGTGCTCTGATTGGTCAACTGCCCGAAAAACATCCTACTACAAGTTCTGCCTCCCACATCACTGGGACTGTTCTTACAATGATGTCGAGTTCTGCTGTATCGGTTTGAGCCCCATCCTGAAAGTCCAGTAGAACAAGTTGGTGGATCCACCTTCACAAGCTAGACTGGAGAAGGACGTTACAGAGTGGTCCGGTTTCACTGTTTTAGCTCTGTGTGTGTGTGGTGTGAGGGTGTGCCAAGCTTGCCGGTAGGTGGGCAATAAGGACTGTGTTACGAGATGACATGACCTTGTAGCAGAGTAAAGGACTGGAATTCCAACAAGCTGTTTCAGGCAGCTGAGAAATATGGGTTCTGTGGAAGAGAGTTTCTCCCTGTGCCGTGTACTGACATCTAACATTTGGGGGGTATAAACACACCACCAAATGAACCACCGTCTGCACCTAAATCGATACAGTGTTTCTGGGAATCAACACGGCATCACAAACCATATCACTGCAACACCCCTAACGTTCACTGGTCACACTGGACGTTAAACAAAACGGCTATACTTGCACTGCAGACACCATACCCCCGGTTCCCATCACCCCCCCACTGCAAACAATTCTGATCGGTAAGTTTTCCTACAAAGACGCATTTCACATCAAACCACTCTAAAGGGCTTGGTTTTCATAACAGCCACCAAATTACTCTGCAAAGTGGTGGAACGTCTATTTTAATAAAAGGCTCGTCGGGAATTTTCATGGCCTACTCATTCACAGTTGCACCATGCTGTTGCTCTTTTTGGCCAAATCCAAAATAATGGGTCTGTACGTCACGCTGCAGTCAACAGCAATCAAAACCACTCACTGCTCTCCAATCCACACATTCCACACTCTCACAGCCAACAGTAGGACAAGAAACACACACACACACGCTTGTCTTACTATATCTGTGAGGACATCCATAGGTTTCTATTGACTTTTACTACTGTAGCTAACTGACATCACAGCTAAACCTGACCCTAACTTCAACTCAGTATCCAAAAGGCTATTATACTGCTCCACTCAATTTTCTCAGAAAAGGTATTTGTGGTGAAAACAACACATGCTTAACAGAGCTGCAATGATTAATCAACTTAATTGACTGAAATCAATGACCAAATTAGTTGGTAACTAATTTACTAGTCGATTAGTTTAGGTGAGCTCATTTCCTCCACTTCAGTAAAGACCTGTTATGGTAGAATTTAGCTACAGCGGAGTGCAGACAGACACAGATTACTGCATTATTCAGAAAAAAACTGATTTAGCTTTGTTATATTGTATTACTGTTGCCTTGCACATTGTTCGTTTAAAGAAAAAGACATTGGAGTTGTATTTATCTATCGTATTAGCCTTAGCAAATCTATTTGTATTGTATCTTTATGGCCCTCATTGTCAGTTAGCAAACGCATTAAACGACCTCAGGCTAAATGTAAAACCTGATCGCAGCACAAACATTTTTGAATGATGGAGCAATTTGTAATCCGAATAATCAAATACTCGTTTCAAAAATCGATAGATTATTCGACTGTCAGAATAGTTGTTTGTTGAAGCAGTAACGCTTAAGTGAAGACCCAAAAAAATTACAACTATTCTGATAATGGCCCTTCCAAATATAGCACTATGTATGTGTGTGTGTACACATATATACATATATACATACATATATACATACATAAATATATATATATTTTTTATACACATATATAATACAAACAATACATATACACACACACACACACACACACACACACACACACACACGTACAAGATCAACATAATTTTAATACAGTCTAAAACCGTTAGCTTGCAGCTTGGCGGCTAGCTTGGGGTTCATATATTAGCTAGAGTGTTAGGTTGAGACACACTTCTGTATGAAGTGCAGTACAACGTGCATGCAAATATGCATAAACGTGCACAAACACACATGCAGAGAAACACACAAAAACAAACATGGCACAGAGACACACAAGGCAGGCCTCGTTTAGTCTACACAAAAAGGGGCAAGGTGTGTGTGGGTGTGTGTGGGTGTGTGTAACGAGATCTCGCTGAATGTAACTCTTCATGGGCTCAGCGTCTCCATTGTTCACGGTTTCATATAACATACACAGAGTCCTCGTTTCTGAAGAACAATGAGAGGAGGCTCGGCTCAGCTCAGCTCAGTTCAGGTCATGCAGTCACAACGCGGCCACAAAGCAGAACAGCCTCAGGGTGGGTGACCTTTGCCCTTTACACAGACCTCTCAGCATGTGGTCAAACAGGTAGAGCGGGGGTTAAAGGTAACAAGCACTGATCCATTTCTAATGGAGGGTAAAATCAGGGAAAGTATATTACTACTTTGTCTCCTCCGATACTGCAGTGTGAAACTAAAAACGTGAGCAGACTCAAAATAACTAGAAGTAGGTTTACAGAAATACATAATCAAAAACATGACTCCACACGAGGTGAGCATTAGGGCTATCCTTTTAGTGTTGGGTTTAAACCTCCGACCACTAGACGGCAGTGTTGTAATCCATCTTCAGCCAACAGGGTCTTCCACTGAAACATAAACAAGCACCATAGGGGTGCACTGCTAATGTTAGCATTAGCATACCCATGCATACAATGGGGTGTTTTTACACGATGACAGTTTTCTTAAAATTAGATTTTAAGAAAACAATAATTTATCGCATTTCTTGCAATATCGCAATATTGCAGTCTTTGGTGACGTTGACGTGGTGTTAAGGACAGTCGTCGTAAAAGTCTGCATGCATGTAGTCCTGAGTGGTGCAGTGGTGCTGGCACTAACAGGACGACTCATGGAGGGCATCACTGCTCTGAATGTCCGCAATCGTGGCTGTTGGGTCAGTCAGGTACAGCGATAAGGCCCGTCCTTGCTCACGTCACATGCATCACATGTGTGAAACTTGAATCATTTGCATGTCTCACAATGTCAAACCTACTCACCAAGTTTCATTCCTGTCGGTTGATTCCTTCTGGATTTCTTCTGGATTCCTTTCAAGCTAGATTTCCTACAGAATCCAGTCTCTGGGTATCAGCTTCAGCATGTTCTGCTGGTAATGAGCCAATGCTGGGTATCGGATCTGTTCCATCCCCAAGTAAAAGCTCTCAGTTGCTCAAAGAGACTCACGCTGAAGCTCTACGGACTCTGTGGTTGCACTGAGGGCAGGTCCCAGGTCAGCCTTTCAGTTAAGCTACTCTAAGGCACAAAGCCAGGCTGAAGCTGGTACACTTTTACAAAGGCCCACAGCTCCGCTTATATAACACTTGGCCAGAGATCTAGGAGCCGTCTGTCCTCCTGTGTGTGTGTGTGTGTGTGTGTGTGTGTGTGTGTGTGTGTGTGTGGACCTGCACGGAGCCTGGGTTTGGCCTGGTTTATTTTCCACTGTGCCCTGGCAAAGCAGCTGGTTTGTTCAACAGTTAAATTAGCACCGACAAATTAGAGCAGCCAGACTAACTGGCACGCAGAGAATACATTACCCAGCATCCCCTGCACATTCTACTACAACACCTACAAATAGAATGGAGTAGAAAGGCATGAACTATATTCCCCTGCAGTCTGTAATTCTTGATCTGTTTACCACACGGATGCCCTCAGTTTCTGGGTCTTTGATCTGGTGTGTGTGAGGCGAGTGAAAAGCCAGTGATGCTGACCCTAAGAGGCTAAAGGTTCAGGTTATTACAGTCTACATACATTTATAAGGACAAACTAAACAGACTCTAACAGCTTTAGTTGAATTAAAGGTGCAGTAAGCGATTTTTTAGTCCAATACACTTTAGTCAAATTTAGCTCATTTCTCCTCACAGTCCACTAGCCATCAGTCCTGGGCGTGCACTGAGAAGAGAGAAAAAAAAAAAGACCTTTGGGAGTCGATGAGAGTGAAGTCGACTTCCAGTGTGCCAGCTTCTTGTGCGAATTTTCCTTTTCCACCTTATGTGGTGCAGCAGCCGTTATAACTCCTGAGGCACCATAAGATAACTGCTGCCCCATTTAAGGTGGAGCTGAAACGCTCAAACAAGAAGCTGGCGACAAAGAAGCCAACTCCAGCTTCATGGAGAATTAAAGGTCATGTAATGTCTGTTGGACAGGCAACATTAACTCATTTTTGCTGAACCAGTAGATCGGTAATAGTAACTGGTTAGCATATGTAGCAGCAATTGTAGCATTCAGTTTGTTAACCTACAACCCCGCTAACGCTAGCTGCATAACTTGCCATTCGCTCTATTGTTATATCCTATGGCCATGAAGATCTGAAAAAACAACTTTGCTAGTCCACTGCTGATCCTCTTGGCAATGAACACCCATGAATTTGGGAGGGGCGCTAGTCATTACTAGTCATTCTCCAGAAACGCTAATCACTGTAAGTGCTTTAAAGGGATACTCTGGCCGGACTGGGGAAAACCCCTTCTGATGATGTGTCCTAACCTTCTGAAACGACTCTGAGGTGGACTTCTGGAGGACGTACAAGAAATGCTAGAGGGCTGTATGTGCATGCACTTGAGCTGCCTTTTGTGTCTTCTTCTTTCCATTATACTCTCCACTGGAAAGGCAGAGCTCAGGTACCAGCGCTCCATTGTGTCATCTGCACATACCCTGGCGTCCTTTTCCAGACAAATCCAGGTCATAATCTACATAAATGGCCTTTAAATTACGCATGCGTGTTGTTCAGTCCCCTGTTTGTGTAGCCTATAATTAAGTAATTAAGTACCATCTATCTATAGATAATATCAGTCACTGACACAAGGCTACAGCCCACCCCCCACCAAATCTACTGCAAACCAGGTTTAAAAAGCTCCTCCCACCTTCAAGATACATCATCAGAAGGGGAGGGGTTTCCTAATCCCTTAAACCTGTAGAACCCAAACTCTGCACTTGGTAGGCAGTTTGCATGGCTCTATACTATTATTCATAAGTCACTAAAGGGTTCACTTACAAATGTGGTATATGGGTATATCAGGTCTGTAGATTTCCCCTTTGTTGACTTATGAAGTGCAGGATAGAGCCTTGCCTAGAAAGTGCAGACTTCAGGCAGACTTGAGGTTCTAAGGTGCTGATCATTCTCAAGATTGACAAAACTATCAGTTCTCAATTGTCAGTTTCAAATCTGTACTCTTAATGTGCCATATGCCATATTGCTCATAACAGAATGGCATTCCTGAATACGGTTTTCCTATAAAACAACAGGTGATCATGACAGATATGATCAGTGCCTTATCAGGTCTTCATCAATGGAATCGTAAAATCGCCTCTAAAATCGGTTTTACCAGCCAAATAATGCAACGGTCAAGCCATACTGTACGAGCGCACGTGATTACATACATCGGGTATAAACAGTACCTCACTGAAAGAGAACCAGAAGCTCATTTCCCGAAGGCGGTCACAACTTGATTGTCGCTGACTAAAACGAAACTAAAAGCCCTTGTTTTGATTCGATTACTTCTGTGGTACACAATTAAAGGAAGGATGAGAGGAAGCAGATTTGGTAATGTTCCTGCACTTCTAATTACTTGGCTTTTAGAGGAGTGTGAGAAAGCAAGAGTGTGGTCTGGCAGGGCAGGGGGGGCATCTGGTGTGAAAGAGTTAAGTGTAAAAGAGTGACGTCCTCCCAAGACATGAGAGAACAAATGAACACGCATACACACCTCATCCCATCCCACTCCAGCTGTGAAAACATCCCTACTCGTACTCCATCACTTCATGTTTTCCCACTGCTCGAGTTACTGAGCTCACTTTAACTGGCTGCTGGGATTTTTCTCCCCGGTTCAGTCATAAATACCTAAAAGCACTTTCACCCAGGGGTCACTGCTAATGCACAAATATGTTATATTATTAAAATGTCAGTATGGAGGGTGATACCAGTGCCGCCCTGGTAACATATCGCGGCCGATTCTGATGCAGTACACATTGGGCCCGATAGCCATGATGTACGCAAGTGCCAGTATCGGGCCAATATGCAAGTGCCGGTATAGGGGCAGAGACTGATGTGCTATGTAAGTGCCGATATTGGGGGAGTCGACGGTGGCGTGGTATGTAAGTGCCGGTATCAAGGCCCATACCAATGCAGTATGCAAGTGCCGTATTGGGGCTAATACCGATGAGGTACGCAAGTGCCGATATCAAGGCAGAGACTGATGTTGTATGCAATTGCCAGCATCAAGGCAGAGAATGATGTCCTATGGAGGTGCCGGGATAGGGGTGACACTGATGCGGTGTGCAAGTGCCGGTATAGGGGCCAATACTGCTGCTGTATGTGGGTGCAGGTATCGAGGCCCATACAGATGCTGCATGCAAGTGCCGGTATCGAGGCCTACACTGACTGGGTATGTAACTGCCAGTATCGAGGCCGATACTGACGCGGTATGTAAGTGCCGGTATCGAGACCTACACTGACTGGGTATGTAAGTGCCAGTATCGAGGCCGATATTGGCGTGGTGTGTAAGTGCTGGTATGTAGGCCGATACTGATGCTGTAAGTGCCGGTATTGAGGCCTACACTGACGCGGTATGTAAGTGCCGGTATCGAGGCCTACACTGACGCGGTATGTAAGTGCTGGTATCGAGGCCTACACTGACGCGGTATGTAAGTGCCAGTATTGAGGCCGATACTGACGCGGTATGTAAGTGCCGGTATCGAGGCCTACACTGACACGGTATGTAAGTGCCGGTATCGAGGCCTACACTGACGCGGTATGTAAGTGCCAGTATTGAGGCCGATACTGACGCGGTATGTAAGTGCCGGTATCGAGGCCTACACTGACGCGGTATGTAAGTGCCGGTATCGAGGCCTACACTGACGCGGTATGTAAGTGCCGGTATTGAGGCCTACACTGACGCGGTATGTAAGTGCCAGTATTGAGGCCGATACTGACGCGGTATGTAAGTGCCGGTATCGAGGCCTACACTGACGCGGTATGTAAGTGCCGGTATCGAGGCCTACACTGACGCGGTATGTAAGTGCCGGTATTGAGGCCTACACTGACGCGGTATGTAAGTGCCAGTATTGAGGCCGATACTGACGCGGTATGTAAGTGCCGGTATCGAGGCCTACACTGACGCGGTATGTAAGTGCCGGTATCGAGGCCTACACTGACGCGGTATGTAAGTGCCGGTATTGAGGCCTACACTGACGCGGTATGTAAGTGCCAGTATTGAGGCCGATACTGACGCGGTATGTAAGTGCCGGTATCGAGGCCTACACTGACGCGGTATGTAAGTGCCGGTATCGAGGCCTACACTGACGCGGTATGTAAGTGCCGGTATTGAGGCCGATACTGACGCGGTATGTAAGTGCCGGTATCGAGACCTACACTGACTGGGTATGTAAGTGCCGGTATCGAGGCCGATACTGACGCGGTATGTAAGTGCCGGTATTGAGGCCTACACTGACGAGGTATGTAAGTGCCAGTATCGAGGCCTACACTGACGCGGTATGTAAGTGCCAGTATTGAGGCCGATACTGATGCGGTATGTAAGTGCCGGTATTGAGGCCTACACTGACGCGGTATGTAAGTGCCAGTATTGAGGCCGATACTGACGCGGTATGTAAGTTCCAGAATCAAGGCTGATACTGATGCAGTAAGTAAGTAAGTAAGTAAGTAAGTAAGTAAGTAAGTAAGTATCGGTATCAGGGCCGATACCGAGGTGGTATCAGTGCAACAACACCAAAAGACCCCTAGTCTCACATACAGCGACACAAACAAGAAACACAACACACAAATCTGCTTAGCGGGGTAAATAAATAAATAAGCAGACTGAATGAATGTCTCTCAATGAGAGAGATCCCTTTAGGCTGGTGGTTAAATTAAGTGCCCGGCCTGTGGATCTGAATCATCACACAGACACGAGTGCGGCGCCAAGAAAACTTTTAACCGTTGCTAGGCGACCGGAATTCTAGCAAAAAATAAAGGCATTGTGGTGAGGAGGAGAAAAAGCGTTGTAAATCCAGATCCGCAGAGGAATTCCTGCTTGAGGAACGCTGTGGCATTCCCGACAGGCAGAGAGAGAGAGAATTAAAGTACCCTAGTAGGGGCCCCAGACTACACATACAACTACAAATAGCACTGTGCAGAAAACTGCTGTGGGTTCTGCACACTTATCCTCAGCAGGTACCAGGAGACACATCCGCTTCACATTTCAATGTACGTTCAGGCTTCAGTATCCAGTTTTACTGGTGTATTCCTGAATAAAAGCCCAGTAATGGTCTAATAATTCCATGACTATCAACTTTTAAGAAGTCACAGTGAAAGTGAAGAGCCTAGAGCTGCGCAAAATGCTAAATACTGGTCAGGAAAAATGAGAGATTCAATAAAACGATACTAATTATTATTATTAAATTTTTTAAAAAAAAATTTTATTCCCTAAGGATTCACCAATATGGGAACAGTGGGCAATTTTGGATCAACATCACAGAGAAATACAAAAATTAGTTCCTTTGCACATTTAAGGTGGTAGTAACTTCAGGCTCCTGCAGATGGCACAGCACAAGCATGATGGGCCTATGAACACCTGCGGGTGTGAGTGACGGGATACATAGATTGAGAAGAGGTGCTACAGTGCAGGGAATGTCTCGTTCCATGTGTGGTAAATGGCTCCAAAGCAGATATTAATGATTGGCTAAAAGGAGTGACTGCACCCAGAAACTTGTCTTGTCCATGCCCAATCCAACCACAGCTGCTGTTGGCGCTCATGGAGGTATTACACACTATCAGGTACGGTTCAGTCACA
This sequence comes from Semaprochilodus insignis, assembly GCA_034552555.1. Lineage (NCBI taxonomy): Eukaryota > Metazoa > Chordata > Actinopteri > Characiformes > Prochilodontidae > Semaprochilodus > Semaprochilodus insignis. The sequence goes on along the minus strand of CM067492.1, from coordinate 75,605 downwards.
AGGGACTAATTATTTTGTCCAGCTTAAACATCTATTGAATCTAAAGGCCCGTACAATCGTTTTTAAGCCACTATGTGTCAACACCAATGTGATCCTGATATCATCATGCCTTCCTGCTACCACCTGTTCCAAACATTTGCAGTGTATTACGACAACGTGACCTTTTGGATCTCTGATGTCACAACAGGAACCCTTATACAACCCTATCTCAAACACGGACGTGCTTCTCAAACACTCTAGAACGTTGAACAAACAGGCTTCGAGATCTGATGCCTGAAGGAGAAACCTGACCATGCTGTCGCCTCCCTAGTTCGCGCCGTCATCATCTTGGGGGTTTGTGTTCAGTGTCTTTTCTGTTTCCCTGCTTGTCGTGTCTCCGTCAGACCTTTCCCATTCACTCAGATACACTTTCACTGGTACACTCGTCAGCCCTTCCGGCTCAGTATCCACACAGCTGCCTACGAGCGCATCCTGCACACAGAACACCACACACACACCCACATGCTCGCACCTCAAGTGTAGCTCAGTATCCACCTTAACCAAATTGGTATCATCCACAAATGCTCTCTGCTGGGGATTTGTAGGAAGACACACACACACCAACAACACTGCTCTCGGACCAGTGGTAACAAGCTTCTCCTCCCCAAGGCTAGAACCGGGAGAACATCTGCCAGATCCGACACTCTACAAATCAAAGCATACCCTTCGTATCTGATTTGGAGTGCTTGTAGTCTGCGTTATGACAAAAGAACAATCCATCAAGGACACAACCCCCGCCCCCCCCGCCCCGTCTGGTGTCTGAAGCTTGCTGTTTTAGTTATGCAAGGCTAATGTAGCTAACAAGCAATACAAGCTTATAGTCACCAATTAGCACTGTGCATATCATCCACACACATTTGCCTCAGACCAGACCGAGTTATTAAGTAATCCCAAACAGACTTGCTTATGCGGTTTCCGACTCTGCACGACACACTGTGGCCTCTTAAATATGACCACAGAGCTGAAAACAGTAGTAGTAGCAGCCATATTTCGGATAACTACATACGGAATGAATGGGAATAGTGTTATCCTGACCCGCTGTAGTGATAGAGAGGTGGTCTGCTGATAGAAGGCCCCATATTTTAAGGCCAGCACTGCATGTGTACTCACCTGATCGCCACCTGATGATGTCACTAAACTCATTGTTGGCTCCGCCCTCAGCTGGGTCCACAGGTGAGCTCAGGCTGGCCATTGTCTGATGTAGTGCTCTCTTTCCAGAACATACAAGTCCTCACTGACCTGGTGCTGGATCCTGAAAATCAAACATAGGGTCATTCACTCATCAACCAGCTTTCATCAGCAATATCATATCACACAACAAGCTGCGATAAAACACTGAGGGTCACTGAGCTTTCCCCAGACAGGGATTAAGCCTAGTCCTGGACTAGTTTCATGTTTTCAGTGGAGAATCTTCTGAAACCTGAGCAATCAAAAGTACAGCAAAGCTAAACTTCAGAAGTACAAACATCATCATACATTGAGATACAGCATTCCTCTGGAACAGGCTTGGATTGAATTACATGATACGTCGGCACTGCCGGAAAATCCCAAGTAATTTATTCACTGTGCCTTTGCCCCCACCCCCCACTTTCACTACTTGGCATAACTTAATAATCAACAGAGGGAGTTTGTTAGTGTTCCGTCCCTGAATTAGAGTTCAGATCATTTACAAAAGTCTTAGCTCTGACCGGTGGTCAGCTGAAAAGTCCAAGATTGTTTTGGGAATATTTCAACCCCTTAAGGCACACAGCAGGTACAAGTGGCCCAAATCCGATCTTTGTTACCATACGTGTTGCAGTGTGAACAGCAGCTCACACTGAATCTGGCATTTTCAATTCTGATTTGGGCCACTTTTATACGTAGTATTGACATCCGACACGTGTCCGATGCGTGGGAATGCAACACAGTCTGATCTCCTGGATGAGCACTGTTATTTCAAGCATGCACGCAGGTCAGTTTGGAGCGTGATCTGTTCAGACTGATGTCAGGTATAGATCACATTTAACAGCCTATGTGTGAACAGCCTAAAAAGAAAATCAGATTTGGTGAGATATCTGGATTTGGGCCACTTTCACTTGCTCCATGAACCTTTACACCTGGTGACTTCAGCAGACCCTGCTTTCACCTGGGCACACCCTGTTTACACCTGGTCACTGGACTAATATCTGGATTGTATCCTGGTGTGATTTTAGCCACTTTCACATGTGGTACTGAAATGAAATACATGTCCGATACGCGACAATGCAACACAGTCTGATCTCCTGGATGAGCACTGTTCTTTCAAGCATGCACGCAAGTCAGTTTAGGAGTATGATCTGTTCAGACTGGTGTCAGGTATAGATCACATTTAACAGCCTGTGTGAGAACAGCCTAACAAGTAAATCAGATTTGGTGAGAAAATTGGATTTGGGCCGATTTCACTTTCGCTGTGTGGACATAGCCTAAGACCCTGTTTACACCTGGTCACTTGACTAGTATCTGGATTGTATCCTGTTAAGATTTGAACCACATGCATTTACACTTAGTAATCAAATGTATCTCTGGATTAGCCAGACGCAAATCTGATTGGTGTTTGGGACGGAATACGGAAATCCACGTGGTACCCAATTCCCAACGGGTTAAGCCCCCAATGTGTCTGGTTTGTTTTGCACAGTAGAGTTGGATCCATATTGCTATTAAACATCTCGTTTCATCTGGTCCCCAACCATGTCCATCCTCCTCGACCATGACACAGATCACATGCCCCATGATGTACTGCATGGGGAGGAGTTTGGGTTGTACTGGGAGGGGCTTTGTTTGTGGAGTATGTCTTGGGGAGGCAGACGTGTTTACACTGCAAGAACAACATCTGGCTCAAATGCATCTCAGACCATCTCCTGAAGTGGTCTGAATAATCGAATCTGTATCTGTTTTAAAGGTGTCTTGGGTGCGTTTACACTCAATACTCAAGCCACATGAAATGAGCAGGTGTAAACTGGTTCTAAGAGTTCGGACTTGTGTTTTGCTGTACAAGTTAACCGTAATAAACTGTACCACTTCAAATTATACATGCAATCTACCAATCAACCAGTCTGCGCTCCTGTCTTTCTTGTTTGCTTTTCATGCCAAGAGTGATATGGACTGAAAGTTCCGACTCAGCAATTTCAGCAGAACTTCTGCTTGCTTCGATAAACTGTGAGCAAGAAACAATCCATACTGGATTCCATAACGATCCTGTTAGCACAGGTAGCAACTGGAACTTCTAATAGGATCGTAGGACGGTAGTTTTTCTATGGAACCATTCCGTGTGGTACAGCTGCCAGGGAACTTGACGTTTTGTTACTACTACATAATCTCTGAAGATTTAAAACACGGTTCAAGGCCTCGGTTCAACACCCTGGGTGCTCAGGCATGGGTTAATCCACTGGCAGCTATCTGCCCTCAGGGTCTTGTTGTTCGCTTCAGTTGCAATGCAACCTAAGGCTCAAGCATCAGCAGGCAGATCATGCTAATGAAAGCCAGCATGTTTGGACTGGAGAAGTGGTTGGTGGGCTCGAGTCAAGAAATTCCCTGGAATATGTGGCGGGGGGTGTTGAAGCAGAGTTTGTGTAAAATTGAGTCACGAGTAAGTCAGGTCTAATGTATGGGACAGCGTATGTGATTAATGACATGCTGAACTTTTAAGACGCAAGAGGAGTGTCGAGGTTACGGTCAGGGCTAGGATTTGGAAGCTGGATACAAGGTAAGAGTTGGGATTAGGAGGTAAAGGGCTGGGATTAGGAGGGAGGTTTAGGCTCAGGATAAGGATGTCCAATCTCAAGTCTCACTCATCTCTCCTTTATTCTAGAGAGGGGCTCTTCCAAACTGCAACATGGAAAACCTATCGCTTCAATCTGTGGTGTCCAACATGCTATCCAAAGGCCTTTCACTTTCAGCAGTACTACCTCCATTCAATGGTACTTCCCAAAAAATAAGAGTCTCTTATAAATCTCTATTAGACCAATTTAAAGGACCTGAAAAGACTTTTACTCACTGGCTTGAGACTTACTCTCAGCTAAAAGACTCAGGACTTGCGTGTACTTGTGAACAGGGGACTTGTTGACACCTCTGCACAGAAGACTGCAATATGCAAATGCCTCTTGTAACCAAACTCAACGGTTTTTACTGTGTGCTTTGGGTGTGTGGATCAAGTCCAGCTAAAATGCTTTGCTCAGAATAACAAAGCAGGACAGTCTTTAATTATGTCATTTCATCAACACACTAAAGTGCTTTTAGTGGTAAAGTCATTAAGTCTTCCCAAGTTTTCCAAAGGTTGCGTTCCGAGTGCAGGCAAATCAGATTTGTTTATCAAATCAGATCTTCTGACATGACTGTCCAGACCGTTATCCCCAAGAGGTCAGGCCCAGACATATCTGCACGGGCTGCAGCAGGGGTCAGCAACTACGTGGCAAATCCCAGCACTCTGGAATTGAGGTTGTTGTTGTTGGTGGTGGTGGTTGCGTTGCAAGTGATGCCAAAGGCACTCTGAAATACAGTTTGAGTGTCCACACTGAGATGCCTCCCTATTGGAATCACATTTCAAACCACATCCAATTCACATGGTTCTTCCATGTGGTGTTTCGGTATGCAGACAATCCAGGTATGCTGAAACTGGGATCTGGGCTGGAAGTCTGAACAAGGCCAAAAGCGTCTGCATACTTTAGCCACAGAGATATTTCTAAAAAACTAATTAATTGATTAATTAATTAAATTTTTAACAAATGTCATGCTGAGAGCTTTTTGGTGTGAAACAGTGACTTCTAGTGAAACTCAGGAGTCGTGATGCTTCCAACGTAAATACAGACCATCCAAAACCAATAGTGAACCTACATGCGCCTCCCCAGTTTACATATGTAACAGTGATAACGTTGACAACAGCGGTAAACTTAAAAATGTGCTTCCTTTGGGCTCTATAACGCCTTATAAGCACAAACTTTAGGCCAAAACCTTCTCTCAGAGCTTTAAAGGGAGTATTTGCAGCCTCTCCTAACCCATAACTTTCCATGAGGGGGCCTTTAAATGCCTTGGACGTCTCGATTCGGACTGAACATGATTTCCTAGAGCAGCACAGTTAACATGGCATTACTCTGAATGGCCTTGTTTCCAACTTAATGGTGTAATGATTCACATATTGTGATGTTGCCCATACAGGACACTCCCACTATGTCCTTTATCAACATCTGCGCTGATAGTGTTTTGGGCCAGCGCTCTCGGCACCCTCAGCCACAATCAGCTGCAAGGGTGACAAGCGAAAGCACCAAAACCAACAATACAGTCACGATGAACTACGTAATCAAGATGTTATCACTGTGGTACATGCTGTCACAGGTGTGCACGCGGACACATGGTGGAAATATGTTGCCAAGTGGTAAAAGCCAGGTCAACTGGTCCTAAAAAAAACGTGCATGGTGAAGAACCACACTGTGGCATGAACCATCGAGGTCAAAACTAGCTACACATTTACATCAGCGAGAAAGAAAGCAAGCATGTGAGCCCCAAAAACCCGATCCAGCTGCTGTGTCAGCCCTCCATTCCTTTCCTGACCCTACACCGAGCGGTCCACTCCTTTAAAAGGTGTTGTTTGGGTTTAGACCCGTCATCGCTGCTGTCAAACTGACCGCCTGCCAGCGCTGCAGGCCCTGGTGAGGTCACTGAAAAACAATCAGAAACCTCACTGATAAAGCAATCAGGAGTCCACCAGTCCTGGCTCAGGAAGGCTGCTCCAGATAGCGAGGCGCGCTGAGGGTCAAAATCGTGGAACGAATGGCGTTCAGCTTTGAATCTGACGCAAAGCTCTAACTTTAGACTTCTGCAAGCAAAACTCAGCAGGGCCCACTATTTCAGCTATTTCAGTTCCCGTTGAGGGCTGAGCTGCTCACATTCCTTCTGAAAGCACAACAGCAGTGCGAGGTGTAGTAGGTTTGACTAGTCTGGCATGTTCTGTTTTTGGGAAGAACTTGTGCTTTAAAGCAACCGGTGATGGCGAAAGAGCCCAGCAGAGACAATGAATCACTGAACAGTCCATAGAGACTTTGGAAATGAGGGAAGCATGGCTTGCCTTGTGGGGGCGACATGTACACACTCCTTGAGAAAGCCCGGCAGCGGTGAAGTTGTGGGTTTGGCATGTTTCATTTGGGACAAACTTAACCTACAAAGCAACATGTGACAGTGACATGGTAGAAAGGCACGGGGCAACCAATTAACAGTCCATAGACTTTCCATATGATGATGATGGGAGAATGCCTGGCTTAGTCTTGTAGCACCAACGTTCCCACTCCACTCTCCACGGTTGGTGTTCAAACTTCCACAGGACCAAGAGAAACTGTTGCCTGCACGAAGGTTTCCACTCACCTGTGTCACCTGGTTGGATGAAAAAGCCAAGCCAACACACCTCTCAATGGGAAGCACCACTATGTAACCTAACCAAAGCTGGGAGACACTTTCACTCCAGGAGCTTCAATGCCAGCCATGCACTGCCTAGTTCCTTTGGGTCAGCCTCCATTATTGACTGACATTTATCCAGGATGTTTGAGCAACTGCTTAGGAGATCAAACCCCAAACACATTCATTCTTACCTTTGCTCCTCCTGCTGCTGCTCCTACTCCCAAGTTGAGTCTCCCAAACGCCTCTCAGCAAGTCATCTGAGCGCACAGAACATGTAAACTCCCTCTATTTTACAATGCAGACATTTTTAGGTTTGCTTCGTTACGCTTGAGCTCATTTCTCTTGAGAGATACCAGCACTGACTAAATGCTCCCCCTTGCACCACGTCTGCCCTCCACTTCAGCGTTCAGGGCTTTTTCAAAGAGCTGGGAGGAGGAGGAGGTGGAGGTGGAGGAGGAGAACATGAAAGCTGCTCCAAGCGAACGCGGTAACTTCAGCCTGAAGTGTGTGTTAATCTCCCGAAAGGCGCGACGCTGGAGTCCGCACAGTAATCCACACGGGTCCGTGAGGCGAGGAGGCGAAGTGCGCTTCTTCGCCTTCGCCGCCACCGCCGCCGCAAAACTACTGACAAGCCCAACGCGTCTGAAACTTTGTGCTGTGTGAACTTTGTTCCCAGTGTAAACCCCCCCCCCTCTCTCTCTCTCTCTCTCACTCTCTCTCTCACTCTCTCTCTCTCGCTCTCTCTCTCTCACTCTCTCCCTGCGCCGCCTACTGAAATCAGAGGGAAAGAAAAAAAACAGAACGGGAAATATGGCGCGCGCGCCTCGTCACGTGACCCCGCACGCCGCAGCTCCAGCGGCGCTGATGCGGGTTCGCGCGGGTCCTCTGTCCCACGGGGCGCACTCCCGTCACTCACGGATAATGAGTCTGCGTAAACTGCCCATGAGATGGCATGGTTATTGCTTTTTAATAAGGCGTGGCCTCAATATATTAATTCATGGCCTCGATATACAGTTTATATGTATTATATCAGTGTAGTATTTTGTGGACTAATTATAGTCATTTGTGGCCTCAAATATTGTAATTTGTGCCCTCAGTATAGTAACATGTGGCCTTAATAACGTGTGGCCTAAATATACTAAAGTGCAACCTCAATATAGTACAGTATGGACTTAACATAGTATTGTGTTGCCTCAGTATAGTTATTTGTCACCACCGCATAGTATTTTGTGACCTCAGTATACTATTTTGTGACCTCAAATATAGTAATTTGTGGTCTCAATATAGTAATGTATGGTCTTAATAATGTGTGGCCTGAATATACTAAAGTGCAACTTCAATATACTACAGTACAGAGTATTGTGTTGCCCAATATAGCATTTTGTGGCCTCAGTATAGTATTTTGTGGCCTCAGTATAGTATTTTGTGGCCTCAGTATAGCATTCTGTGGCCTTAAATATGGTAATTTGTATTCTCAATATAGTGTTTTGTGTTTAATATTGTAATCTGTGGCCTCAATATAATACTTTGTGGCCTCAATTTAGGATTTTGTGGCCTCTGTATAGTAATCTGTGATCTCAGTGTAATAATTTGTGGCTTCAAAGTAGCATTGTGTGGCCTAAATATAATCATTTGTGACCACAGTGCAGCAAAGTGTTCTCAATTTAGTAATTTGTGGCATTTACACATAACTTGTGGACTCAATATAGTATTGTGCTCCCTCAGTATAGTAATTTTTGGCCTGAATATAGTAATTTTTGGCCTCAATATAGTAATTTGTGGCCTCAGTATAGTAATTTGTGGCCTCAGTATAGTAATTTGTGGCCTCAATATAGTAATTTATTGTCAGTCTAGTATTTTGTGGCCTCAGTACATCATTCTGTGACCACAAATATAGGAATTTGCAGCCTCAATATAGTGGTCTGTGGCCTTGATATGGTACTTTATGGCCTCCGTTTAGGATTTTGTGGCCTCAATATAGTGATTTGTGGTCTCAGCGTAGTAATTTGTGGCTTCAATATAGCATTGTGTGGCCTTAATATAGTCATTTGTGGCCACGGTACAGTAAAGTGTGTTCTCAGCGTAGTAATTTGTGGCCTCAAAATAGTAAAGTGTAGCTTCAAATTAGTAATTTGTGGCCTCAAAATAGTAAAGTGTAGCTTCAATATAGTAATTTGTTGCCTTAATCTGGTAATTTATGGCATCAACATAGTAAAGTGTGACCTCAGTATAGTATTTTGTGGCCTCATTATCAATAATTTGAAGTTTCAGTATTAACTTGTGGCCAAGGTTATTAAAGAATAATCATTATGCCACCTTAGGGGTTCCATAAAAACAAACTAGATGTGGTTATGATTGGTATTTATTGTAATTATCCATCTGCATAGTAATGGAATTGCAGGATACAGTCAAGCTCAACATGGTATTAGTGTTTTACCTTAACCTGAAAAGCAGAAGGGCAAAATCAGTGTAGACGTGCAATTACATTGATCTGCAAAATTGATTTCACATCGGATATATAAAATGTGGCTATTATTATGACAAAGTTTATAATAAAGCGCTCGTCTCAGTTGATCAGAGGGTAATACAATAAGAGAGTAAGCAAATACACAGCAGGAAAATGAATGACACATTCATATTCAAAACACTATTAATGTGGAAGCATCTATGCAACGTGACGTAAAGCAGATTATGCACACTGTGCATATGAGAGTACAAACTGAACACCAGTTTTGTCTGTGTTGAGCTGATCTCTGAAAGGCTCCTACATGTAACGGACTTCAATGGACTGATCATGAACATCAATACAGCACTGCAATATTAGTTTAGACACATGCAGTTATTAAAAGACCTTAAAATACATTATGCATGCTATACATGTAATGGTGCTGCAACCCAATAGCCTACAGATGGAAAACAACGTGCAAGCCCTTTGAATATATGCTCTGTTGAATATAGGGCAACCTTCTGTACCGGTCTCCTGCAGCAACATGAAGGGCATCCAAACACTGTACAAACATGAGGTCTTCCGGCTAGTACACCTGAGTAACAAAGCACAATGACTGTAGTTAGAACGTTACATGCATAGCGATGTATATGGTCTACATGCCTCAAACGTCCAACCACCTGGTGATTAGGGCCCATTACCAACGACACCATGGAGCCCTAGTGTTCCTGAGGCACTCTGGAATTACAGATGGTGTACAAATCAACAGAAACTCAATCTGAAATACTCATACCCGTTGGCCATTTTATCGGAAACATGTACAACATCTGAGCCCCTATTATAATAACAACAAACGGGTGAACTTCATTATTACATGCGTCGCTAAAAGGTCTAAAAAGAAAAACTAACTTACTACCATCCTGTTGTTTCTGTAGATGAGAGTGAAATTTCTCATAACTTGTGACCACTATATATTAATATAGTTATTAGTTTCATTTGTGGCTTTAATATAGTGAACAGCGGTCTCAGTATAGTGAGTCATGACCTTAATATAATAAACTGTGGCCTTACTACAGTAAATTCAGGAATGAATATAGTAAACTGTGGCCTCAGTATAGTAACTTTTGTGCTTAATGTAGTAACTTGTGTTCTCAATACAACAACTTGTGGACTTAATATAATAAACTGTGGCCTCAGTATAGTAATTTGTGGACTGAATATAGTAATGTGTGGCCTCAATATAGCAACCTGTGGCCTCAATATAGCAACTTGTGGACTGAACATAGTAAATTGTGGCCTCAATATAGTAATTTGGTCTAGATTTAGAAGTAATACCGATGAACGGCCAGAAGGAGGCAGTGTTTGAACTTAAATTCATGTGGTTTGTATTTCCTTATTTCAAGTTTAGCATTTAACAAACACGATTCATGCAGTAAGATCTGATGATGTTTTCTTAGGGTGCTTGGAAACAGTCACTGAATATGTGCCTAGTGGAGGGGAACACGGAGGGCGTCTGCACCGAGGCTGAAGTAGGCTTCCTATTTTCCCGTTCCACCTTAAATAAGCAGTAATTTGGTCTGGATGTTTCGCTGTAGATTTAGAAGTAATACCTATGAACGACCAGCAGGAGGCAGTGTTTGAACGTAAAATTAACATCTAAAATCCTGCGGCACCAGAATGTAACCTGTGCACCATTTAAGGTGGAACGGAAAGATTTGAACAGGAAGCTGGCGGAGACGAAGCTGAAGCAGTGTTACTGCTCGATAGTGATTGTATAACATCTTTTTGACCATCTAGTTGCTTTTCCCTGACGCTCTTCACTAGTGATTTATCTTGTCACCATAAAACCACTGAAGTGCAGGAGGAAAAGAAACGGTTCTACCAGGAGTGGGGTTCGAACCCACGCGGACATATGTCCATTGGATCTTAAGTCCAACGCCTTAACCACTCGGCCATCCTGGTTAACGTGCACTGCACCACAGCGTACAAGGGATTTATAAGAAGAGCGATGTTGTTTTGGGAACTGTACGAGTATATGAGGAGTGGTTCCGTACAAAAGCACATCAAGGTCCAGTATTAATTTGGGGGGTCGGGAGTAGAAGCGGTAGCAGTGGGATTCGCTTTCCTTTCATCTTCTTCATGCAAACACGCTCCATACAAAATACAGACAACCTACAAATTAACCAGAGTGAATATTATTTATTTCCCAGCAACGACGTTCGTCCTACAAACTACAAGCCTCAACCACTCGAATAAAACACGAACTAGCTTTGCAAACCCGTCGAAACTGTTAGTGGAGCCAGTTCTTGCTACCCACACAAACACCTGGCTGGGATAGCCAGCTAGCTAGCTCACTTAGCCAGTTAGCCAGCGTTGCTAGCAAGCTAAAAGTCGCATCATGTAACATCAAACTGTTGACGCTGGTTTACGGTGTGTCGTTTCTCGGTGGCAAAAAAGTTTCGCTATTATGAAACATGGAGAACTGACCAAGTTCATGAAACCTAGCCAAGTTTAGTGACACGCAAATTCACAAACTAACTTGCATTCGGATATGATGTGAGTTTCATTCACATCATATCCGAAAACATGGTTCATTATTTACAAAATATTGTGAAGTTTAAAGGTTATATAGTAGATATTTGGCCGAATCCGTGTAATATAATATACGATATTCGGGTTTTCAGTGATATTCATATGAGCCCCTTTTTTCCACCCATATTCCGACAAGTCCCGCCTCCCTTCACCGCGATTGGCTAATAGGTCATACTAACAAGCAGTTCACCAATAGCGTTACCGCAGCGTATGAAACAGCCAATTGTAGCGCTGAAGAGGCGGGACCGTAAGAACAACGAGTGGGATTAAAAACAATGGTCCCTCCTCTAACTGTGGTAGTTCGGTTGGTGATATCAAACTCAGGTGTGTTACTGATCTTGCAAATAGACTCTGCAGTTTTCAAAACGTGTGCCTTCAGGCACTGAAGAGGCCATTAACTCAGTCTTAATGTTGACATGACCAGGTAATTCTGGGGTAAACTTTAATAAACTATATAAATATATATATATATATTACCTGGGGCCTCCTTTCAGCTAGACTGCTGAGAGTAACTAACACCTTCAGTGCTTAGTCAGAGGGAATCCTCTAGAAGCTTCCCGAGCCCTCCTGCTTTCCTCTGATGATGAAAGTTAGTCATGAGATCTTTGATAGCATGCCAAAACACAAACCTGCTTTCTGGCATTCAGAACTTGAGTCATAACTGTTCACGGTGGTGGTGAATGGGACCAGACTAAGAAATTTAAAGGAGCCATATGTAAAATTTTGAGTTTAAAACATTCCAAAATGAACTAAAATTATCAACACAGCGTGAAGGAATAACAGTGTTGATAGTATGTTTAATATGTTTATATGTCATGTTGCATAGATATCTACTGAAGTTAGCATGCTAATCAGCTAGCACTGGCCCATCCACATGTGTGTGTGTGTGTTGTGCTAGTGTGAGTCAGACACAGCAGTGCTGCTGGAGTTTTTAATCAAAACTATCCAGCCAGCAGCATCCTGTGGGCCGCGTCCTGAGGGCAGCATCCTGTGGGCAGTGTCCTGTGAGCCGCATCCTGTGGGCACTGATGAAGGACTAGAGGATGACCAACACTGCACTGTGCAGCAGCAGATGAGTTATCGTCTCTGACTGTACATCTACAAGGTGGAGCAGCAAGGTAGGAGTGTCTAATAGAGTGGACAGTGAGTGGACACAGTGTTTAAACACTCCAGCAGCACTGCTGTGTCTGATCCACTCACACCAGCACAACACACACAAAACACACTACCACCACCACGTCAGTGTCACTGCAGTGCTGAGAATGATCCACCACCCACATAATACCTGCTCTGTGGGGGTCCTGACCATTGAAGAACAGGGTAATACAGTATACAGAGAAACAGATGGACTACAGTCTGTAACTGTAGAACTACAGAGTGCTCCTATATGGTCAGTGGGTCCATAAAATGGACAATGAGTAGATACAAGGAGGTGGAGTACTTAAAGAAGTGGCCGGTCGGTGTATATACTGTATGTGTTTAGGATTAAGTCTTTTTTAAAGTCATCATAAAACAATGTCTCAGTCATGATCTAGCGTATTCATAACCATTTAGTGTGATATCATCCTGTGAGGAGCTTTTAGAGGCATTAAAATCCTCAGATGTCTGGTTCCCATCAGCACCACCTTGAAGCTAGTTGCTAGCAAATGATGCAAATGATGCCGTTTCCATAATGGCTCATTGGTGTTTTCATTTACTGTCAGAAGCATCAAATCAAATCAAATCAAATTTATTTCTATAGCGCTTTTTACAACTGATGTTGTCTCAAAGCAGCTGTACAGAAAGCCCCCGCTGAGCAAGCCGAAGGCGACGGTGGCAAGGAAAAACTCCCTCAAGTTGGAGAAATAAACATTGGGAGGAACCAGATTCACCCGGGTCGAAACTACATTTTGAAATTGTTCATAGTAATATGAACTGAGTATCTAATTCTGCTGATCTAGTCATAGTGCTGATGATGAAGTTAATGAAGTTAATGAATTGTGAAGTAATAGTCTGATGCAGATAGCAATAGCGGAAAAATTAGTCTGCAGCTGGAAAGCCTGGTTAGTCCTTCATCAGTGATAGGCTGGGCAGGTAAGCAGCTGATCAGGGGCAGGTAGCAGGGAAACCCGGTCAATCTTCCTTCAGGGTCTGGCTGGGCAGGTAGGCAGCTGATCAGGGGCAGGTAGCAGGGAAACCCGGTCAATCTTCCTTCAGTGTCTGGCTGGGCAGGTAGGCAGCTGATCAGGGGCAGGTAGCAGG
>CM067492.1:0-32000 GCA_034552555.1 Semaprochilodus insignis | reverse complement strand
TGAACCAATATGAACCAATATGAACCAGTATGACTGCATGAGTGTGTGAACCAGTATGAACCAATATGAACCAATATGAACCAGTATGACTGCATGAGTGTGTGAACCAGTATGAACCAGTTTGACTGGATGTGTTTTATAATGGTTTGAGTTTCACTGCTTATTTCCACAGTCTGCTGAAGCAGGTCAGTGAAAAGAATGGCCATCTGGGCTTCACGGTCCGAGACGCACTGAAAGCTTATCAGCAGGGATCATGGTAGGAGACGCTTTTATCCATACAGCCAGCCTTCACTCTCTCTTCCCCCTCACATTCCTCCTCTCTGTGTTTATATATTGGAGTATATATTTGTTTCAATGCCGTGTACAGTATTTCTGCTTTTACGAGTCAGAGTGACAGAGCAGTTTTACTTAAACGTCTATATGTAAACTGTATGTTTACTGTGTGTGTCTGTGTGCTGTTTTGTGTAAGGGACGAGGCTCTGCTGAAATACGCTATGCTAGCAGAGATGGGTCTTGTTGTGGCACAGAACAATGCTGCCCACCTCTGTGAGGTAATCCTGTTCTCCTCTGAAGCACCTTTCATAGCCCCGCCCATCAGGCTTATACCCCTGAGGCTTTTAATGTCATAGGCTTCCATTATTTGCTAGCTAGAGCTCCAGCGCAAAACCAAACCTCGGACACCAGGCACACTGGAGTGAGGCATGAATTACAACCATGGGCCTGTTGTTACATGGCTTTTCTTTTACCACAGTTACATTGTAACTACACAATCTCAGTGTTATAATGATGTCTGGAGGATGTCTGGTGGCATATCGGTGGAGACTAATAATTTAAAAACCTATATTTAGGAATCTCATTCTCATGCCTGAATGTGGGGTATGTGGTGTAGACATCCCTGAAGACGTGTTACTGGAGCTACAAGTCTGATGTAGCAAAGATGTAATGGAAGCGGATGAGCAGTTAGCATTGTGCAGACTCAAAGAGACCTGCTTATTTGTCCATTGTATGGTGGTATGGTGCGTTTTTTTGGTCTGGTCTATTAATAACAGCAAGTCATGCATTGTCAGAAATGTGTGTGTGTGTATATATATATATATATATATATATATATATATATATATATATCTTCTCAAAAGATCAGTTGCACCCAGAAGGAAGTGTGGGAGTGCAGTGCTATTGGGAAGGAAGATAAAGGTTACCATGATCAATAAATGATGATAAATTTAGACTGATATGATCAATATTTATTGAGCTACACATACAGAAGTAGTGTCTCTCAGTATGGTGTTGGGCCGCCATGTTTGCTAACGCAACACCATGCCAGACGTCTCGGCATGGAGTTGTAGAGGTTCCTAATGGTGTCCTGTGCTAATCCATCCCATGCAGTTTGAACATTCTCACACAGCTCCTGCAGATTGTGTGGTAGAGGTGGAGGTGGATGTGACATCAGGCCATTCATCTTGGCGCTGACAACGGTGCCTCCACATTCATCGGCCATCGCCACCGAGACACCATCGCGGTCATTGGTGACATTGAGATGGCATTAAGGACAGTCAGCGTAACGGTCTGTGTGCATGTAGTCCTGCGTGGTGCAGCCACCTGTCAATGGATGGTCAACAGGATGGCTCATGGAGGGCATCACTGCTCGCTGAATGTCCGCAATCGTGGCTGTTGGGTCAGTCAGGTACCTCGATAAGGCCCGTCCTTGCTTACATCAAACCTACCCACCAAGTTTCATTCCTGTCGGTTGCTTCCTTCTGGGTGCAGCTATTTGTGCAGCTGCAGCTATTTCTTTGATGATGAGTGTAGGTCGCGTAGAGCTCAGTAATGTTGTCTAAGCAAAACTAAAGAAGCAAACTTCACTCAAACTGTCATGGCTGACTGACCACATTTGGGGAAAACTGTAAAGATGTCAAATTAAGACTTTCACTGCACTTGCAGTTTAACCTGCATGCTAGCAGATGCATTCTGACACCAACATGCAGCGTTACTCCCTTTTCATGGCAGGTGCTGAAACACAGTTCTGCGTGCCAGTGGAGGTATCATAACTACTCCACCTATAACTACGCTCCTCATGAATCTGGTAGGTAGAAGAGTCAGAATCGCTTCATTTCACCATGTATGTTACACATACAAGGAGTTTGTATCAGGGTCTACCATGAGTGCTGGCCCTTCACTTGCTGCTTCATAAAACCGAAATGAGTAAATACCTCCATCATCTCTTTCCTAGGTCTCTTGAAGATGGGTGATCACTACAGTGCTGTAGGTGACATGGTAAAGGCTATAGCCCTGTACAGCAGAGCAGCGGTGCACGGCAGCCCTCAGGTAACACACCTTCACCTCTGTAGTACCATGCAGAGGTCGGAGACTACCCTTTGTTTATTTAATGTCCAGTCAAGTACAAGTTGATTCTCATATTGGAGATCAGCAAAGGATTAAGAGCTACAGAGAAAACGAGACTCTCAACACCCATGCAAGACCTGGCAGACCACCAACACTGTCCCTAATCAGATAAGCAGCACTTAAAGCACTTCAGATCCGAAGACATCCACAGGTTTTCCAGGCCATCCGTACTACTGAACTTCTGTGGCTGCAGATTTCTTTGAGGCACAGAAAACACATCTCCTGAAAAGAGTGGAAGCTGCAATCAAGGCAAAGTCCGGACACTCGCTCATCTTCTAAAACGCTTTGTCCTTCTGGGTCAAGGGGGGTGCTGGCGCCTAAGTCAGCGTTCGGGAGGCGGAAGGCAGGATACACCCTTGACAGGCAGCCAGTCCATTTACATTTACATTTAAGGCATTTAGCAGACGCTCTTATCCAGAGTGACTTACAACCGTGCTTAGTGTCCATCGTCCATCGTAGGGCAGACACATACATACACACTCACAACAATTTAGCATCTCCAGTTCACCTGTCACCGAGTGTCTTTTCATTGGACTGTGGGAAGAAACCGGAGCACCTGGTGGAAATTCACACCGACATAGGGAGAACATGCAAACACCACACAGAGAGGCCCTTCTTGCTATGAAGCAACAGCGCTACACACTGTGCCAGTACTAAATAATTAATGATATATACCATCGCTGTCCAAAGAAAAATAAGTATCTCCAAAATGATAACTTTACAGGAGAGGGCAAAAACCTCATTGAATTTGAATGTAAGTCAATGGAACCAGACTTTTTTCTAAGCGATTTTGGGCCAGTTCTGTGGGTCCATTCATCATGACATTTCCACACTGTGTAAACAGCAGCTGCTGTGTTCAAATGATGCATAAAAGTAAAAATCAACAAATCAACAAAAAATATTATAGCTCATATTATATACACTTCTGTCTCAATTTCTGTTAAATATTGTTTCATGCTTGATTTGCAGCTGTTTGTGTTTAATGACCATCTTTTACATACTCAGTATACATATACAGTACTATACTTGGGGGGGCAGCTGTGGGCTGGAGGTTAGGGAACCAGCCTTGACACCGGAAGGTCGCTGGCTTGAATCCCTGAACCGGCAGGACACTACTGAAGTGCCCTTGAGCAAGGCACCTAAACCCCCAGCTGCTTCCTGGGCACTGTGGATAGGGCTGCCCACTGATCTGGACAAGTGTAGTCACTGCCCCCTAGTGTGTGTGTGGGGGTATTTCACTGGACAAATGTGTTCAACTGTGTCCAAGCACAATTGGCAAATGGTTCTAATCTCTAATTCTTCTGTGCTAATCTTGGTTTTAAGTGTAAGTACTAAGTCTACACGTTACACATAGAAACAAAGTGGTGTTAGAACTAAATTCTGGAATCTGTCTGATATGATAAAGAATTTCTGCTCTCCTGATGATATCCTAACACTGTGCGCTCCAGAGGCTGTTCATAATTATGAAGACATGATGTATCGCACACATTTACAATGTAAACTGAGAGCTAGTGAATGCTTACACTTATCCGAGCCACTGCAATAAAGCACTGCTACCTGATGTTTATCTGGTGCTATGACTGTGCTCTTCTTAGGGATTGTATAACCTGGCAGTTCTGACTGAAGAAGGATACAGCATCCCCAGGACTGTTCTGGAGCAGATGCAGATTCCAAATGAAGATCACCTGGGCAAGAGCACTGTGGTGGAGGAGCTCTTATTAAGGTGTGGATGCTTTTGATATAAATGCGGGGTCAGGCAAATATGCATGGCAAATAAAGGTAGTCATTGACCTGCGTCATTTATGGAATCATTTGATAATCAATTCTGGTTCTCTGGTTGTGTTCTCTGCTGATCTATTCAGATGCAGGAAGTTTGAAGGAGAGAAGGCTGACCTGAGTCCATGTGCTCTGGCTCTGTTTGGGGTGCAGCTTAGAAAAGCATGGTGGGATTTCACTCACAGCACCATCCAGCTGACCCTGGCCTGGGGGACCCTCACCGTTCTCCTGCTGTTTGTGCTGGGCATCGTGATACAAAGTGCAGTCTGTAAGCAAGTTTTCTTTACCTCGCTGTTTAAAAACACATGCTTCCAAAACAGTGTGATATGTAATGTATATGGTGCAAAGGATACACAGTTTTTGCAGGTTGAAAGATATTTTTGTTGGCAAATGAGCTTAAAGGGATATGTTAGCAAAGAATCGAATGTACGCTCATTGTCAAAACAATAGTTGCACCCAGAAGGAATCAGCATACAGGAATGAAACTTGGTGACATTGTGAGAAACGCGAGTGATTCAGGTTTCAAGCCCGGCCATGCATGTGATGTAAGCAAGGACAGACAGGCCTTATCGCTGTACCTGACTGACCCAACAGCCAGATACATTGAGTCATCCTGTCAGTGCCAGCACCATTGGCAGACGGCTGCACGACTGCCCTTAACACCACGTCAACGTCGCCAAAGACTGCAATGGTGTCGTACCAGACTACCATGGAGTGACTCAGAATGGCAGCAGGTCATCTTCAGTGATGAGTCCCGTCTGGCATGTTGCTTTAGCAAACATGGCGGCTTGACACCATACTGAGAGACACTACTTCCGTATGTGTAGCTTGATAAATATTGCCCATATCAGTCTAAATTTATCATCATTTATTGTTCCTGGCAATCTTTATCTTCCTTCCCAATAGCACTGCAATCCCGCACCTCCTTCTGGCAACTATTCTTTTTACGATAAGTGTACATAACCACATTAACCAAGACATGTTTGGTATCTGGAGTTTACTACTGTACAGGAGCTAATGTAGGATAATGTAGCTAACATGTAATGAAGGCTAACCACCAATTAGTGTTCCTGCCTAGTACAATGTGGCTAGTAGAATGTACCTCCCAGACTCATCGGTTGCACAGAATTGAAATAGTTTTATAGTTTCGTTCATCATTTTTCTCTCACTATACTACAGTACCCAGCATGCATTGTGCAAATACGTCATGCAGTCATTGGGAATCCATGTGGTGCTAAATAAACCTTGACAGCTAACTTAGCTTTAGCCAAAGCTATAGGCTAAAACTGTCATCAAACAAGCATCCATTTTCATCTTTGCAAAAATTAGTTTACGGCATGGTTAAGCATCTGAGGTGAGATATCTGGACTTCCTCTCAGCACTGTTAGCCTTCCTTCTCCCCCAAAATCCCTAGAGCAGTTGCAAGTCCCTCCCACATACATAATCAGAAGGATGGGTATTCCTATTCTCTGAGCAATAAATCTTAATGTAATGTCTCCATGTCCCTTATAGCTTCAAGCTAGCAAGATTTGGATGCATAATGCATCAAATACACCATAAACAATTGAACATTAAGATATTAACTTAGCTATTGCATTAAAAGTAGTTAGCATGGCTGCTATTTTCAACTGAAAAGCACCCTTAACTATCAGGTATGGTCTCTTCCTAAATCTGCAAAGGGACCAAAAGTTAGTAGTCTGTTCAGTTCCTTAAGTCTTTGTCTTTTTTCTCCAGCCCACTACTGCAGAGCTCACATGAGCAGACCTTCTAACCAATCATCAGAGAGGCAAAGGGAATCAGATCCTGTCAATCAAGTGAGCAGGGAAAACGTACAGGACGCAGCCATCCATCAAGGAGGATTCGGAGCTCGTTTGGAACTGAATGGTGGACCCCGTATGACCCAGAATGGCCAAGCACTGCAGGAAGCAGCTGACCTAGTGATTACAGTGACCGGCGTGTGCGTGTGCACACTGTTTGCAATGTTTATCTCCCATCTGTTTTGAAGGAAGGTTGAATGTAACCACAGGAGAAAGACATCTACATACAGTGAAACATGAAGTTCTCAGATGGACCGAACCGTGAAGAGACACAGCTAAAAGGACTCACCTGCACAGGTTTAGCACGCTGTGCTGTGGGGGCAATTAATGTTGAAAAGTGTGATTGCAAAACCCATAGAAGAGCTACATCTGGTTCCCTGATTTCTACTTCTCATAGGCCTTTTTTTATTTGACCAAAAGAACCATGGTTCTTGAACTGGTTCTGTTCAGGCTTCCTAGAACCTTGGTGCTACTTAGTGAACAAGTCTGCGTTTGGACCATTTCTTATTGGAACCAAGGAAAGTCAAAGGATATGGTATTAACATCATCTTCCATTTTTTAGAATCTTTGTAGATGAGATGTGTATGTGTGAAGAACATTTTTTAAAGCTTCAAGAGCCTGCAAATAAAACGTTCTACACTAGTTGAAGGCATTTCCTAGAACCATACATGCAAGCCAAGAACCACTTAGGAACCTTTATTTTTTAGTAGTAGAACAGAGTGATTTGAACAAACACCAAAACCTGTGGCATTGCCTTTACAGACGTACTGCACTGTGCTTTTTACACCGGTAATTCCCACCCGCTAGTTAGGTCTCCAGCATTCAAGCAACACTGCTAGGATGGGAGTGTTAAGGCTAGCTCAAGCTTCCTCCAAGACATGCAAAGCACCACCACATCTTGCCACTCAACACGCTTGGAGGAGAACGCTAACCCCTAAATCTGTTGCATCAGCTAACAGATGCCCATGTTTGCTAGCATAACTCGTGAGTGATGGGGGGAGAGGAAGGGTGAGGGCGTGCAACCCCCAGCTCTGTTGGACTCTTGGCAGAGGGCGGCCTTGGCATCAACAAGGATCATACCCTGCGATCTCCTCACGATAGCACCAATGCTTAAATGGTTACACCACTGGGAAAAGACACCGATTTAGTGGCCTATAATTTAATTGGACATTACTTAATTAGCCCCTGACTTCAAAATACGCATTTGCCCAATAGTCGAACAGCCGTGCTTGGAGTATTAATTTAATATTTTAATTAATTTGCTTCCTCAGTTTAGAACGGGAGCTGCAAGGCTAGCATTGCTAACAAACAACAGGGTCTGTATTCACAAACTGCTTTAGGAGTGTGTGACAATAATCATTATAAATATTGAGATCAACAAGCGTGCGTGACGGCTGTTGGAAAGTTTTGGGGATGTGTACGATGGAAACATTTTGGGGTGGCTGTTGAGTTCTAGTGTTTGTTAGCAGTGTTAGCCTTGCAGCTCCAGATCTGAACTGAAGTGTGAAGATTTGGACAAACATCTGGTGTAAATGGAGGATTGTTCTCCTTTCTTTCTCTCTTTCTTTAAGGGAATGTTTTACTGTTGTACAGTTATAAGAGATTCCGTTGTTGAACACAAAGAAGGGATTTATCCACCGATTCCAAAAATGATCTTTTAGAATCTGAAATAAATAAATACGGCTGAACACATTAGTAACCTTTTGTAGTTCTCTTTCATTCTCCTATTGTTTTGCTCCCCAGATACCTTATATAGCCCCCCTGATAAGGATGATTCAAGTATCCTTATTAAGTATACATGTATAATGCACAGTGTATATAATGCAGTATAACCATAATAATACAGGTCTTATATATATGTGTTACATTGAATCACCAGGATATGTGCAGAAAGTGCAGTCTGTGCAGTTAAAATGTGCATTTGGCCCACGTGTTCCAAAACAGATCTGGCCCACTTCTGGCAGAGATACGGCAGCGCTGCCTACTGGCAAACTGAATGTAAACCAGTAGTGGCCCACATGTTCCAAAACAGATCTGGCCCACTTCTGGCAGAGATACGGCAGCACTGCCTGCTGGCAAACTGAATGTAAACCAGTAGTGGCACACGTGTTCCAAAACAGATCTGGCCCACTTCTGACAGAGATACAACAGCGCTGCCTGCTGGCAAACTGTATGTAAACCAGTAGTGGCACACATGTTCCAAAACAGATCTGGCCCACTTCTGGCAGAGATACGGCAGCGCTGCCTACTGGCAAACTGAATGTAAACCAGTAGTGGCCCACATGTTCCAAAACAGATCTGGCCCACTTCTGACAGAGATACGGCAGCGCTGCCTACTGGCAAACTGAATGTAAACCAATAGTGGTACATGTGTTCCAAAACAGATCTGGCCCACTTCTGGCAGAGATACGACAGCGCTGCCTACTGGCAAATTGCAGGTAAACCAGTAGTAGCCCACATGTTCCAGAACAGATCTGGGCCATATAATGTAAGTGAATTTAGGAGGAAATTTACTGATACTTTGTCCCGTATAAATCGGCCAGACAAACCTTCACAAAATTAAATGAGTGAAGCACTACTGGTAAAACTTATCCAGCTCAGAGAGAGCAAGAGATTTTATTTTAGATTTTATATATATATATTTTTAGATTTTTAGGGTAACATACCAGTATAACATGAAGAAGAAGAAGAAGAAGAAGAAGAAGAGGAACTGCAACATCAGGCCTGATCTAATATATTGTGTTGCTGAAAACAGTTGACCTGTACTAGGCCTAAATCCTCTAACTGCAAATTACAGCAATAAATCAGCTTTTTAATTTAACTTCATTTACAGTAATAGAATAATTTGACATACTAGGAGAAGAATACACTTAGTTACAGCCACCCTGGTCATTATATGTGTAAGACAGATGTGTAATGTTTGTACATAATATACAGTATATATATATATATAAACAGATGGCAGTAGACTATTGAAATTATCATGTTTTTTGTGTCTCTGTATTTATCATTTATTCAGTTTAAGTGGATTTTGTAAATGATAAATAATTTTACAATGCGTATTTGCATAACAAAGCCTCATATATAAGTTTATGGGAGAAGGAAAAAACATACTTTACTTTTAACGTGTCTGTGTGGGTTTTCCCGGGTGTGCCGGTTTCTTAATGTGTGTTAATGTGGATGACTGTGTGTCTGCCCAGTAATGGACTGTCAGCCTGTCTAGGGTATTTCCTGCCTTCCGCCAGTAAGCCCTGGGATGGGCTCCAGCACCTCCCGACGACCCAGAAAGATAAGCAAAGTGAGTGAGAATTTTTACCAAGTCATTTGTGGTGATTTTTTTTGGTCTACTCATGAAATGTCAAAAACTGAAAAATGATTTAGATCAATATGGTGCTTTGTCATTAATGTCTTCTTTGCAGTCCTGTTTGTTTGATATGTTTTATTTTTTTCCATCTGATTGTTGTTTTGTAGAACATGGCCCTGATCTATGAGCTTGCAGGTAAGTCAGTAACTTGAACTAACAGATTAACTAACAAACTAACTGACTAATGAACTATTTTATTTATTTATTTATTTATTGTTATGATTAAGTTACTATAATTAATGAAGCTGTTTCCTGTAACATTATTAAAGCTTACTAATACTACAAAAAAAAATACAAGAAAATCAATAATAAAGTTCTTCTGGTCCCGAAGAACCTCTAACAGATATTTCAGGAAACTTTTGGAGCGCATCAAATGATTTACTACTAATCTGAGGAAATATGAAGAAAAAAAACCAACAACAAAACGATAACGTTATAAGCCGGGTGCTCCAGTTTTCTACCTCAGTCCCAGGACGTTCAGTCATGTGAACTGAAGATGCTAGATTGCTCCTAGGTGTGAGTGTGTGAGTGTGTATTACTGTTTTTCTGCCCTGTAAGCACCGAGATAAACTTCAGCAAGATCCAGAAAGATAAGCAGTTTAGAAGATGAGTAAGTGAGTGAGTACTTTTAATGGAGGTCAATGGAAACAGACCTTTTATTCCTGAAATATATTCATAATATAAAGAGCAGCAGGCATTTACAAATTATGTCAAAAACTGAAAAACAATCTGGAGAAATCTGGTGCCTTTTTATTGTAATGTCTGTTTTTGCAGTCCTGTTTGTTTGATATGTTGATTTTTTTTAAATTTAATTTTCATTTATTTTCTCAAGGTTTTGTGGACTTTTTAAGGAAATCTGAAGTAAACCAATAATTAGTGTTTTTGATTCTTGTTTTGTAAGACATGGCCCTGTCCTATGACTTACAGATAAGTCATTGGCTCAAACTAACTAACAAAATAATTACCTAACAAACTGACTAATGAACTATTTTTATTTATTTGTTTGTTTGTTTGTTTGTTTATACAATGTTATGATTGAAGCTCCTTGAAGGTGCCGCCAGTAACATTTTAATGGTTCCTCGTTATCCAGCTTTTACAAAAAAAGACAATAAATAAATAAATAAAGCTTCTTCTGGTCCTGAAGAACCGCTAATAGATCTTTTAGGAAAGTGTTTGGAGAGCATTTCAAACCATTTCGTTCTGATCTGAGATGATTTGAACTGAAGCCGGGTGCTACAGTTTCCTCCCCCAGTCCAAGGACATGCGGTCAGATGAATCGGAGATGCTGAATTGCCCCTTAGGTGTCTGTGTGTGAGTGAATGTGTATTGTTGTTTGTCTGCCCTGTGGTGGACTGGTCGAGGGTGTTTCCCAGAAAGATAAGCGGCTTAGAAGATGAGTAAGTGATTGAGTGAGTACTTTTAATGGAGGTCAACGGAACCAGACAAATTTATTTTTGGCCATGAAATGAAAAGGGCAGCAGGTGTTTTCAAAACCACTCTGGAGCAGTATGGTGAATTGTCTTCTTTGCAGTTTGTTTGTTTGATATTTTTAAATAATTCACACATTTATTCATTTTTCATTAAAGTTTTCTGGGAATTTTTTTTTTTTGAGGTCTTCATCGACTTTTTAAGGAAGCCCGACTAAGTAAAAAATAAATTGGCCTGCTTGGTTGTGGTTTTGTAAGACTTATCTTTTGAATAAATATATTTGGGTCCATTTTTGTACTTTTAATTCCAGTTCAGGCCCAGTTTTCTGGTTCACGTGAGCCTAGTCTGTTGCCTATGTGGTGCACATATTGCAGCTGGGAGCGTCAACCCATGCGGCAAGTGGGCCAGATGAAAAAAGGTGAGCCACACCCAGGTCAAAATAATGTATCTGAAACAAGTCCGGTGCAGATCTGTTCCAGATTCGACCCATATCTTGTGGTCAGCTAATCTGGAATTAGGCCCAGATGTGTGGTTCACCTTTGGCCCAAATCTGGAGAGCATGTGGCCCAAATTTTGCCAACGGGAGTGGTCCAGCCCAGTGCCGTCAGTCTGTGTGGCGAGTGGGCCAGATTTGGACCAGGACAATTTTGAAATCTGGGTTAATTAAGGCTGAGTTGTGGCTGTGATCTGACTCAATTCTGACCCATATCATCCTTGAGTTTACTGTTTTAATTCAGGGTGTGGGGAGTTCCAGTACCCGGATCTGGATTAAGTTGTTGTTGTCATTTCACAGCAGTATGTGGGATGGATGAAGGCAATAAATGTGGTCCAGAACTGGGCCATTATTCATTTGCTATTTTGCAGGTCAAGGCCTAGTGTAATCCCACCGATTAAGCTTACAGATAACAGGCAGAGAGCAGGAGGAGCTTCATTTATGGTCAGGGAAGTCCTTAGATAAGAACATCTTCATTTTGTAACCCGCTGAGGTGGTCATGCAGTGCAAAGGTTAAGGCTACCATTTATGATACGGTGATCTGCTGGGATTAGCTCACCTTTACTCGGTGCCGGTATTAACATTATGTTCAGCTCCTTACGTCATTAAAGGGGAAGTCCACATTCTTCCACATCTGCGTTTCTTTTTTGACAAAGTCTTTCTGAGTGGTTTGGTGTAAAATGCTTCCTTAGCTTTCTTAGTCAGAACTGATCACAACAGTATGAAACAAATAACGTCCACTCCATACAAAGGAAAGAGCCTGGTAGCAAAATCAAAACTTCAGGTGAGAACTCAAGGCATGTGTATGTTCATCTTCACCACAAGAGGGCGCCAGAGCTCTCGTAAAGTCTTCCTGTGTGCACCCACCAGCGAACCACCAGGAGGAGCATCAGCAGCAGCACAGAATGACAAGCTGCTAGAGCTGAGGTTCCCAGTCCTGGTCCTGGAGAGTTCTGATCTAACACACCTGATCCAGGTAACAGAGGCACCTTCAGATGCCCCTGAATGTGTGTTAGATCTGTACTCTCCAGGTTGGGATATCTCCAGGACCTCATTCTGAATATGACTTCTCTAGTGATGATTGTGGTCATCTATCTATCTATCTATCTATCTATCTATCTATCTATCTATCTATCTATCTATCTATTTCTATGTCTNTTTGTCTATCTGTATGTGTCTATCATCTATATATCTGTCACTGAATACGGCTTCTCTGGTGACTGTGGTGTCTGTCTGTCTGTCTGTCTGTCTGTCTGTCTGCCTGCCTGCCTCTGTTTGTTGACCTAACTGTCAGTCTGTCTATTTATCTGTCCATCTGTCTCTTATTAATCTGATTCTCTTTTTGGTCTCCAGGAATTGTATAACTCTATAACCTACATAGAAACATAACCTGTCTATGGACCACAGTAATGCATTTACAGTTTATCCCAGTGTCATTGTGTAGTAGACTGAGCTATTGTAATGGTCACTGTGACACAAAAAAGAGAGTTTAAAGTGATAAAGTGATAAGAGATAAAGTGATAATTTATGTGATAATTTGTGATAATTTATGTATCACTTTATGGCTTACAATTAGACACGGAGAGTTCAAATGAGGTGTTATAGATTTCATATCGATGTGCTCATGTACTTTATATTACATGTAAATAACTGCCACATACGTGACACGTCACAGTGTTTTCTGGCTATGCCGTGTTGTTGGAGTTGTAGCTACGCGGCGGTGTTGATGTGACATCATGGCGCTGTTCGTGTTTAGAATGCTACATTTACTGTAATAAAGTTCAGACCTGGGTTGCCCTCAGCCCCGTCCAAACACTGGAACCTAATAATAAGGCCGTGTGTTTTTTGTTGTTGTTTTGTGCGCATACAGATGTTATTGTGACTCTATCGGTGCTGACTCGATCCGTGGAAATTCATGAGAGGGGGAATACATCAGCCTTGTCCTGGCCTGGAGTCTGACGTCACTTTATTCAGAAGCTGTGGTTGTTGGGTTTTTCTTTTTTTTCTTTCACACAGAGGGAGTAAGGGAGAGAGAATACCACCAGGCCTTTTCAGCACAGTCCTCCTCCCCAGAGTCCTGGCCATAACCATATCTGTATGAACGTGTGTAATTTACCTTTGAGGTGACATAGAAAAACACGCATAAGTACTATTTTTGTACATAAGGGCTTCATTCAAGGACAATAACAGTCATTTAGGTCTTAACTTCGCACAACAAGAAAACTTTTGCTTCGTGCTGCGCAGCCTACATAGGAAACGCTTTGCTGTCTTTAGAACACGGCCCGACTCGCTGACCCGTATGAAGCACTCTTGGAAATTATTTTGGCCTGATGATTCAAACAACGTATACAGAAATTCAAAACAGACAGCCGAAAAAACACAGCGTCACTGGGGGGACGCCCAGGCTCGAGGAGTTTTGAGGATAGTTTTGCTGAATTTGCAGAAAGCAATTGCTAATGTCATAGCCAGGTTTACCAGCCTTTATAAACAAACTTGTTATGTGAAAAGAGACAGTTCACGCGAGGCTGTGCGCCATGAAATCTAAACACCCCCCACATATGCCTGGTGTGGATTTTCGTAGTTTCAACTGTAATCATTTCTGGTACCAGTAAGTGCACTTTTGCCTGC
Source organism: Semaprochilodus insignis (assembly GCA_034552555.1). Lineage (NCBI taxonomy): Eukaryota > Metazoa > Chordata > Actinopteri > Characiformes > Prochilodontidae > Semaprochilodus > Semaprochilodus insignis. The sequence goes on along the minus strand of CM067492.1, from coordinate 18,091 downwards.
TATTGCAGTTCTATTGTGACCTTTTTAGGCCCCCTTGTTGGAAGCTAAGTGCCGTTACAACCTCCCCTCATGCCCCCACTATTGCACTGTTTATTAGAAAAAAATCAGAATAATTCAGTAGTTGACATAAACTAAGTCGGTCAGAGTGGTCTGATGTGAAACATGGGAACCAGGAGTCACAATGTTTAAAACACACCTGTTAATTTACTATACAAAACCACCAACGAACCTGCACATGTCTTCTAGGTTATATATACTTAAAATAAAATGAATATACTTAATATACTTAAAATTTAAATGAAATATTTTAATATACAAGGGTGTATATATATATATATATATCCTAATTACATTGCATTTCATGTAATAACTGTCTATGAAAAGGAAGAGGACTTCTCTAGAGTGGAGCCTTTTCATTAACCCACATTAACCCCAAGTCTTCATTTACATGTTAACCACTGAATTACCCTAAAGTCAATAGACAAACACTTATCCTTTAATGAATGAAAACCGTGTCTGCCCAGAACCTCCTTTCATTTTGCTAGCTTTCCCTGCAGATACAGCTGACCTGGAAGACACGACCCTGTTCTATGACCTTTTAGTTAACTAGTTCATTTCTTTATTTATGTATTGATTTAATGATTGATTTATTTTAATGCTTCCATAAAAAATAACATGAAGTCAACAATGGCTCCAATGCTTAACTAATCGTGGCGCTGACCACACATACAGAAGTAGTGTCTCTCAGTATGGCGTCAGGCCGCCAACATGCCAGACGTCTCGGGATGGAGTTGTAGAGGTTCCTAATGGTGTCCTGTGATAATCCATCCCATGCAGCTTGAATATTCTCACACAGTTCTAGCAGAGTTAGGGGTGGAGGTGGAGTGACACCAGGCCTTCTGGACGTGTGACAACAAACCGTTCGTCTTGGCGCTGACCACGGTGCTTCCAAACACAGCCTTGTCTCCACCAAGACAAAAGCGGGACTCGTCACTGAAGATGACCCACTGCCATTCTGAGTCACTCCATGACAGTCTGGCACGACACCATTGCAAGTTTCATTCCCGACGGTTGATTCCTTCTGGGTGCAGCTATTTATGCCACCATTCTTTTATGTATTTCTTACAATGAGGAAAAGACTAGAGCAGGTGCAGGAACAAAAATGTGTCATGTTATTTGCATACTTGCACAGAAATAGCCCAGAAGGTAACAGGGGTCATGACCCTTTGCAACAGAACGTGTGAAGGTGAACTATTATGCATTAATGATACGCCTCAACAGAGTGCAGAGGGTAACTGCAAACATGCCTTCCAAGCTGGAAGAGTCGGTAGAGTTGCAGTATGTTTAGATGTCACTGAGGGCAGCTCCATCTCTCTCTACTGAAACAGAAGCCTAGAGTTTATGGCCCTAAATTGTTTGATGGCTAATAGGCATGAACTTCACAATGAGGGCAGCTCTGATTATAATGATTACAGGTCAGCTGTAACAGTAGAAAGAAGACCTCAGCATAAAGGCTAAAGTATAAAGGTGAATCCAATCCAATAGCAAAGCTGAGAGCGACGTATCTGACCTCAAGACCTGATAGTGATTTTTCCTATGCGACGTTGATTCTTGCAAATTCATCCTGCACACTTGATTTAACTCTACAGTCGAGCCCTTGCTAAGCCAGCAGGTTAAAACAGGAAAAATGCATTTAAATGACATGGTTATAATACTCTTACATAACCGTTCATTAATAAGTAAGTCAAATAAATAACTGTTAACTGCATAATCTTGTGGGTTCTAAACTAACTGTTTAAAATCCAGGGTAGAAAAGCTGAACTTGACTTCATTTAGATGCAAAACTGGCATTACTTCTATTTAACTGTGATTGCAGGTACATTTGTGTCCATTGACTGTAGCATATTTAATAGTGGTTCATAAAGCTACACCATTGTATTTGACCAGGAGCCTTAAAGAAGAAAGATGTATAAGATGATGCAACCTGTTGAATTCATACTCCAAACTATAGGGGGCAACATATCACCAGAAAGTCGAGGTGTCCATCCCTATCGTAAGAAACAAGGAACTGCGCAGTTGCTCCTCCTCCCTCTTCACTTCTTACCAGTCTAGAAGAAACGTTCAGCCTCCAACTTCATCCCTTTACTCGCCGAGAGCGTCTCCAGTGGTGGTCATAACGGTGTTTTGCTTTTTGTTTGAGCAGGCAGCGGTGGTCATAATGGTCACTCGCCAAGAGCTTCAGCAGTCAGTGAGTTTACTCTTTGTTTCGTTGACTACCTGCTTAAATGACCTAACCAGGAGCAGAACCTTCAACACTGATTGATGAGAGGTTAGAGGGCATCGGGGCCGCAGTGCTACTTCTTCATCCTCTCATGTCAGACTGATTTGAATCAACCGTACAGTGACTCGCCATCACCTCTAGAGGTACAATATGGTATTACGAGGCCGGGGTTAGCTGGTTATCATGGCCTTCTTGGTCTTTGGAGAAGGTCTCATGATTTTGGAAATTCAAAAAAGTCATTTTTGTGTCATTTAAATATATTTATTATGCTTATAATGTATTTAAACTCTGCAAGACACTGCAGTTAGGCAACTCCCGTTTTCATTCAGTTTTGGTTTGACAATTTCATGAAACACCCGACTGAGCTCCTGGAATTTCAGGAACTTCAGGAATCAACCTGTCGTATCTTTAATTCCAATGAGTGGGACCAATTCCGTGAGAACAAAAAAAACACTCTAGGCCTTCCAGAGGTGCTAGATACATCAAGAACTGTGACTAGAAATGGCGGCCTGACCGATGTTTTAGTCAGATGTTAGAAATAGGCAACAGCAGCAGCTCTACGCTCTACAAGTCTGTGGAAAACTGCTGCAAGGTAAAAATATGTTAATATGTCTGTCACAAGCTTTAAACACCCATCTATAATCTAGAACAGCCCAAAAATGTTCAAGGGAATCACAGTTACTTGCTGACCTACTACTAGAATCTAGAAGCTCGCTGAAATTAGCATTACTGCAGAGGTGTTTCAAGTTTTTGAAGACCTAGCTCTAAAAGCCGAAGTGTGCCACTGCCACAATGAACCCAGGTCCATTCGTTTCACATTGTACAGGCGCTAGTTTCACCATCCTGCTGCTATCAAGACTCTTTATTAACATGCATTTAGGTAAGAGGTAACATTAGGTAAGAGCATTCACAGAATCTGCTGGCCTTAAAATCCTTTCCTTGTGTGCTTCATTCCGAACAAAGTTCTTCTCTGGAGCGAAAAAAACACCCAGGAGAACATCAGATAGGCTATCAACTGATAGGCCCCTCATAATGCCGGCAAACACCAAAGGGGAATGTCCTAAGCCAGTACCGTGCTTCAATTAGTTCACGATAAGACGTTCCATTATTAGTGTGATGAGACCAGTGACCTTCATGTGTTCGTCCTGCTGAGAAATCTACAGAGAAGCCGGAGTGAGTCACCTGAGAGGAGAGTTAGATGAGAAGCTCATCTTTCCAAACGGCATAGGTATGATAATGCTAATTTCTGATAGCATCTCTATGGGATTTGCTATGGGTGTGTCCCTATTGTGCACTTAATGCTAATACTTACTAGTTTTTGAGCATGTAGTACAGTTACGTATGTCAAAGTAGAGTATACTCCAAAGCCCACAATACACACTTAGACAATTGATTTTTGAGTATGGTAATGATGGACAGTATTGTCCCACAATGCAATGGGTAACAGAAAGGGGAGCATCTTCTCACGTCTGGAACATTCTGAAAACATGGTTGATGGTGATGCAATGGTGACGGGACCGTTAATTGTGTATAAATGAGTTTAACCCAAATCTGTCAACACAGCATGTAAAAATAAACATTCTGGTAAATAATTTGTTAAATTATTTGCATTTTATATAATAAACCTCCACTGAAGCAGGCTTTAGAGTCCAGCTTGGTATGGCATAAGCTTCATCACTTCCTGTTAGCAAGAAACAAAGTAGTATGCTAATATTTTGTGTGCTAGCCTGCCAAACACACACTATTAAGATTAGTACATAGCATATACTGTGTAAAATTCCTCTGTAGTACACAACTGAGATGCAGCCCGTGTTTTTGCTAAGCTAACGGTTGTGCTCTCCCACTAGTTTTATTACTAGTGTTAGCTTAGCAAAAAAACACCACAAATCCCATTGAGGCGCTAACACAAATTAGCATTATCTTTGATATGGTGTTGCTCTCACACTAGCTTTATTACTAATGTTAGCTCAGCAAAAAAACACCACAAATCCCATTGAGGCACTAACACAAATTAGCATAACACAGCATTTAGCATTGTTTAAATAATGCCTGTGGCCTTTAAAATTAGGATAAAATTTGGTTTATACTTGTCAACATTGTAAAAAACAACATTTTTTTTTCTTTATGCTTTTTCACTGCAAACACACACATAACTAGCACTTTACTGCAAATGATGCAGATTTTTCAACTTTTTTTTAGACAAAGTAAGAAATTAGATTAACCTGAAATCTTACTTCTAATATTAAGTAAACAGATGAAAAATCTGTTTTAGTTTTATTTAAAGTTCACTGAGCTCAACATTTCAAATTGGCCCAGTTACGTATGGTACTTTTTTAAAGTTTAAAAGCTTCTTTTTGTTTTTGGTTTTTACAGTGTTGCTGTTGTCTTGTTTGTTCTGAGACAGGCTCACTGGTTCATGAGCATAACCTGAACGTGGGCTGCGTTTTGTTCTGGGAAAGTCCTGTCATAAGACATAGGACTTACTGTCATATACTCTTATTGTCTTATACTATCCTGATGACTTTATCACTCCATTTGAACTTAGTTTTATGACTGTATTAGAATTAAATTTTTGGGAGTGGCTTGCACTGACGGGCCACACCCATAGCTCATTTCATGTGATGCATTCATCTTACTTTTGTAAATGATGTAATAACAGGATGACAACACAAACTGTGCATCAACAGATGAACTATCGTCCCTGACTTTACATCTACAAGGTGGACCAGGATGATGGTAGTGTCTAATAACGTGGACAGTCAGTGGACATCTCCACCACCACATCAGTGTCACTGCAGTGCTGGGAACGACTCACCACCCGCATAATACCTGCTCTGTGGGGGTCCTGACCATTGAAGAACAGGGTAACAAAGTATACAGAGATGGACTACAGTCTGTCACTGTAGAACTACAGAGTGCTCCTATATGGTCAGTGGAGCTGATAAAATGGAAAATCGGTGCCGATACGAGAATGTAGATACTTGAGGTGAAGTGGCTGGTCGGTGTATGTTGTCGGTGTATGTTGAATTATGACTAGTGTCCAGTTGAGCTCCCATTCGCACCTCCATTCTAAAGCATACAAACCACACACCATAAACACCAACTTGGTTTAAATATTTATTTACAGGCTGTACTTTACAGTTTACAGACTGCTGTAAATTCCTTATATACAGTACATACAGACAGTCCACAGTGATCCTTGTCCAGAGGTCACAAGTCTTTGGAAATGAGTTTCATAAAAATGAAATGGAAATATCCTTGTGTCCTTACAAGTCCCTTAGTTTGGCAAAACCACAGAAACAATGGGACATATGCATCATGCATTTGAGAGTCGGCAAATTGAATTCTTTACATATATTCAAAAATATATAGCTCTTTAAATAGTTTTCCATAAAAATACTCTCATTGTTCTATTTGTGGAAGAATAAGAAAGGCGGTCTCCATTCTCGTGTTGCATTGTTCGTCACTGATAGACACTGTCTGACATGGAGACGCGATATCGAAACACTGGTGTTACAAGCTAGAGTGGCGAGATCGGTTTGGTGTGAAGGACAGTTTTGAAAGTGCATGGTACAACTGTATAATAACCCTCTAAAACAAAGCTCAGAAACAGAAACACAGCTTTGGCTCCAAACAGACAGAACCCTTGAAAGAAACGGACCCGGTCCCCATTTTGCTACAGCTCTTGAAGAGCCTAATAATTGCCGGACAAGTCGAAACAGGAGTGTTAGTGCAGGCAAAGAACAAGAGTGTTATGAATGTGAAGTCCATGTGAAGCTTCTGCATGCGACCCTTTCTTATACTGCTACAGACGGATGTTGCATACAGCATGCTCCCTAGATCAACAGGACCCTCTTGGGTCACCATGGGCTCCTCCATTCCCCTCAGAGGAACCTTCATAATACCGCTAAGACATTGAAGAAGAAGGCGGCTTAAACAGATTAGCCAGCATCCTTCAAAACCCCCATTCAGCATGGCATTAAATTATAATACACAGAGATCCTCAATGAGCTATACACTGTATTACCTGCTACAAATGTGTTCCTGGCACTTTCTGAACCTGGCTCTTCTCGTCGTCCACGCAAAGCGCGGGGTTGTCGTACATCTCCAGCCCCTTCTTTGTCTCCCCGTCTTTCTCGCCGTCCGCCTCTCCCTTCTTGCAGCATTTGCAGCAGCAGCAGCAGTGCGTTCCGCAGAAGCCCATGAGCCTGGTGATCACGCGGTCCCACGGCTTGAGCGAGTGGAGAGGCTTGGGCAGGAAGTCCCAGTTGCGCAGGAAAGGGATCAGGAAGCGCGGGCAGCGGGACTGCATGATGTTGACAACCACCACGAGGATGAGCACAACCAACACAGGCACCCCGACCCCCACTAGAACCTGCCAGCCGGCGATGGACAGCCCCAGCACCAACAGAGGCAGGATGAAGAAGCACAGGATCAGGTAGACAATGGCGAACCAGCGGTACTTGGCTGTGCGGTTGCCCAGTGCCTTGGCCAGCCGGATGGGCACCCGGGTGTAGGGGATGGGGTACCACAGGATAATGCCAAAGATGTTGAAGAAGAAATGGCATAGCGAGATCTGAAAGGAGATGACACACATGCTCACTAATACGTTCTTTCGTGTTGCAAGGTTGGATACGCTGGCAGAAATTCCCATTAAGACTGATGGAAAACTGGGGCCAGAACAACAATAATGCAATTGGCAGATTGCTAATTGCGTTTTTAGAGCCCAGGTTCCATTTAATTCTCTGTCTCATTAAGCTGAATGGGATTTCTATCAGCCAACCTTGCAACTGTAGTTTCAGGGGCTAGTTAAGGGGTAATACACTGTACAGTGCTCAGCATTGTTTTAACAGTACTGTTTCTTTGGGAAAGAATCCTGGTCACTTTAATTAACGTGATAAGATCAGGGTACCAACCTGCAGTGACTGGGCCAGCGTTTCTCCAGGGCTGGCCATGGCAGCAAGAATAGCAGTCGTTGTTGTCCCAATGTTGGAGCCAAGTGTAAGAGGATAGGCTCGCTCAATGCTAATAACACCAATACCTGGACAGAGACATGGAAAAGACATCAACTCCTGCACAGCAAAAGAACTATTTACTGCATTTCACTTCTTTACTTCATTACAACTTACACACAATAACTCTGTGTCTGAGTTGTCTTATAATTGGGGCTATATATATATATATAAAAATACAGAAAATATGAAAACTAATTTTGCTTTCAATGTAGGTTAATGGACCTAACGTTAGGCTATTTCTTTTCATCCAATCAACAGTAAATTTACGCATAATACCCGTTAATATATATTAAACCCTGTTGTTAATTCAGAGAGGTTTTCTTATTCTCTACTCTGTGCAATAATATATTTAGACATGACAGTCTTATCTGTCTTACTGAGCTGTACAGTCACCAGCTCTCTGAAAGGGCTTTAGCTCATACTAACCAACAAGTGGCGTAATGGCGGAGGTAAAGACAGAGCTGCTTTGCACAAGGAAGGTCATTCCTGCTCCCACGATGATGGCGAGGTAACCCGTGACCCAGCTGAATGGAAAGGGGAAGTCTGCAAACAGGAATGCAGTGCTGTTACTTAACGAAAACACAAGGACTGTACATCTCCACCATGATGCAACGCTGCACTTCCCCAAAACACTGTGATGTCATGATCAAGGGTATATGATAGGTACTGTTTAAGGATGACTGTGCTTTTTAAGCTCAAGTTCAGATGGTGTCTAGAGGTGGAGGTGAAGGTAGAGGTTAAGAATAGGTCAGTCAAGTTTACATTGTAGTCAGTGTTGCTTATAAGAAGCCTCATGACCTTATGAGCATGTTGAGTACCACCTCATTTATCATGGTACATATAACATATCACCAAGCACCAGTTGAAAAGCTTTCCCCCACGAGTCATTGGAGAAAACAATTGAACTTGTTGAGGCTCTTTTAATAATTAGACATTTGCACCATCATATGACAGGACGTGCCACCAGAGATCATGGAAATAATGACAGGAAATAATGAAAGGCCTGGAATTACAGCACTCCAGTCTTTCCTTTGAAGCCGGTCATTGCTAATGATAGCTTAAGGTCCGAAAACGCAATGCGCCCTGACAAAGAACCCAAGAGGGATCATGGAAATGAGTGTTTACTAAACAGATTCCGCTGCATGGTTTAACATTAAATGTCCAGCCGAAGAGTAATCAATTCCACTCAGTTACGGGAGTTAATCATTTCACACCTGAGGGCACCTTGATGGTAACTTTTGCATTTCCTACAGTGCAGCGCTAGGTGTTGCCTCACCTGTGTTGAGCACCTTCTTGATGACCACGGCCACCTGGCCCTTGAGCATGGAGTTAAGCAGCTTGACGATGAGAATGAGGCAGGTACACAGCACTAGCAGCGACAGGGCCAGCAGAATCAGCCCAACTGCCAGGTCTGGAAGGTTGGCATTCGCAAACATATGTTTGCCTGGATGGAGAAAGAGAGAGAAGAGAGACATCAGCCAAATGTTGAAGCTACGTAAGGGAAACAATGTATGGCCACCTGACATGGTGTCATTCTAGGTTATGTTCATTCATCTTAACTACTGGTGCTTTATTAAGGATAACTACTATGAAACGAATATAAAGGTTATGTTTCTATGATCATAAGACATTAAAGTTATTGGGTTCTAGGAAAACCATTTAATGGATACGGAACCTTTGCATTATGTGAGGCCTATGGTTTACTAACTACTTGGCCTATAATGGAAAATAGACTTAGCTTATAGAAATGCGGGTACCACTTTAGAATAGCACTACATTTATAAAGGGCTTATGAATGGTTATTCATTAAGTCATAAACACTGTAAAACATTTATAAGCAGTTACAACACATACGTACAAAGCAACGGCTCACCAAATAGCAAGCCCACTTTCACTTATACTTTTAAACCTCAGGTTCCATGGTTTATTTACCTTTCCATCAGGTCACTTTTAGGTTTTTATGAAGGTGTAATAACTGTTATTATGTCGTCAATTGTTGTTAATGTTGTTTAAAGTGTTTATGACATTTAATAATTCATTTTAAAGTTTTATACCCATTTTATAAATGCTTTATAGTAGTCTTATTCAAAAGTGGTATCGAAACGTTTGCCAAGAGGTGACCCGGGCCACTGAAAGTGTTTTAGACGTTTCTTCACTCTCGTTCATCTCAAAATTGATTCTGTTAAGAACCGTAGAAAAGTTCCTCTAAGAACTTCTAAGGTTCTTCAAAGGCATTTATAGATGAACTGTAATAGTGATTCCCAACCCTGATCCAGGAGGACACCCTTCCCTGCACACCTGATCGCAGTAATCTGCTAATTAACAAAAGCTTGCTCAGTTAAAGTGGGTGTGTTTGTGCAGGAAAATGTGCAGGGCAAAATGTGTGAGGGTCCTACAGGACCAGGGATGAGAACCGCTGCAATATAGCGCACTGTCTTCAAAAGACAAGGGCTGACTGTAAATGTAATTTGCTGGAGCACACTATGAAACATTAGCAGGAGCTTGTGCACAGATTGAGAAACTGGCTTGCTTCTCACAGTGTTAAGTGCGGGAAGCCATGAGTGCCGATTTCTGATGAACAGTGAATAATATTCTTCCCTGGCTGAAAGGCCACAGGATGCTATCAAGCCCTACCACGACCAGTGAACCATAACCAGGCTGGAATTTCACCATCAAACCCAAGCGCAGGCGGGGTGACCCGTGCGTTCGCTCTGATTAGCCGAATGCGACCCCACACTGCAAGTCTTCCTGCTCGATTGGCTGGGTCTCTTTGTCTGGTTTAGATGGCCCCAGAGAGAATAATAGGTCCATTGAGCAGGTAAAGTGGAGGGGGTTGGGAAGGTGGGGGGCTGGGGTGCTATGTTTGCTGAATCATACGGCAATGAAAGAAAGTCATTGTCCTTGCCACAGAGTGGCTGGTCGCTGAAGTTGTGGTCTAAGGGTTTGAAGGGTCTGTGGAGATCTGGAGGATCCACTCTTGGTGAAGCTGTAATAACAGACTGCGCCTCAGCTGATCTAAAACCTGAATCTAACGTGAGTCACTTACATTTTGCTATGTTGAAGGTTTCTGTTAGATTTTTCTGGGTCCATGTCTCGTTGCCCACTACCCAGCAGGGGGCCCCAACGGTGCAGTTAGCTTCGCTAGGCACTGTGATGTTCACCAGGGTCTGAAACATCAAAAAAAGACAGTGTGTACTGAACTGAGAGCCAAGATTGAAAATATTTGCCAAGTGCAAACACACTGGGAGGTCACGTCCACTACGCATAGCTTCCCCACTGTGTATAGTAAATACTGTATCTACAATTTATTTTCATTTCTGACAAGTGTTCACTGCACATTGAACTGGTAGACTGTAATCTCTACTAAAAAAAGCAATGCCAGTAGAATGGAACTCTCTGAAGTAGCCATAGGTCAACATGCCTAATGCCCAAAGTACTGGTCAGAGGGGTATAAAGCTCCCCAGCCTTGGACAATAGAGCAGTTGAACTATGAAAAATGGCAACTTCAATGAAAGCAACTTTGGGCCATTTCTGTTGGACCATTGATCATGAAATGTTCACACGATGTGAACGACAGAAAGACATGTGATCAAATGATGCTTAAAAGTAAAAAATGGGTAACCAATTACAGGAAAAAAACAAAATGAGTGGAGAAACAATACAGATGATGCAATTATGATAAACAATTAAGAAGAAATTAACGTCTTACTAGGCTCCAAGCCTGGATGATCTCAATTCAGAACGAAGATGGCAAATATCTGCTTTAACAGACGGTTCACTATTGACGCAAGCATGGTAGGAGCTTCAGTCAGATGGTGGAAGACAGGAGAACAGTACTGGCCTGAAGGTTTTGACCGCCTACTGCGAGGAGGTCCGGTGTGTCTATTAGACTAAGCTATTCTGAACACCGGTGTTTCATATATTGATAACATGGAGGGAGGGATCTCTTCTAGGATGACCATACCACCATGGGTACGACCCAAAATGGGTATGAAATTGATGTAAATCTTATGCTATGGCCTTCACAACTGTCACCAACTCTCTCAACCCAGTTGAACACCTTGGTCCAACATGTTCTCCAGCACCACCAGCTGAGGGAACATCCATGAAAGAATGATAAGCTGATCTGATGGCTAATGGCAGCCCAACACCTTATTCAGACACCTCATGTGTGTTTTTTTTTCCTTCACCTTGTCGCTCATCAGTTTATCCACGTATCTTTATCTGAGTCTCACAGCTAGGACCACAATCCTAAGCAGTGTTTGAGTGAAGGCTGTTACATATTAACATGCAAAATCTAAGGTGAGATACTGCACCCATTATTCCGAATGCCTATCTCCGGTTTGTGGTTGTAAACGTTGCCCAAGACTCTGAGAAAATGAGGAAACAGCAGAATTGCTCATTCTTATTCCTTACCGTGTTTTTCACCTTTTTGCACCAAATTTTGACCAGACTCTTGTTCCGAGCGCTCGGGTCCCCGACGGCGATGTCACTGATCACAGAGCTGTCCAGCTGTGGTGGAGGAAAAACAGCGGGACGTGTCAGAAGACCACAATGTTGCCAACACAGATTTATTATCCAAACTCTATCTGTGCAGTGTGCAATCTATGTGCGGGAGCTGGATCATGCATAGAGTGAGGTCAGCTACTAATTCGGCGTGCTCATGACTTGCTGTTAGCGTGGATGGTCAACAATTGGAAAAGAAACATTTCAGAGCCTTGATGAAGTTGTCCGGGTGGTTTCTGTGAGTCAAGGATAGAGGCCTATACTCCACAACGGTACAATTCTGAAGACGTATGAAACTTTCCCAAACAGGGCAAACCTAGGATCACATTCTGACCAGTCCAGTCTAATGAGTCACTGTATGTGGTTTAGAGCCAGAGAGACACTGAGGCACTGCTTGTTCAGGGGAGTGAACCACAAGTGCGACCTGTGTGTCGTACTGTGTCGCTGTCAGAGCACAAGCGTCCATCTCTAACTTTATAGAAGAAGGAAAAACCTCTCCTGTAAGAATGGCTGAGCTAAAAAATCCATTTACAGATTTTTACCCTCACTCCACATGTAGTTGGTCAGTCAAGACATTGGTTGGGTGTACAAGCTTTGCATGTTTAGTGCTGGAGCTACTAGGCTAATATCGCTAACAACGACTAGTTGCTCAAATTGTTCCTGTAAATACATCCCCAAAACGTATTTCAGTCCCCTCAAACCATTACGTTCGTACAGATCTAAGTCTCAATGACTTTCATTCCACTGTGGAGCCATTTTAGACAACAGCTATTTAGCTACACGGAGAGGTGTTTGTTAGCAAGGTAGCAATGAGAGCCTGTTAGCTAGATAATTTAGCTGATGTAAGCTAGAGTTAATGGCAGGTTCAGCTGGTCAATAAGACCCAGTGAAGACTTGAACCAGCCTGTGTTTTGCAAGAAACCTGAAAAACTTTTCACAGCTCAGCTTTCCAATTGAGGAGGCAAGTAATTAGCTGGTCAGCACCCTGCTAACTGCTAACCTTAAGACCACCCAGATTTTTCTACTGTGTGTAAGATCTAACTAGACATTGACTGCACAGATAAAATTATACAGATAATGAAAGAAAGATAAATGAATAAATTGGACTCTGAGTGAAAAATGAGTGGCATTTTCCCTCATAATTTGTTTAACCGCTGGTGGGATGCCCAGAAAGCGCTAAGCAAAGTGCTAGTGGGCCCCCAGCTTTGCCATCAGTGGGCCAACAGTGGTCATTTGTCCTCTTGCTATCAGACAAGCTTAAAGCTGTATATATATATTGACAGCCTGTTAGCTAGCCAATATAGCTAATGCAAGCTAGTGTCAATAGCAGACTCAGCTAGTCAATAAAACCCAGTGAGAACAAACATGTTTTTACAAGGCGAATATTAACTTGCGTGAGCAGTAGGTTTTATTAATGTGCATATTCTTAACTTTACAATGAATCTGTGTAGCTTTCACAGGCCTGAAAGGGAACTATGTCTAGAAAACTACCCAGTAAACAATGGTCGTCCGTGGACGTATAAAATGTGTTCAAATATAGTCATATACGTGATTTCAATGTTGTTTCAACGGTTCAAACGGTTCCAATGTTTACTGGGTAGTGCTTGTATTTGAAGCAGCTTGTTTGGTGGGTCCCTCACCTCAATGATGTTCTTGGTAAGTGGTTTAGTGATGACTTTGAGCAGGTCCGGGGCGTTCTGGCCTGTTTCGAGGTGGAAGGAGTCGATGATAAGTTTGGTGAGCTTGTACAGGGCACCTGAGGCCACCTCCAGAGGAAGCAGCACCAGCACGGAGAGCCAGTTAAAGAAGTCATGCACAGTGGCTCCAGCAAACGCCCTGGAACACAGAGGCACAACAAAGCATTGGATAACAATATAAAGACAATAATATGAATTATCCGGTTCCATTTTTGCGGATGTTGCGAAAGGCCGTGGTCGGTTTGTTTACCTCCGGAACTCGTTGCGGTCTCCAGCCTGCATGACGGCCACAATGGTGTTGGTGACAGAGGTGCCGATGTTGGCCCCCATGATGATTGGCACAGCCGATTGCACGCTCAGCACTGCGGAGCACAACCAGCACTCAGTTACCCTCAGTTCCTGCTCTAATGATGGACCAATCAAACCTTACGAGCCCGTTTTGCAGACCTGGATTATACTATTAATAGACCCATTTAGTCTAGACTTAGGCTTAATCTGAATCTGGGGAAGCAGATGTACAAGTAGATGTATATTTGAGGCAGGTTCACTCACGTCCAGAAGCCACCATGCTGACCACGATCGATGAAGAAGTGCTGGAACTCTGAACCAGCACAGTGACCAACACTCCGATAACCAGCCCTGCCACGGGGTTTGACAGCACCACATTGTCCTGAAAGATGTCTCCAGCTGCCTTACCTGTGAGTAAAGTATGCATGCAATGAAATCAAGTCACCTGTGCCAGGAATGCCTCTTTATGCTCAAACAAGATCATGATAAGGATGTTCCAACATGTCTACACATTAACTACAGGCCCTGGAAAATTGGGCCAGCGTCATAAATAGCGACAACCTTTACTGCAAGTTGTACGTTATCTTTGTAAAAAGGCAGTTTTTATTGTTTGACGATTTTGGCTTATCTATGCTAATAATTCCACATCAGCAGATCCCCACTTCAGGTCCTCACCCTCATAAATACAAAACTTCATAGGAGGTGCTACACATAGTGTGAATGGTAAGACTCAGGTTTAAAGGGCCAACTAGTTATTGCAGTAAATCCGGACCCTTCGGACAACATGGATACTAGTTTCATAGCCTGTACTGTTGCTGTGCACGTACCTCCAACAAGCTGAAAGGCAGAGCTCAGGATGTCCAGAGAGCAGACAAACATGTAAAGGAATCCCAGCAGGAGGCAGCCCTTAGCCACTGAGATTACAACTCGAAGAATCTTGCCTTTCGTGTCCAGTTCTGGATGGACACAAACAAGAAAAAGGAGTGGGCATTCTGAATGAGCTCAGTTCGCGCCTTTACTTATCGGAACGTCCCCTGGACTCGACTCACCTGACCATTTCAGCCCCGTGTCTTGTAGCTCTGGAAGCTGCCATGGGTCAAACTCAGGTTCCGGCTCTGAATCGACCAGGGCTATGGTGGAGTACGCAGGTAATACCAGAGTATCCCCGGACGGAGCGTCTTTGGTCTCTTTTCCATCTTTAAAACAACCACCAGAGAACAAACAGCAGTTACATACAAGTTACAAAAAACAGGACAGATGAAGACACAAAAGCAGGAGGGAAAGGAAAAAAGGAAAACAAAAGAGAAAAAGGAAGGAGGAAAAGAATTAAGCAAGGAGGAAACATAATGGAAATGGTGGAAAACACTAGAAAGAAGGGAAGAGAAGGCAGGAAGCATGATGGGAATGATGGGACAAAAGCAAGAATCAAGGGAAAGAAATGAGGAACAAGAAATAAAGGAAAAGGGAAAAGAAGAGCATGAATGAAAGCAGGAAAGAAAAGGTGGGGGGAAAAAAGACATGGAGAAAAAGAATGCCAGAAAGAGAAGAAAAGAATGAAATAATGCAGGAAACGAAAAGAAAGAAAGAGAAAAGAAAGAAAGATAGAAAGAAAGAACGAAAGAAGGTAAGGTAAAGAATGAATGAGTGGTGGGAAGAAAAGACGTGAGGAAAGTTAGTTGGCAGAAAAGCAGGCCAACACTGGAAAGAAAAGAGGGTAGGAAAAAAGAAAAATGGAAAAGGAGAAGGCGGGAAAGAGGCAAAGAGAGAAGAAAATAATGAGAAGAGGGAAGAAACCGGAGAAAGAGGAGAAAAAAGAAAGCCTGGTGGAAATTGTGGAGAAAGGCTAGAAAAGAGGAACAGAGGAAAAGGAAAGACGGAAAAGAAAGGAAGAGCAGTAGAAACGAAAAGGAAAGAGGGAAGAAAAGAAGGAGAAGAAGCAAGAAGGGAAGGAAAGGGAGAAGACTAGGATGGACTCACCGAGGTCAGGAGGAGAAACTGCAGGGTCACTGCCAAGCTCAGGCCGTGGAGCCATAGTCTGAAACATGGGAACAAAAAACAGCAGAGGGTTAAAAACCAGGAAGAAGGAATTCCTCACAGCTTGCTTTCCGATCCGGATCTGTGATCCGAATCTGTGATGTACAGTGTCTACAAGGCTGTAGAGCTACATGCTTGTTCTTGTGAGTCTCTTTATCCTACTGTCTGATCCCAACATGAGCTTTCCGGTATCAGCACAGTAATCCGCACGTTAGACTACACGCTTTATATCCCGACAAGATCAAACCCAGAGCAGGTGCACCTGTCTGCTCACCATTGTGGACTTTCTCTCTCGGTGTGCAGATCTGTGTGTGAGGTACCATACACACACGGCTTATATTGGACAGAAACAACGTGGCTGAGCCGACCTTATCTACACTCCCACCCACTGATCAGCCCAATCAGCAGAACATGAATAATGATCCTGATCCTGACCTCAGCACTGTCCTGTCATGAGCCCTGAGCATCACGATGAGTCTTCAACATGTGAGGAACCACGTTGTCATCGACACAAGAGAGTGGAGGAATGCACACACCCGAACCTTCTACGTTCATCTGAGAGGTCTTATCAACACTCAGCACACCGTGCTACACCGGTAAGAGTCCTTGGGCAAGACTCCCAACTCCAAATTAGTTTATCCAGAGTATCCAAGGTCTGTTTTAACAGTGCTAATCACTCTGAAACCTTAACAGCAAAGCGAAACCTCAAAATCAGAAACCAAAGAATCTTTTGGCCTCTGTTTCTAATAAAGGTAGAGCCAGAAATAACAATATAGAACAAGTAATTTAATGAATCAATAAAGAGAAAAATACAGCTTCATTTTTATTAGTAGTAGTTTTTTTAGTAATAGTTTCATTGCAAAATGTATCCCAAGCATTAAAGCACATCAAAAAACCTTTTTTAATCATCACTGCCCAGAAAAAATATATTATATATTATATATATATATATACAATTATAATGTCATGATGATTGGACCAATACAAATGCTCCAAAATTGCTTCTGATAAAGACTCTTTATATTACCTTACAGAAGTTTTTTGCCCTCTCCTGTAAAGTCACTGTTTTTTCTTTGCATGGTAAGTTTTAGCACCTCACCTGTTTATTAAAAGTCATTTTAGGCCATTTTTAGGTCCGTTTATCAAAGTTACACATAATGTAAAAGGCAACAGACATGTTCAGATGTCAAAGTTTTATGTAGTATTTATACAACCATTGCGCTGTTGACACTAAAAACACCATATAACCTTAAAATCAATGCAAAACATACATGAACACAGTAAAACGTAACATGAACTTCTTGCTTAAATGAAAGGGAAAAAGGTTGAGACTGTGTGAAAGCTGGTTAGAGGAACACAGGTTTGATTCCCAGGATTTAATGAAACACTGATTAGCCAAACCAGGTACTGGATAACGCAGTCGTGCGCAACAGTTTAAACACGTCCTCTACAGGGAATCATTTTAGTGCACAGTTTCTTTTAATTTGCTAAGTTTAACATTTTAGGAAAAAAAAGTTATTTTTGTTATATAAGTATTTAAGTATAAATAAGTATTTTGCTACTGTTTGCTACTGAACAAAATCCTGTATCTCCATAAAGATAACTTTAGGAAGCAGAAGGAAAATTCATACTTTGCTTTTAACGTAAGCCATGTTTTTAATGTAACTAGACTTTATTAAAAGTCATTTCTTTTGGCCCATTTATCAAATTTACACATAATGTAAAAGACAACAGACATTTTAGATTATGTTAAAAACTGGAAAACATGACCAAAATTGAGATACAGAGTTTTGCATGATATGTCTTAACCCCTTTTATCCTACACTGTAAAAAAAACAACTTTTTAACTTAAAACACTTAAAACACTTCAAATAACTTAAAAATAACTTAAGTAATTTAACGGAACAGAAGAATCTGTGTTTTATGCTCAAAAACATTTTATTTCACCGGGTTGCCTCGAGGAGGGGGTTGGAAATATGTAAATGAACACATGGACAACATATATTCAGATATCAGCGTTTCACTGCTCAACTTACATTTGTCTCCTATAATGTTTTCCTGGACATAATCTGGCCCACCATACTATTTGCACATAGTAAATATGAAAATAAATGCAATTATAAATGCTATATATATATATATATATATATATGTAAGTCAATGGAACCAGACGTCTTTCCCTTTTTTTTTTTTGCTTTGTTGGCCATTTACTTTCGTCCATTCAGCATCATCAATTTACACACAATGTAAAGAACAACAGGCATGCGCAT
>CM067491.1:30889055-30914627 GCA_034552555.1 Semaprochilodus insignis | reverse complement strand
AGTTCTGATCGAATAAACAGAGTTAGCTTTGAGTAATTACCCAACACGGTATACTTCTAGTAACTCCCAAAGTCATCACACGTGAGAACTCTTTCATTTTTCTCCAATTACACAAAACTGTGACCGTCTCACTTTCATAAATGTTTCTCTCATGAGAAAGAGAGCCAAACCAGATTTCTGGAACACCAAGGTCCTAATCGAAAGCAAACTTCCTAAAGATATCTTCCTAATCGAGGAAAAACAGTACCTTTACTGATCCAATATTTGAAAAATGCAGATATCACTTGCTAGACGTTTATCAGCAAACAAGCATACAGAAACAGACTGACCTGCTGAACTTAGATGAGTATAAACTGTGAGGATGAACAGGCTTTTCTTTATCACTGTACAGCAATCCATTTCAGCACTGCGGACTTTACTCTTTCTATTTGCAGAACTGGTTGGTCCTGCATCAGTGTAATTTTTTCACATGCAGTGAAACTCAGTAGCTAACTCAGGGTTGCCAGGTAAGTTCCAATACTGATACACTAATAATCATGGAGAACAAAGAAATGTGCAGCAAAATATCTTCTTTACAGTTATACAATCTTAAGGTAGACTGTTTTAGGTAATTACTGATTGGAACATGAGGGAATAGGAAAAACAAGATCTTAGGCCAGAATTTAAGCACACCCTCAGATTTCAGTACTTAAAAGTATGCAAATAATTCTCCACATATGGGTAATTAAGCACTTTTAGATTACTGTTGATAATCACTATGCCGACACATTCAACCAGCTTTTTTATTTGTTTGTTGGCTAATTTTATTTCACTAAATATTATTTTGGTTCTGTTTTCTGATGTTTTTAATTTATAATTTGCAAAGAATTTTGACCTTCTGCCTTGTAAATGTTTGAAATGTGTTTTATAAATGATCTTTATCATTATTATGTTTATTAACAAGATTTATTGTTGACGTAAGGGTTAGAGGTAGGTTTAAAAGTGTTATTATTCTGTTACTATTGCAACTCTAATTCCAAAATCCCAAATCCCATAGCCCCATATTTTATTCACAGTAGAACATAGAAGACATATCAGATGCTGAAAGTGAGACCTTTTACCATTTCATGAACATCATTACCTCATTTAGAACTTGATGGCAGCAACAGATCTCAAAACAGTTGGTACAGGGGAAACAAGTGATACTAACAAAAAACAAAACAAAAAGATGGGCAGAGATCCACCAATCTGCAAACAACTTTTTCAAAAAAATGTACAACAATTTCAGAAAAATATTCCTCAATGTAAAACTGTGAAGACTTTGGAGATCCCACTGTCCACAGTACAAAATATCATCAACCGATTCGGAGAATCTGGAGAAATCCCTGTGCACAATGGACAAGGCCAACGGTCAGTATCGGATGCTTGTGATCTTTGGGCCCTCAGGTGCCACTGCATGGGCTCAGGATGTCAACACGGGCCCATATGTCAACACAATACATAAACGCTGCCATCTTCTCTGGGCCAAAGATCATTTAAAATGGACAGAGGCAAAATAGTAATCTTGTGGTTAGATTAATCAAAATCTGTAATTCTTTTCCTAAACCATGGACATCTTGCGGACTCAGGAGGAGAGGGACCATCCAGCTTGTTATCAGCTGGACAGTTCAAAAGCCTGCATCTCTGATGGTATGGCGCTGCGTTAGTGCCTATAGTGTGGGCAGCTCACACATCTGGAAAGGCTCCATCAATGCTGAACAGGACATAGAGGTTTTAGAACAACAAGCTCCCGTCCAGACACTGTCTCTTTCAGGGAAGGCCTGCATATTTCAGCAAGCTATGAAATATGACAATAGACATTGCTAAACCACATACTGCATCCATCACAACAGCATGGCGTCACAGATGAAGAATCTGGGTGCTGAAATGGCCTGCCTGCAGTCCAGACCTTTCGCCAAGTGAAAACATGTGGTGCATCATGAAACGAATAATCCGGCAAAGAAGATCCAGGATTGGTGAGCAGCTAGAATCCTACATCAGACAAGAATGGGACAATATTCCTCTCCCAAAACTCCAGCAACTGATCTCCTCACTTCCCAGATGTTTACAGACACAATGGTAGACATGGTTTGTACCGTTTTGAGTTAATGATGTTCCTGAAATGTTAAAATGTCTCACTTCCACCTTCTGATATGTGTTATATGTTCTACTGTGAATAAAATATGGGTCTATGGGATTTACAAATTATTGCGTTCTGGTTTTATTACCATTTATTTACATTTTACACAGCGTCCCAACTTTTTTTAAATAGGGATTGTATTATTATTATTATTATTATTATTATTATTAATACTACTGCTTTCTGGTAGTTCTCGGTTGATTATCAATAACAATAAGGTTAGGGTTAGAAGTAGGCATAGGTTTAGTCTTGAAGTTAAAGTTAGGTTTAGGTTTCAGAGCAGATGTAAATTTTGTGTTGAAGTTAGGTTAAGGTTAGGGATAGATTCAATAAAATCTTTCACACTTTAACTTCATTTAATTGTAGTTTTAGTTGTAGTGTTGTACTACTTCAGACTGGTTTTGGTAACTTTAACTTCAAGACTAAACGTACCCCTACTACTAAACCTAAACCATGGCACTGATTTCAAGACCATGAACTCGGTCTTATGCTGTTTACAAATCTGTGGATAGAACATCATTCACTTTCTGCTATGTTTTTAGCTATTTTCATTAGTTTATGTGAGTGTGTGATATTAACTTATCCCTACAACAGTCATAGTTACTGTAACTGCCAGTGTAGTAACGTTGTTACCTACTCAATTATATATTTTATTGTAGGCTACTTTACTTATTGTGAATAATTGTAAGACAATTGTATTATAATTATTTGATATTACAGAAACCACATTAAAACACTTTGCAGTACATCAGTCTCCTTTTTAGTTATTATTTAAAGGAACACCGATCTTAAGGATCTGCATTAGATCGTGTTTTATTCTGACTGTCCTAATGAGAAGCTGATTTGAAAGCTTAGTTTGAAAAGAGGTTCAACAGATTTAATCCATATGTAGTTGAATATTACTAAGATATACTGAGCACCAGTATATTGAGTCATTTTCATTTTCAGAGTAGGTGTGAGACTTTTCACTGTACTTTACCTTTCAGCATATAGGATGCATAAAAAAACTCCAAATGTATAGATGACTCCATGTATAGATGAATAAATTCTACTCAGTGCTTATGGTTTGCTTTTTCTACTCTCATAATGCTGCTAAAAATACCATGGTTAATACCATCAACTGCAAAACTGAGCTTTCCCCTCAATATGGCAACCCAGTCAGGATTTTATAAACTCTTGTGTTCATCCAGTCACATTTAGGGAAGCCATGCTACGTTTTGGTATGATTATGTGACGTTCCAGGTAAATGTGTGAACTGAAAGTAGAGAAGTGGTGTAGCTGGTGACTGTACTAAAAGTCATCCTCACAAGAACTCACAGCAAGTATGACCACAAAGCCTGTCTGTGGGTGTTTAATTTAGCTCATTTTCTCTAAGCACTGTTGCTGCTGTCAGCTGAACATTTGACAGGAAATGGAGACACAGCATTTGACAGGCATCAGACACAGCAGTGCTGCTGGACTGAGAAACGTCCACCAACCAAAAACATCCAGCCTACAGCATCCTGCGGGGAGCGTGCTGTGGGCAGCAGCGTCCTGTGACCACTGATGAAGGACTAGACGATGAGCAACACTGCACTGTGCAGCAGCAGATGAGCCATTGTCTCTGACTGTACTGTCTGATCCACTCACACCAGCACCACACACACTAACCCACCACCACCATGTCAGTGTCACTGCAGTGCTGAGAATGATCCACCACCCACATAATACCTGCTCTGTGGTGGTCCTGTGGGGGTCCTGACCATTGAAGAACAGGGTAATACAGTATACAGAGAAACAGATGGACTACAGTCTGGAACTGTAGAACTACAGAGTGTCCTATATGGTCAGTGGAGCTGATAAGATGGACACTGAGTGTAGATACAAGGAGGTGGTTTAGTGTTACTGGTTACACTTTAACTTCAGAACATTTCAAACTCAAATATCTGACTGTTTACTCCACTACATCATGGGAAATCTGTAGCTCCTTTCGGCTTATGTGCTTGTAAAAACGTAACAAGTCAAAACAAAACAAACTTATCCATGGATTCTTAGTATCCATGGAAATGTCCATTTCAGGTCTGGACTACATCAAAGACCACCTGGAGGAAGGCAGGTAGAGCAGGATGGGGTTAAACACTGACTGGCAATCACACATCAAAGCATCAGTGAACAGATCAAACATATTGTTTGTGGGTATATAGACCACAATATAGAAATATGTACACATGCACTCGTGATTGGCAAGTGTCTTTTTCTGAATGTATACAAACACTGTTTCCTTTTACAGTAAATGTGTTTTGGCTGGTTTATGTTTGTGAACCTATAGACGCAGTACAGTAAAGGAGAAACTCATTAGTGAATCTTTTTAAAGCAGGTTCTTATTAAACTTGTAATTAAGTAGTAAATAAATCTTAAACTGAAACTTTGCTTGTTTGTACAAAGTTATTTTATGGTTCTAGCTGAAGGAGCCTGTTCTTCTTCAGTGCTCTGTGCTTATGGTGATTTGAATAGACATCAGTGTCAGACTAATTAATGAGCTTCTATTAAAGACTGGTGGACTGAGAGACACTAGAGTCTCTTCACCTACAGTGAGCTGATTAAGAGTAAACGTCCTCTGAAGGTTATGTGGTTTCATAGTGACTCATAGTGACATAGTGAAAAGCCAAGCTCTGATTGTTGGTATCTGAGCCCATAAAATGCAGCCAGATGAAATATATATATATATATATACACATTGGAGAGCTGTCTGCTGAAATGAAATATACCACAGCAGAAAAGATCAAAGATTTATTTGTAATTCAGCTGAACAAAAACATGGTATAAAGACAGTCTGAAAAATGGACATGAAAGAATTAAGAACTGAGACAGGCTTTTGATACATGAACCCACACAAGTGTCATAAATCAGCCAAAATGCAACAAACCATTAGGATATGGTTTATGATGGTGTGATGGTTTTTGGTATGGTTTGTTTTATGATTCTTTTATGACTCAGATGCCCTTTCTGAATCTCTGAAGCTCTCTTTGATTTGCTCAGTCCCAGTTTGGGTTCTGGTGGGTATGATAAGTTAACATAGTTACACTGCACAACATCTAAAAGGCACAACAAAACACATCACACATCACAACGAAAACAATGAACGCAAAATGAGCTGAGTGAACAGCTTCTATATTCTACACTACACTCTTAATATGGAAAGCAGTGAAGTTTGAAAGTTTGATTATTGACATGGCCACTCGAAATCTTATACTAAATGGTTCACAGTTTCAAGCTATGGAGGAAAGTAAGAATGAAGTCACTTACTGTGACACCAACATTAAGACTGTCTGGCTCTAAAGAAAGTTTTGAAATCTTTGTTTTACTGAAATAAAAATCATTTCAAAATCAAAAACTCATAGAGTCAAGCATAAATGAGAGCTTTAGAGCCAGTTCTACTAGGAAGACTCCAAAGATAAGGGCTCGACTTGCGCTCCTGTTCTACAGCTTTCAGATGTTTGGTCCTGATCCTGTTTTCCAGGGAGCTGGATCCGCCCCTGCCATCCATATCCATCAGGATCTCCGAGGGTCCACGAACGCTTCACAACCTGGGTCCAGGATGGAGCATAAGACTCTTTATTCCTAAAGAATTGTAATCCATCAAATTCTACACCTCATTGAGGATTAACATCATAATTTTCCATCACATTTGCCTTCCGAGTTTTTCTGGCAGAACAGTGTTCCCACCGAAACTCCCAAAATGTCCCAGGATTGATGAAGATTTCATATGCGAGTGTTTACTCTCCTCACAAGTCCCATCATCTTCTGAATTCGTTCAGGCTCTCTCTGCCTCTAACCTACAGTATGAATACATATACATATATATATAAAGAAATATAAACACAAATATAAATATAAAGAAAGCTTGAAAGTTTTCTGTTCAGTTTATACACTGCAGAGGGAATTAAAAACTCTTACTCTGTCAATAGAGAAAGAAGACCGTGGGTTAGAAGATAGCTAAGAATTGTTGGATGACGTGTCTCTCTCCGAGGCTGTAACATATACAAATCATTTGAAAGATTGAAAGAATTATAATAAAGTGAGATCCATACTGAACAGCTAAATATCATTAAGGTTCACTTACGTTCAATTACGTGTCCTGAAACAGGTTTGAATCCTGAAAGACAGATAATGAAAATGGAGTTACCATAAGAACTGTGTATGATATGCAGTGGACTTTACTGTCCCATTAGAAATCAATCAAAACGTCGGACAAACTGGAGCCCAACATTCCAGAATCCTCAATATCAGATTAATATATCTAGATAAATAATATCTATATAAAATGCAAGAATCCATACATTTGTTCGTCACACTTGACACACAAATATGGCAGTATATTCCAGAGTTCATCTAAATTCAAAAGCCAAGTGCTGATTTGTGCTAATTTAAATGCTAATGTAATATCATTTGAATATAAACGCTATTTAATATAGATGCTAACTTAAATGTAATATAAGCGCTAATTCAGCTAATGCTGTATACTTTGTTTTGTGTGGACGTTAGACGTTGTCCTATA
This sequence comes from Semaprochilodus insignis, assembly GCA_034552555.1. Classification (NCBI taxonomy): domain Eukaryota; kingdom Metazoa; phylum Chordata; class Actinopteri; order Characiformes; family Prochilodontidae; genus Semaprochilodus; species Semaprochilodus insignis. Next base: position 30,907,932 of record CM067491.1, on the reverse strand, counting down.
TGGTCTTGGTGTTTAATGTGTCTTCTTTGTACAGCACTTTGGGTTAAAATGTGTTACTTACTAATTTGAAGATGCTAATTTAATTGCAGTTTCAATGAAAGGGTACATTTAAGTGCACTGCATGTAAGATGAAGAGGAAGTAAGAGTGTAAATCTTAGCACTACCGAAACTTTAGTCACCTCTGCTAACAACATTTTAGCCCTTGTTATCCAGGCTGAGACCAGAGGGTAGTTCTTTCCAAAGTGATTTTCATGTGGAAGTGATTCTTGACCAACTAGGAGAACTTGTAGCAGCACAGGCAATGCTGAAAGTGACCGAATGACTGGTTTCAGACAGGTTCCCAGCTTTTGTCTTTGAAAGCATGGCACCGGAAGTAAGCTGGTCAGTTGTGGGAAGACCACTTCATTCACATTCATTTCAACAGGGTTAGTGGGTTATCAACAATTTCCAAGAGTCTGCACAGTCTTTTCACAAACTTGCTGCCTTACCAGACTGCTTCTTCTTCCAAAAGTAGACTCCTACACAGACGATCACAGTGAGGAGAACAACAACCAGAACTGTGTGAACGATACCAACTGACCATCCACCTGAAATACCAGAGTTAGACCATTATGGACCTCCATCATGCACATACATACACTGATTTTCAGCCTGAATTCTTCTACCTGATAGGACTCTGCGATCAGACACCTGTAGCACCATCTTCTCCAGACTGGTGTGCTGAATGATGCAGGTGTAGTTGTGTTTGTTCAGCTCCTCAGGTGAGACAGTCAGAATGCTCCTCCTCTGGAAGGTTCCATTCTGGTTGGGTAGCGTCTCTCTGAGCTCCACATCCTCATCCAGATCCTCTCCATTCTTCTTCCAGGAGATCATCACTGATTTGGGGTAGAACCCTGTAGCATGACACACCACTGGAGAAGAAGAGTCCTTCTGGAACAGAGACACCTCAGGAGGAACTGGAGAGAGGGAGAGAGAGAGAGAGAGAGAGAGAGAGACATAAATTACATTTATGAATTTATATTTAAAGTAATGACTTTTTAAATACAGGTAAAATATATCTATTTTATTCAGTATTATTAATTAGTATGTGTATTAATGCTGCCCTGTCTGCTGTAAATTGATTACCTTAGCCTTTCCACAAGCATTTCAATGCATAAAATATCCTGACTTGTTATGCAAATGACATGTTAATGTTTCAGATAAATTAATTAAACCTTATAACCTCTACTGAAATATAGTTACGCATACAAACTGTGTTGTTTTAGCTTTAGTGATTAAAACATCTCGTGCTTGAAACATCCTTTTTCCAGGGTCCTTTTTTCCAGGGTCATGCATTAGAAGTACAACTAACCTGTTGTGGATTACAGCATCACATGAAACTGAGATAGGGTTCGTTGTCTGAGCTAATTTACACACCTCTTTAATATTAGTCTTGGTTATTGAGGCAGATGGACATCATTAGTACCTACATGAATAACTATCTTAGGATTTCTACAGCTAGCTAACAGCTCCAGGTTCCCTAATGTCCAGTGCTCTGGCTTCCGGAATACAGTCAACTGCCACTGGCACCCCTAAAGGAAAAGCTGTTTCTACCCAGACCTCTTTCAGTGGGTATCTCAGAGGGTGTCTTATTGAGTGGGGCAAACCTGTTGGACAAATGAATGGGATAGGAATGGAGTTATCATGGGCAAGCTTTAGCATCAGCTTTGCAACCATGTTGCTGCAGTGTATGACACCCTTTGTATGACTGTGTGGAGTTAAAGGAACCATTGTACGGATCCTATCAGGCTGTAAGACATCTTTCAATATAGGTGACATCATGGCAAGATATTGCCAATGTTTCTGGACATCTTGGAACAGGAAAGAAGAAAGAAACACCCAGCCAAAATGACCAATGGTGGTTAGCCTGGCTACGACTCTGAGACCAGACATTCTCATGTGGTCTCCTAGGGGTCATCCTGGTGGCACTAACGACCTAATGGGAGGAGGGCTTTGTCTAGGATTGTTGGGACGAAGGTTGGATAGCATGGTTGTTTACATTGAAAATGGGATGCTGAGGATTCCCAGCTCAATCAGTGTGGAGTGTGATGACAAAAGTGAGCGAGTAAGATGTCACCAGAGCAGAGGCTGGGATAAGAGGTGGAAAGAGCCTCCTGTTGTCTCTGGAATAAGGGGAAGATGCTAGCTGAGAGCCTGGTGGAGATGAGCACTTGGCCACCACTGCTAACCACCTGACTGGAGAGCGTTGTGGTTAAGGGTTTAAATGCTCTGAGATATTTGGGCACCACCTGATGACAGTTTGCTCTGAATTGATCTAGTTTGAAATATACTGATTTTTCAGAAGACTCTATTTCAGAACTCAGCTCCAGGTCCAGTAACAGATCAGATCCTTGTACCTTTCCTCTCCAGAGTGGACCTGCCGTATTCCACATACTTCTTTAACCAGCTGATACACTCATTATGCAGGTAGGCTGTTTGGAACTTGGCCTGCCGTGTACTGTCCCACTTGTGTTTGGTAAGAACAGCTTTCTGATGAGCTGCTGTGTAAGTGACGGTGTTCAGGTCCAGACTGATGTAGTCTTCTCCATCATAACTGTACTGCCTGTTCCCTCTAACAGCGCCACTATCATCCAGCTCACAGCCGTACATCAACTGCCATGTATGAACTCCTGCAGACACACCAACACAGTGAGTTCAGCTCACCTGTCTGTACATCATTGACTGCACCACTCTTCATACAGTGTAGAACACATTTTAGAAATACTTGTAGAATACATTTTGTGTATCAGTCGGAAGGTCATTTCTTGTCAGGTTAGGTGATTTATTGGCAGGTTGAAGTTTGCCCAGATCTATGTGTATGCTTTGTGTTTAAATGAAATTGTCCCCAAAACATAATTACGTTTCTGCATACTGCGTAGGTGTTACAGTAGAGCTAATGTTCAGTGTCTCGAGTGCTCATGCTCACCTTCAGTCTGATTCAAGCGCTTGATTAGAGTACCCATGTTATCTTTGAAGATCTCCTGGTTGGCCTGACTGATCTGTGTCTCTCTTTTCCAGAATTCTGGATCATCAGCATCAATCTTCCGTATCCACTCATTCCTTGGAATTAACTTCCTGATGTTACTGTCGTAGTACTCAAACTGCTCTCCATCCACCAGACCAACCACAGTGAACTCTGGGGAGCGTGTTCCTGGTGTAACTGCAGTGTAGAGATACTGCAGAGAGTGGGAGGCTGTAAAAGATAAAGATAAAGATATATATATTGATTTAATCAGCACTATTGTCTCTTTAGCAACCTGTTGGCTGGTTCTGACTTTATCCTCTTAACCTCCTCCCACTTGGCTGTGAGAACAGACAGTGGCTTGGAAGGTGGAGTCCTTTAGCGTTGAAGCGTAAGTCCAGCACAGAATTATGCTAACTAAAACTAACAGGCCTTAATGGATAGTGAAACTGATGCCTACATGTGGCAGTAGTCTGATTTGTTTTGAGCTCCGAGTGGCGGGGCTCAGAATGTTCATTCCACTGGCAGGAATCAGCAGTGACCTGATCATAAGTAGGCAGCACTAAGTACATGTGTGAACAGGACCCGTTATACCTTGGAGACTCTATATGGTCTGATCAGTCAAATCAAATTCCTGGAACAATTCCAGGTGGCCAGGAACAAAAACTAAATTGGTATTGAGATGTGTATTTCTGATCCAATTCGTCCAACAGTGATGATGGAAAAATCTTGATGGTGAATCTTGAATCTTGAATCTTCCTCAGTACTTTCCAAAAGGTTATTCATTTAAGTATAAACTAAATGTTCCTTAAGACTTGCAGATATATGTATGCCTAAATATCTATTCTTTACTAGTCTACTTACCAGTCCACTTATCATGCTGAATCATGGGAAGGGGGTGCTGAAGACCAGCCTCCAGTGCTCAGTGCACAGTAATAGGTACATTAACTAGGTAATTAATTGCTAAATTCCTGTATTATTTGTATTTACTTCCCAGTTTTGACAAAATTTCTGTATAATCAACCGTATTCCTTAACTACATGAAACATGTCTAAGATTGACAAGAATTTTGTAAATATTGTAATATTACAATTTAGTTAGGAAGTTATGTGTAAGTTAGTTAGGAGTTTTGTCAGTGTATAAGCTCATGTAATGTAATAATCCATCAACTCTGGAGAAATAATGCTGCAAGGTGGTTCAATGAAGATATTAAACTATAATGGTGACACTGAACAGCCTGCCTAATATCCTGCTGAAATGGGGTGGCATGTAAAACCATTTGTAATTTCTGAGGCTCTTGGATTGAACCCATTTGAGGCTATATAAAGTCTCAGTTCAGTTGCTGTTAATAACTAACCAGCCTGTCTGTCAGAGGTCTTAATGTCTAATATGATGTGCTCTTTATGTATTACAAATAAGTGATAAAAGACTTCATAATATTTAATGATTAGTTTAATCTAGTGGATCTTTAAGTGAGATTAATAAGCAAGAAACGGCAGCAAACTGCATCAAATCAATGATTAGATTGTGGTTGTGTAGTGATTACAGTCTATTGATTACAGTCTATACACTATGTTTGAATCTGAGACCTACAGCACCATCTGCTGGACACAAACCCTTTACCCTAATTCAGATTCAAAATACATTTGGTTTTACTTTCTCTTTGTGGAAACAAAAACATTAGTTTGTTAAATGGTGAGTATGGTGCTCTGTACAAGTAATCAAATCAATTCAAATCAATTCATCTACCTGATATGATTATATATCTGAATACAAAATAATTTAGTTAATTTATGAAATAACTAAGCAGTGTCTAGCACATATGTAATATCAGACTGAGATCAGAATCACCTGCTGATGTTAGATGAATATAAACTGAGAGGAGAAGCAGGTACTTCACTGTACAGTGATCCATTTACAGCAGCACACACTGAAGCCTTTCCATCTACAGAACTGTTTAGTCCTCTGTTAGTCCAGGGCTTCCTCAAGTGTGGAGCTCAACTCTCACAGTAGCTGCTGAAGGCGGATCCTGGTTGCCAGATAAGGTGAATCCTCCACACTAGAATGTTAATGTAATGTGTACATATCCATTTCCCATCCAGTAGGACTAAATGTAAACAAGGCAATTTACCTATAATAAGTAAATTCCCTAAAATAAATGAGCCAATGATTTGATACACCAGTTAGTGCTCGGTCAATATAGTGAACCTGAACCCTGAACCAGGATTTATAAACAGCCGCCTCCAGCCAATGACATTTAAGGAAACTAGACAGCATCATAAATCACTAGGATATACAGGATATACAAAATAACACTAAACGTAGAACCAAACTGTGGCTGGTGTTTTCCCCAGTAGCCCTCTGACAATAAATCAGATCATTACTTACACATATTAAGATCCATCATGCCACTTTACTTTATGGAAAAATCCCAAATTCTTCATTATACATGCTAACCTTAAAACTGTATGACAGTTATAATATATTTACATTAAATGTATTAATAATTAAAGAGATTAAGCATTAAGCATTATGCATTGGTGGTGAGGTATTTTACATAATAATAATAATAATAATAATAATAGGGGTCTTTAATGAAGATATTTTTCATGTTTTGCACAGATTGACCTTTTGACCTTGGTTTACAGGTAAAAACCTGTAGCAAAAAGAAAATAACTGACAAATAAAAAAATAAATAAAAATAAGTCACATTATGCACTGAAGCTTATTTCAGAATCACTATTTGATTTTAATCACTAATTCCCTCATTTGTTTATGGCGACCGTGGTGCGCAAAAAAGTCTTTTTCTTCATAATTATTTACCCCCAAATATCACAGATTATTTCAACACCAATATAAAAACCCCATGACTAATTTGAAAAGGCTGTTTTTTGACGACAGCAGGAAGACAAAATATTTTAATATATTGCTCACTAAAATACATTATTTGTATTTTCAGTTGTATGTCTTGCTAGTTTCAAGTAAAATATATGTAAAATGTATGTATGTAGACGTATTTTACACTTACTGAATTCAAGGAACCAATAACGACAGAGTGAACACACAAATAAAAGACTTACTTGGGTGGTGTAAGAACAACACTACTGCTGTGTTTAATACAAAATATATTTACACATAAAGTATAAAAACTGAACATGAATTGGTATTTGACTGATATAAATACTGAGAACAAGCTCAATTGAAAACTCAAAATACTTAGTTAACAGCAGCACATGTTCTATTCAGTATTTAAAACAATTTATTCAAATTCAAATTCCAGAACTGGAAAAAAAAAACATTCTTTAATAAAATGGTACACATTCTATAATTATTAAATTTAAATTTAAACATTAAACAACTCAGTCTACATTATTCAAATGTGTCCTTTCTGTGCAATCATGCTTGTTGGAAACTGGGCTGACAAGAATGATCTTTAAGCCTCTATTAGTCTTCCCAGAGCTGCTTAAATCTACATTCCAAAACCAGTAACACATTCATAATCCGCAAATCATTCATAATCACAAATCACTGTGTTACACATTACTGCCTTACAGAGGAATAGCCAACATGTGTATGTTCTGCTTCATCACGTCTTTCTGATCTCTTCTTTTTCTTGTTGTGGAACTGTAGAGCAGCGTATTTCACCATGTCACCATCCTGCTCCTGCAGTCATTTAGGACATACAACATGTTACTGCAGTGAGTAGAAAATACGTACAAAGATAAAAGTATTGAATAAGACTTTTTTTCAATATTCATTATTTCCTTCATAAAAGTTGTTTTATATATTTTCATACATGAATAAAAAAACTTAGGAAAAATTCAGCAAGTTAGTTTTATTAGTTATAATTTCCCCTATGAAATTAAACCAATTTAAGAAACCCAATATTGAAAGTTTCATTTTTTCATTTTAAAAGTGTAATTAAAAAAAAAAGTTGAAACAACCATATATCAAAGTTTTGTGTGTTGTGTGTGTTCTTGTAATTGTAACATTTTAACATCAGATAGTACCTTATTCTCGTGTTTCAGTTCAGAATCTGTGGAAACACATATTTAGTTACATTTTTATTCAGGTGTGAAAGCTGTCAGCAGCAATTCATTATGTTCAGCATGTGATTTGGAACATTTACACAAAAAACATAAAAAAAAATCTTAGGAGATAAAATGTTTTAGATGACTTCTTCTGAAGTTACATTTTTTGGGACAAGAGAGAAGATTAATCTGTTTCATTACAGCCTGTATTCAGTAATAAGCTATATTCACCCTCTCTGTGTTGTCTTCTGTACTTCAGTACAGTGAACAGCAGGAACAGAAGAACACTGAGCAGAACCACAATCACAGCTCCAAACACCAGAGTCAGGATGAAGAACCAGTCTGACCACATATCATCTTGAATAAAACAAACCTGAATAAGATATTTTATATTTGATGCTGGTCTGATCCCTATTACTCCTAAACACAAGTAATCAAAACCTAAAACCCCAGTACACAAAAAACTAGACTGGAGTTACTTAATTGAAATGTGTTTAGTGTATTTCCTAATAATTAACTAAATAATTAACTATGTGCTTAGTATACTAAACATAATCATTAATGCAATTAAATATATACTTAAATAGAACTAATTATACTTAACTGATCTATATTGAGACACCTCTTAGATTCATTTAGAAATACTTAAGTACATATTAAAGTAAATTTCTAGTACATTAAAATATACTTATATACTGTATATACTTAATTACTGTATTTCTATTAGGTACACTAAAGTACTACTGAGGTAAAATGTACTTGTAATTATTTCACTTGTAATATAAACATTAATGCACTTGTATTTAGCACAAAAAACAATAAAGTGCTTGAAATGTACCTGCTAGTATTAAAGTACATTTCTAGAATTTCTAAAATATATTTCATTTTGATCTGGGACATTGTTTCACAATAGGCAAAATAATATCTGATCGATTCAGCATGATATACCGTAAACATTATAAAAATAATGCACACAAATATTATGTACAGTAAATAACAAACCTTTAGCTTCATATTCGTAAGGCTTGTTTGAAGATGCTGAAATCTTCTCTACAAAAAAAAACATTATTTAAAAACATATAATTTCTGTTCCATGCATGTTTTATATTACTGTTTATGAGTGATGTAACAAAATAACAGACGTTACCTCTGATATGTAGGTATGTGGTGTTGCTGTAGGTCATGTACTTGTTCTCCAGACTGCTGCAGTAATAGAGTCCTGAATCAGAGTGATGAACTGCAGTTATAGTGAGAGAGGAGTTCATAGAGTTCACCTCCATCACTGTTCTGTCACTCTCAGTGATGAAGTAACAGGGATTAGAGGAGGACACTGTATAATATCTACATGCTATATAAACTGGTGCTGAATTATTTGTGTGTTTACACCAGAATATATAATCTGGTCGAGTCAGACTGTGGTTACACCAGAGAGTGACATCATCACCAGGTTCTGCTTCCACAGTTAAACCAGCCTGAGAGCTCACACACACTGACAGTACACCTGAAACACACAAATAACAAGAAATTTCTGCTTTATACATTATTAAATATCATCACTGTAAAAAGAAAAGAAGTAGAATGGCAACTTTACAGGAGAGGCCAAAAACCTGATTTAACTTTAATGTAAGATATGAAATTTCCCCACTGTGTAAACAGCAGCTGCTGTGTTCAAATGATGCATAAAAGTAAAAAATAACCAAAATAAAGATATATGGTTTTCTTTGGACAGCAATGATATACTTAGCATCTTTATGGAAAACTATGAATATTTTGTGAAGAGTTATTCCCTGCACAGAGCTTCCACTGATCATTACTTTAAAGACTATCAGTCCTTTCCAAAGGAAGAACAAAAAGAAAAAATAAACACCTTAATTTAATAATGTTTCAGAACTCTAAAGCTTTTCCGTTTAACACCATCACAAATAAATCATCATTTGTTTTAGATTTTAATTCCAGACCATTTAAAGAGGTCATAATTCACTGATGATCCTGCTGGGAACTTTCTACCGGGAACACTGCAGCCTCTCTCATATATACTAGAAGCCTGTTTCTACAGTTTACTCCGAGCTTTAGAGGATAGAAGGAGTTTAGAATCACTTACCGAGCCCACAGAGCAGCAGAGCCATCACTGAGATGTGATCTGCCGCACTCGTACCAGTACCAAAGAGGAAGTTGTTCTATTCCTGGTAAACTTTGTGTATTTATATGGAGTGGGTGGAGCTTACACATATGCTTGAATAATAAAGGACAATAAATAGAGATTGAATGTGCATGAAAGTAGTCAGAGGGAAAACGTCTGGAAGGTTTGAGTCAACTGGGATGTTTGCAAAAAATGGTTTAGCCTAGTCACAAACTTCTATCCACTTCTATCCATCATTCACTGCTAATGATCATTTCTCTCAGTTGCTGAGGAAAGACCACAATACATTACATATATATATTAAATCATAAGTCACTTTTAGAGTGTTTGGAGGCCAATCCATATTCTAATACCAAAGTTAGGAGAAATATATCACACAATTTCATATATTGCCAAGCAGGACTGAATAACTAGGGATATCATTGCTGACATCTGTTGAACACATTTTGTAAAATAAAACTTTCTTTTTCCTGCAAAGGTTTATATTTTATTTTATTCATTAAAATTGTGATTATGGCACATGCACAAGTTTGTACATCTTACTAAGTCAGTATATAGAAATGATCCTTTAGTAGATATCATAGCTTGAAAATGTTTTTTGTAGCCAGGTAAAAATCTTTCTATTCTTATTTTAGGAATTTCCTCCATTTTTCCTTAAAGAACATATTTAGTTCTGGAGTGCTTTTTTGGGCCATCTTGCATGCACAAAGAGGTTTAGGATCTACCCACTTCTTCTCACTGTGACTGCCCGGCCATGTGGTGACAGTTGATGAAGACTACTGTCCTCCGAATTAAGCCAATGCTCAACTGAGATGGGAAAATACATTGACTCTGTTCTCATGTTTCTCAGTGTCTGTATATGAAGAAGTTAAGCCCATTTTCTACTTACTTAAACATGAGTAGGATGTAGAATTTTAGGCCTTAGCATTGTTAGTGTCACTGTCATGTTTGGTTTAGTTGCTATATTTCTTTAGGGGTTATTACGGCTTTAAGGTTTCCTTTACAGGCTGATTAAAAGCGATGCTAATACAAAACTGTGCTGTCAGTAAAGGGAATACGGAAAGCACATAATTAAGCCTCTTTTTACTCCAATTAAGTTTTAATCTTGCTACAGCTGTTTGATGTTGGACATTTTGAAACCAAGACCTAGTTTTAGCAAATCACTTCATATCTGCTGTGATGAATTCTGTTCACTATATATCCAGTTTACATTAATATCTGTTAAAGATGTCGGTAAATATGTTTTATCATGCTGTAAATAATTTAAATATATATATAGTTTGGAGATACAAATGATTTTCACAAATGTCTCCCACACTGGAGTTTTTCCTCTGTCATTGTTATTCATGCTATTTCATATTTATATTTACAACCGAATTTGCAAAAAAAAAAAAAGTGCCTTTGTGGATGTAGATGATGATGATCGTCTCCACGTACTTTGCTATTTAAGTGCTAAGAAACTTTCTATTTGGTCCCCAGTCCCCATTCTACTCCCCAAAGACTCAGTCTCTCATACCCAATCACATGACTGACCTGTTACCAATTAACCTTACTGGTAATGCAAAGAAGAAACCAGATATAGTCGGATCCAGAAACGCCACCGCCGCCTTCTCTGGGCCCGACTTCATTTAAGATGGACTGAGGCGAAGTGCAACCACATTCTGCCTGTATTACAGCAGCATGGCTCCGTAGTGAAAGAGTACTGGTGCTGAATTGACCTACCTGCAGTCCAGTCCGTTACCCACTGGAATCATCTGAAGCATTATGAAAAATTATGAAAACCATAATTTGTTGCTGATATGTTTGTTTGCACTATTTGCAATGAAATAGTTCATATGATTTGCACATCATTAGCAAGCAAGATTGTACATGTAATTAACATAAACTCTATTAGTTATTAACTTAATTATTTCTGTTTCCCAGGCCTTTAATGGAACAAAAGACACAGACGTGCTTTGTTTAATCACCAAACATGTGATTATTCTGTGTCTGCAGGAAAAAAAAAGGTTGATGTGAAAAAGTTGGAGGTCAGCTTTGTGGTCGGAATACGTGCAAACCATGATGTGCAAATGCACCGAAGCCTGCAATCACTCGAGCACAAGCATGCAGACACACATGCCCGCAGTTGCACATTGTGTGCAATGAGAAAATGTGTATGGCTGCTGGTTATATAATATCATATACGTGCTACATACACAGAGCTCTCAGGGTAAACAGACATGTGTGTCACTAATGTGGATCTGTAGGAATGAAAGTGGTAAACGATAATGGGAATTCTGGTCCAGAGCATGCATGGCTGTCGTGCTCGTGCATTCCTGTGATAAGCATCTGTTTCTCAAGCCACTGAGAATGTCAATCTAGGTCATGATCGTTCTTATAGCAGCACACTCTGTAGAATTTATACAGCGTACTCTGGACTTTATTCAAATTCAATTTGTATATTTACAGTAGTGATTCCTACTGTATATGAATGTGCAATATTAAATATAACTCAAATGCAAATGTAAAATATGTGTATGCATTTACCTTTCTGTGTATGATGGCTGTTGGAGTGCAAAGTGCTTATGACTGTGCGTTTGCACTGTGTTCTGAGGGAAGGCCAATCAAACTCTGACTTGTAGTTCAATAGCATAGTGGCACTCCAGCCCTGGCAACATGAAAATTACAATTGCAGTTAGAACCCTGACGTGGTGTTAAGGACAGTCGCTGTAGCGGTCTGTGTGCAAGTAGTCCTGTGTGGTGCAGCCGTCTGCCAATGGTGCTGCACCAACAGGATGACTCATGGAGGACATCACTACTCACTGAATGTCTGCAGTCATAGCTGTTGGGTCACATGTCGGACAGTCATCAGTTCTCTCTCTCTGTGGTTCATGTAGGTCTCCCAGATCCTTCATGTTGCTTGTGCATGCCTTCTTCTATCCACTGACGCCAAAAGCGTGCTATGGTAGTATCCACAGGCTGGTATGGTCAACAATACATTGATAAGACTGTCTCGCTTCCCAGGGCTCTATAATGTGACCCCTCTCCAACTCTTCCAACTGCTTAAACTGCTTTCGGACTCTTCTCTGAGGCAAACTTCACTTTCAAAGGATGCTCCCAACACAACAACACGAGTCAGAATGGAAAGCATGTGCAACAGGATGACCTTATATAGTCAGGTACAGCGATAAGGCCCGTCCTTACATGTGTGGTCGAGTGTGAAACTTGAATCATTGGCATGTCTCACAATGTTGAACCTACCGACCAACTTTCATTGCTGTAGGTTGATTCCTTCTGGGTGCAGCTACTTTTCCGATGAGGAGTGTGGAGTGTAAATTTGTATGCATGTTGCTTTTTGACGCAGCTTGTTATTGTCATCATAGGACCTATAGCTTACAAATTTCATTATTAATAACAATCCTACGATCATATGGCACATAATTAAATATAATATTTAACATTTTTCATTTTGTTCTGATTTCAACATACATTCACAATATAGGTTATGCCATCAAAGTTAAGGGCACAGAGTAATGTATCATGATTTAGCTAGCCACTACATGGTACGTTAGAGCTAACCTATTTTGTTACACAGATGGTTAGCAGTGTAACCACTGCATCATGGTGTAGCATGAACTGCTGTTTACCGTAAACAAGGCTGTCTGTGGTAATGGAACATGAGCTGGGTTCAACTGCAGTCGTGTGGTTTTGGTGCTGCAAGTGGGTGAGAGTAGGTGAAGGTCAGTTTTGCGGTTGGAAAATATTCAGACCAAGATATGCTTGCTTGCTTGCTCGCTTGCGCACACGCACACACACACACACACCCCTAGTGTTTGCATGCAACAAAGCAATAACACTAAATGGATTTTATTTGATTTTGATGCTGTTGCCATTACAGTTCACTTCACACCAGGTGGTTTCTGAATACTGTCGGTATGTCAAGCCAAGAGCAGAACAAATCCAACACTAGCCGACCAAGGAGGCCTGAGGAGTCTGGGCTGGCTGAGGAACGAGGACAGCCACAACAACCACCACCCACATGACTGGAGAACATGACAGATGAACCACTGGAGCGACCATCGACTCGTTGGGAAACTACATTCCTAGGGGGAACCTCTGGGACGACCCTGAGGCTGGGGAGCAGGCCGATCAGGAAATTGCCAGTGAAAGTACTTAACAAGCGCTGGGTCTAGTACATCTCCAGCCAATACCCAACACTACCCCTCTAGTCCATATCCCTCCCAGTCCACTGGATTATGAAGTGTCCCATCACATCTCCTGTAGTCCAACAGACGTTTGTTGGCATAGACTGGAGTACTGTCACCCTACATCGGTGGGGGAGGCCTCATCCAATGGACCTGAAATGAGAGGTTTGAGAAGGGATACATGGAAGTAGCTTGAAACACTGTATTGAGCAGGTAGGTTGGCAAGTCTTACAGGGACTTACAGGGGCCAATATACTTTGGAGTCAGTTTTTGCAAATTTGAAATCTCTGGCCAATAACCAAACCTGATCTAAAGATTGGAACGAGGGCATCTCGCCCTGAAACTGGTCTGAAGAGCCTTTGTAGTGTCATAGAACGGATTCCATGAGTTGGTGAGTGTCCTCCTAGACAGTTTCACTCTGATGAACCCATTTATCGACCACCAGGGGTTGACCAAGGAACCTCTCAAACAGGTAAGGACAGCTGACAGCCATCTGTGCAGAGCGTACTCACATTTACCACTGAACACGCTTATCAGCTTCCACCAACACAAAACTCTTCACCATACAGCACTCACTGAATCTGTATATGAGTAGCCCTTATTCAGTGACACCACTAGGTGGTGCTGTAAGATCAGATCAGAAGACATAGCAGGTGGAATGCAATGAGTGGGTACAGGTTGATGTTCAGAACTGTGTTTATCAGCTCCTCCTTGAACAACACTCTGTTCAGTTGTGGAGAGTTTCAGTTAGGATGTCAAACATTAGGGTGTATGTGCATGTTTTTAGAGCTGCGGCTCCACAAGTGAGAACAGCTATTAGTCAACAGCTAGAAACCAGTACATCCAAAAGTCCAAACTCCAAAAGGACTCAAAACTGTAAAGAATTAGTCATTGTGCTCTTACCTATGCAATCCTTCCTGGTTCTGCATGCAGTCCAAAAGTGCCAACATCCTGCTTCTATGTGGCAACAACCTGCCTCAGGTGGTGTCCGATACAGTCTTCACATAGTAATAATTAGGTGTGCTCAATTCTGCAGTCACACTGACATTCCTTATATGCAATGTTTCTGGGAAAGAAATCTTAAAATAATATACAAAAAAATGCTTTTAATTAAGCAAAGTTCAAAAAATCATTTTAGTAAAATCATTTTAGTTTTTATTTTAATGAGCCAAGATCACAGGAGTGCATGTCAAACCATTTTATAAAAAAGAACGCAATCCAGGGACGTAAAAACAATCATAGGCAGAAAAACAGGCAGAAAATCCTTATACCAAAATACCAAGTGCGGAACAAGGCTCAGTTACACACTGGCAAACAGAAACGTTACTTCACAAAGAGGAAGTCCGAAAGAGCAGTTTATAAAGGAATAAAGGTGAATCTAATCAGAATTTGGGTGATGACGATCTGGGATTGGCTGTCGGCTGCGAGCGGGAAGTCACATGATCCCTAGAGGGGTTCTGGGAATTGGAGTTTGTGGCTGATTGTACAATAGCACCATGTTTTGTGATCTGTTTTGAGCTACATGTAGCCAGATCTCTCAAGCTGTTAGATAAAGGCATAGTTGTAGACATTCTGAAGGTTTTGTAATGCGATACTTCATTTAGTAAGTCTTTATATCCAGCAGAGCTAGTCTGGAGCTGTTGTTCAGTATTTCACACACACACACACACACACACACACACACACACACACACACACACATGTATCTTCACTTCACTGTCCAAAATAAAACATGGATAGTAACAACAGTAACAGATCAGATCACTGTACCTTTCCTCTCCAGAGTGGATCTGCCGTAACCCACATACTTCTTCATCCGATCGATACATTCATTCTCCATTCTTCACTTGAGCAGCCTTCTCTGACCCCTCCCACTGGTTTTTGGTGATAACAGCTTTAGCGTTAGCTGCAGTCCAGGTGAGAGTGATCCTATCTAGACTGAGGAAGTCTTCTCCATCGTGTCCGTACTTCAGAAATCAGTCACTCTGTACACGTGATCAGGAACAGTTATCAGTTGTGTTAACCTGCCAGTAGACTTCAGAAATCTCACAGAAATTTAATTTAAAAAAGCTTGTTCCGCTTATATTTCATAAATGTGTGTGGTTGTGTTTATGATGCACCTAATGAAAGTCTACAATGATGTAGCACAGGTGTTTTAGGCATCGTGTGTCATGGAGTGACTGGAGGTGTGACTCTTTATTTTGTCCTCGTTATGTGTGTTGGAGTTTTCATTTTGAAGAAGAAGAAGAAGTTTGGTATGGAAGGATTATATAATGATATAATATAATAATAATGATATATTTTCACGTCTATAGATTCTTATGGATTCCTGAGTGTAAAGAGTAAATTTCTATACTGTAGCATGTAAATCCCGAAGGCTGTTTCAGTACTGCATTTTCACGGAGCTTTTTGTACAATATTTTTAATCACTGTAAAACATTTTAACACTGAAGCCCCAGTTACTACATTATTAAGGTTCTTCCTGTCCAGCCACTGGTCATCCTCAGGGAAAATATCATTACCTGTAAACTGTGTGTAACTCTGAAAACTTAGTGCTGTATTGTAAAACAAATACTTTAACATCATGTGACTGCAGTACGTGTATTCGTCTGATAAGTATCTGATAAGTATCTGATGAGTAAATGCCATTCAACAGAAATGAATTATAGTACATTCTGATATCCAAGCATTACTCAAAGCTGTGTTGTGGAAGAAAAGGTGTTTTCCGCCTCAATAATAAACCCTTAAAGTACCAGATCAGTCTCCCTTAGGACTTAATAAACACTCTTTAAATCTGCAGAAGGTAACGCCAGCGGGAAGGGATCAGAACTGCGTCTGACCAGACGTTAACTGAACAGTTGACATTGTGACATTTTTATACCATTGAATGCGACCTGTTACAATCGTCCTGATAACGTGATCATGCCGTGTTGGCGGTCCCCCACATTTGACCATTCACTATTCATCAGATCCACATGGCCCTCAATCCCAAACTCATGTGGTGTAAAGGTCATAACAGTAACATGAGTTAAAACAAATATTAAATGAAACCCGTTTCATTTCGCCCACAGTGGTGTAGATGCCAGATAGGTTGCTGCTTGTGGGCACTGGAGCTCTGATGCTGGTACCTGCTCAAAGTGTTTTTGGTTGGTTTTGGGCTCATTTTTACGAGTTACCACAGTTTGTAGTGTTTTGTACTAGTGTTATATTATTTATCCTTTATCTCATCATTTTACTGAACACTTGCACTTTACTGAACATTACCTCTATGTGTATAGTTGGTGTAATACAGTGGCTAAAATTGAATCTGATCTGATATCTAGTTTATACAGTAATTCTAGATAGTTGATATAAAAATGTGGCTGCTATGATAATTCAGTTTGTTAGGTGTGTGTGTGTGTGTGCGCGTGTCGTGTATATGTTGAATGTAAATGTAATAAATACATAATACACATAAAACCTTCACTACATCTTTTATCACCGTTGGCACCAGTTGGCAACTTCTTCACAAACTCATTTGATTAGACTAATATAGTTAGCTCAGGTAAAGGAGCATTAGCATTTGTCGGTTTATGAAACAGACTGAGATTTTAATAAAAGCAATGAAATCTAATCTCCAATTTTAATTGCACTACAGTGAAGCTCCCAAACCTGCAGTGTACCTAAGTATACTTAAGTGATGTACTTCACTTATATATAAGTGAATCTTAACGGTGGCTTAAGACAGAAGTGGGCTTCAAGTTCGATTGATATAGACTGATGAAAAAGTACAAGGTTTACTATTTACTTCACTTTGTTTCATAGTGTTTATTTGAACCATGTTAAACTGCTTGTTACCAGATTTAGATTTAGCTCGGTAAACATTTTTATGGTTTAGACAGGTCACAACTAACTTTTAATACCTAAAAATTGCTTCACAAAATACACACCAGATATTAAATACACACTTTAGATAGTAATATATCAAAACCACTTTCAAAAGTAATTTAAAATAATATGATTTTCATGCAAAATACAGTTTTCTGTGAAAAAGTCTGAGCCAAGCTGTTCATTTTTATGTTATATGTTTGAGGGATTTTAGATATTAGATAATTTACTTCCACTTTCCAAAACTGTCCATCACTGAGAAAAGGAGACACACACATCCAACAAAGAAGCTGCTGGTGTTCTCAGAACAATGGACTGACTGACCACTTAGCTTTAGCTTAATTTGCTAGTTTGCTAGTCAGCTATAATCAGTGACTGCTGTTTGAACAGCTGCTTCTGTGATCTTTGGTTTTGTTGTACTGCGGAATCACGATCTACATACCTAGGTTATTAATGTGTTTTTTTCTTTATTTATGTTGAAGGATATGATAGTAATACTGAAACACATCACCAAAGATAAACCACCATAACTATATATGAAAATACTAGCTACGAATATTGCTAAGTTTTAGAATGTGGTGTTTCTGAAGATCTGAAGATTAAGAAAACTCTGCAATGGCAGGAACTGACTCAGGCATCTCAATCCAGTGTGAAGGGACTTCTCTCTGGAGCTTCAGAATGCTTCTGTTTCTTCANCCACTGAATGTGTTTGGGGTCATTTGGATGGTGAGAAGAAGAAGCTGGAAACTGGCTAAACCAACTTCTAAGACTGAACTTTGGAGGTGTGTCTGTTGGAGAAACTGAAAGTGAGTCTCACGAACAGAATGAAAGCTGTAATGGAGGTAAAGAGTGGACACAATAAATACTGACAGCATTAATAATATATTTAGTTATTGAGTGTAGTTCTCTATCAAATGTGGTTCCCCTGAAACTGAACAGGAATAACCTGTACTAATAAACACAGGAACACAGGAACTTACTCAGGCATCTCAATCCAGTGTGAAGGGACTTCTCTCTGGAGCTTCAGAATGCTTCTGTTTCTTCAGAGGCTAAACAGTAAAACAGCAGTCAGTCTAAGCAACATGAATCATTCGTCCACTGAACATAAGAAGTAGCGGGCGAGTAGAAGACCCTCAGTTACTCCTTCTGAGTCTTTTCTACAAGATCTCCAATTCAGATCTACAGAATGTTTTCATGTTGGAATATATAAATTACATATGAATCTTCAGTCTACAATAGAATCAGCAGCCTGGAATCGAAATGTTCCCTCCACCCTCCCTCCATTCCTTCCTTACCAGGACTTTCTTCTTCCAAATGAGAGCTCCGCCACAGATACCGAGTGCAAGAAGCGAAACTGCCGTTGGAATGCCAATGATCAAATGAGCTGAAACAAGTATGTGAAATAAGTTTTAAAAGAATAAAGCTACTTATTTATTGCTTCTGTTTCTGCCTGAAATAGGTCACTCCTTACTTTGCAAGACTCTTCTATTGATCACTGGTAGCACCATCTCCTTCTCCAGACTGCTGTGCTGAATGATACAGGTGTAGTTGTGCTTGTACAGTTCCTCAGGTGAGACAGTCAGAATGCTCCTCCTCTGGAAGGTTCCATCCTGGTTGGGTAGCATCTCTCTGAGATCCACATCCTCATCCAGAT
>CM067491.1:30823177-30847764 GCA_034552555.1 Semaprochilodus insignis | reverse complement strand
TGGGAGGCAGAACTTTTTCTCTAGGTCCACTGTGCATGGGTCAGTGGGCTTCTGGCATCTCATCCTACACAGGAAAACACATTACCACACTAGTCTGAGTCCCACACAATACTGTCACATGACGTATACAGACAGAACCTGAACCACATACAGACCCAGAAACAGTCAGAGTGCAGTCTGGCCGTTTGTCTGACCGTTCCAGGAATCTGATTCCCTCCTCCAGAATCAAACCATTCCACATGCTAGTGGTCGCCCTAAAGGTAAAGACCAAACACACACTGATACAACAGCACTAGACAGCCTGCAGACAAGCCCAAGCTGTTCTGAAGGGTGTAGCGAGTGTGCACCGGGGAGCTGTGGTGCAGGTTACCTGCTGTTGTTTAGACTGTTATGCTGTATTCAGACTGCAGGACGCTGGTTCTGATTTACTGCCTAAACCTGATGCTGGTGCTGTTTGGTTGTATACATAACCATTATACTGCTCCCCGTATCTGACCTCGGGGTAGGGTCACTCACAGTTGGTCCACTTGTGCCTGCAGTGTGACCATTTCCCCTGTGACTGAGGTACTCGATCAGGGAGCACTGAGAAGATAGAGACAGGTGTGTATCTCACGTGAGGCTGTGTAGAGTGGGGCAGGCCTGGATGATGGAGAGGATCCAGGAAGCCCATCTCTCAGTCAGACTGAACAAGTCCAGCTCCGCCCGGGTCAGACCACTCACAGACTCCAGGACACCCAGCAGAGAAGAGAGATCCTCCTCAAAGCCCTCATATCTAAGAAAACATGTATATACTGTAAATATGATGGTGATAAGAGCAGGACTAGAACTAGGCTTTCAGCTTCATCTAAACAACAGAGCTAATTTCTGCTAGCATCACGTAAATCATGGAATTTAAGTAGTTAACGCTAAGCTAATCTTGTTAGCGCTAACACTTTTTTTGGTCTGTTCTAGATTAAACCCAGATATATATATATATATATATATATAACAGCTGCAGCTGTTTAACATTCCCAACAACTAACCAGAACCTGTGTATTGACAGTCAGTAAGGTATCAAGAACCTGCAGAACCCATTGTAAGTCCAAGCGTGATTGATTCCTTTGTCACTTCTTAATGATGCTGGTAGTCAATGTAATGTGTAAGACATTTAGTCAAGCTCCTGAAGTCCTGACCAATGAGAGTGCTCACCGAGCTGTATCTACCTACATACCACAGAGAGAACAATCCTGATTGGCTCAATTTCAGTTTCAAGAATTTAATGCTAATCCAACATGCCAGACGTCTCGGCATGGAGCTGTAGAGGTTCCTAATGGTGTTCTGTGATAATCCATCCCATCCAGCTTGAATATCCTCACACAGTTCCTGCAGATGGTGCGGTAGGGGTGGAGGTGGAGTGACACCAGGCCTTCTGGACGTGTGACGCGTGACAACAAACTGTTCATCTTGGTGCTGACCACGGACATCACTGCTTGCTGAATTTCTGCATTTGTGGCTGTTGGGTCAGTCAGGTACAATGAGAAGTCCTTGCCTTACATCAGATGTGCGGTTGTGTGCAGCTATTGTTTTGGTGATGAGTGCATTACACTTGAACGCACTAAATATGACATACACATACGTGTTTTACTACATACTGTAATACTGATAATCCGTGGAAGTGTGTAACCCATATATACTTACAGATACTTCCAGTAGTACTAGCTAATAACCTAGCTAGCTAATTCTTCATCAAGTTTTAGCCCACTAAATGTCACTGGACTTCAGGACAAGCAGTGTGACATTTACCATAACCAGGTGTCATATACAGGTGCAGTAAAAGGTGTATGTATGGTGTAATTTAGGCGGCTCCTAATTCATTCTCACTTACAGTATTTAGCTACGGAGGAGCCACAATGATCCTACGTTAACTGATAGCTTCTGGAGAATTTCATGATAGGGAAGGCCACCTCCCAGAGATTTGCTTTGCATCACATCCCAGTCTGTCAGCATCACTAGCATTTCAGTGAGAGCTGTGTGACCACTCTCCCCTCAGGTTGTTAACAGTATATGGCATGTTAATCCACGTGGTCTTACTCTTCTGGTGAGCTGTTGATTTTGTGCAGTGTTTGTAAGAGGCCCCTCCAGTCGGTTCTGGACATGGCAGAGTCTGGACAGGTGATGCAGATCTTTGAGAGTGAGGGTTCAGTATTCGGACTGCTGTATCCGTCAATACTCAACCTGAAAACACCAAGCAGAACATCAGTCACACTTTTAAGATGGTACTACTTTCGGGCTCCTGCAGATGGCGCTGCACGAGGATGATGGGGCTATAAACCCCTGCGGGGTGTGAGTGACGGGATCCATAGATTGGGAAGAGGTGGTACAGTGCAGGGAATGTCTCGTTCCATGTGTGGAAAATGGCTCCAGAGCAGATGATAATGATTGGCTAAAAGGAGTGACTGCATTTGGGCGTGCCAAAGACCATAGTGTGAAGGAAGTAGCTGAATCTGCAGGTGTATGGAAGCGTACAGTCATACGGGTCTACCAGCAGTGGATAAAATCCCAGTCTACAGGGAATTCTCCTCGGAATTCTGCCAGGGAAGGCATCCACCAAATCTGGACCAACTGACCAATTCTTTGATGTAAGAGTGTCTGAACACTGATGTGGCCTACATCCAGAAACTGGTCCAGTACATGCCCAATCCAGTCACAGCTGTTATTGGTGCTGGTGGAGGGATTACACACTAGTAGGTACAGTTCAGTCACAGGGGGGGTCATTTACTGTCCGGTGAGGTTACACCCCCCTACTGTAGCACATCTGAACTTAGTAGTATAGCATTTTAGATTTTTGGATATAAGGAAATATTTCAAGTCGAGTTGTTCTGCTAGAGTTTTCACCACATCCTTAAATGGCCCTTAAAATAAGGAATACTGCTACTAATAACAACAACAATAACAACAACAACAACAACAACAATAACAACAACAACAGTAATAACAGTAATAATAATAAGACGAAGAACAGCCTGACTAGCTGTCTAAACTCTGTAGAATTAGACAGTGGAATTCATTAAGAGCTTACTTGTATTCTCCATCATGTTTAGTCATATGGAGGGATGAGCAGACACACACTTCATTACTGTATTCCTTAACTATTGAAGCCCTGCCAATCAGAACACAGACACAGAGAGCAGTCTACATCAACACAGCTGACATCAGCACAGTCTACATCAAAACAGTCAAAATTAACACAGCTGAACATGAAGGTGATCATGAGAAGGAAGTATGTGCAGTTCTGGGTTAGAGTAGAGTAGTTAGAGAGTTTTTGCTACATCCTTAAAATGGTTTTTAAGTTATGAAAGAAAGGTTTAAAATGGGCACCAATTTCACAACAACATTAATGTCAGTTAAGGCCTCCAGCTAAGTAAGAACCTGAAATAATAATCAAACTTATGTAACACTTTTCATTATGTGCTGACTGACTAACCTGAAGTAACACATCAGTTAGCAGGTCCCTTTAATATCTGTCTGGACTGCATGAATGTAACTGACGGTGTGCCAGTTACACTAACAGTCTTCATTAGAATAACAGGTCTAATTTTATAAGTGCCTTTAATAACAGTGTAACTACACTTTAATAATACATGTAAAAACAATGTAACTACTGCTGCTTGTAGTTAGTGTTACAGAGGAAACTCAGTGAAACAGTCACACGTGTGGATCCGGAAGTGTATAAAAATGCAGGTAAGAACCTTTTATATACTATCATAATCAGATTATAACACCTCCTGATATAATCAGACAGGTCTTCTGGACGAAACCGCAGTTTAACCTTTATCCAGGTTTAATTACATAACAGAAGACATGCTGTTATATATGCTTTATTAAGATACACTTGTGATGACATGAGTAAGACTGAGGTTGATACACGTGTTTATGTACATCAGCCTTACTCCTGTAATCCATCTGTAACAGATAATACGTCACCAGTAGTTCCATTGTTATTGTGTAGTTACACAGTTATTACAAACATTTAAAGTGGGACTGAATAACGTCCCAGCACTGATCCATATGTACGTATAGTTAGTTAACGTGTGTTGTGTAACACTATATATACCATTTATATACTTCTCCTTCGTCTTCTTCAGTGAAAGATTCTTTTCGCTAACTAGTCCCACAGTTTTTGAGATATTGACACTGTTCCAACTCTGAAATGTTGTGCTTGTATACAGTCTTTTAATTCTTTAAAAACTTAATTCAATTCTGGAATGTTTTCCATAAAAAATGAATGGGGTGGAAAAGTACACTCCCGTTTACTGTACCTCAATTTATTCAGCCCTTGTTCCTCCCATACACTCCCATTCATTTTTAGCACACATTAACAACCGGCTAGCAACAAGCTTAATCTGCATAATCACTCTGCATTTCTTCAGGAAATACAATTTTCTAGTTAATCTCTACATTCCCAAAGCCATAAAACTGATAATAAACTCTATTATAAACTTCCTGATGGACTGAACCAATTATTAATAAAGGACATAACTAGTTTATGAAGTGTATCAGACTGAAGTGTATCCTGAAGAATAAGCATGAACATTAACTGATCTGCCTTTCGCTCGCAGGCTGGGTCTTCTTCTTACTTGAGCCTGTGTAGAGCGGGGCAGGTCTGGATGATGGAGACTGAACAAGCCCAGCTCCATCTCCTTCAGACCCTTCAGAGACTCCAGGACACCCAGCAGAGAAGAGAGATCCTCCTCAAAGCCCTCATATCTGAGGAAACAGAGCGTGCTGTTAATCCTGACCAACCTGTGAGTGATTTGATTATCCTGTTGTAGATAAGAGAGACTGTACGTTTCTGCAGAGCTGTTTATTCTGTGGAAGGTTTGTAGGAAGCCTTTCCAGTTGATGCTGGAGATCTCAGCATGCGGGCAGGTAAAGCAGAACCTTGCGAGTGAGGGTTCCATGTGTGAACTGTAGATACTAATCCTCACTCTGAAACATGGTTGAGATTTAAGAAAGGTGTAATTAAGTGTGGTATGTTACAGTGTTGATATTGTTGCTATTGTATTTTAAGCCACATATGACCTTCAGATCTGAGATCTATACTTCCTTACGTGAATTCTCCACCACAGTTCGACACACAGAGATATGAGCAGATACTTTCTTCACTGGCTTCTTTCATCCTGATGCTACCAACCAGAAAGTCAACAATACATTCTATATTAATACATATACATTAATATCATACATGATTGTCTTATTTAGACAGGCTGCAGATATCATGTCATCCACCATAATATCTTCATTACATCCCATTTCTTCATATAGATACCTTAAAAAGTGCACATTAAAAAGCGAATTTTAAAAAGTCTACATTAAAAAGTGTACCTTAAAAGTGTACTTTAAAAAGTGTATTTTAAAAAGTCTAACTTAAAAGGGTTAACTTCAAAAAGTTTACTTTAAAAAATGTACTTTAAAAAGTGTACCTTAAAAAGTGGACTTTAAAAAGTGGACCTTAAAAAGTGGACTTTAAAAAGTCTACCTTAAAAGGGTTCACTTCAAAAAGTTTACTTTAAAAATTTTACCTTAAAAACTGTACTTTAAAAATTGTACTTTAAAAAGTGTACCTTAATAAGCGCACCATAAAAGCGTATTTAAAAAAGACTACATTAAAAAGAGTACCCTTAAAGGTGTACTTTAAAAAGTGTATTTTAAAAAGTGTACCTTAAAAATTGTACTTTAAAAAGTGTACCTTAAAAATTTTACCTTAAAATTTTACTTAAAAAAGTGCACTTTAAAAAAGTCTACCTTAAAAACGGGTTAACTTGTGTACTTTAAAAAGTGGACCTTAAAAAGCGGACCATAAAATGGATACTTTAAAAAGTGTACTTTAAAAATGTATTTTAAAAAGTGAACTTTGAAATGTGTACCTTAAAAAGTGTACCTTAAAAGTGTACTTTAAAAAGTGGACATTAAAAAGGTGTGTTGTATACCTTAAGTTTGTAATTTCTGTGTTTTGGGTGATGTTTATGAGCTGGACAGCAGTCTCAGTAGATATGCTCTTGACTAAGAGTCCTACTACACCCATGCTTTTCTGTTTGCTGAGAGTGATGAGGACCGACTGCAGAGCTTGTTCTGAAAGAGCACCTCTCTGCTGGCTGTGAAGGAAAAATACACACTAATAATAATAATAAGAAGAAGAATGATTATATTAACAGTCCATCAAATATCAAACACTTTGTTGAAAAACAGATCAAATAAATATTACCGGAAATATCTCAGGTCATTTCCTTCTCCCAGAGCCAAAATCAGATCATCAACATTAGCATCTGTGAGTTCCTCCAGAGACAAACTGCAAAAGGAAAACTCCATGAATCATTCCGTAAACCAGTCTAACCCGATAACACTCTGCCCTCTGTTTATTCCGTTGATTCCAACTTCCAGTAAACCTGAGTGGTATCAGGTGTGTGCAGGTAAATCTTTAACTGTGACAGATTAAAACCCTTCAGGACCAGAATTCCCCACTGCTAGTTTACACCATCAGTGTGGATATAAAGTATGGGAGACGTTCCATTACTGTAGTAAAACAGGAATCAGGGATAACCGGGTGTTATATCCTGTTCCAGGAATCATACTTAAACTTCATTACTTCATAGCATGATGAGAACACAGAAAGGTAGGAATACTCACAGTATCCTCATCCTCATAGTATCTCTATACTCCATACTCAGAGTAACTCTATACTCCACACTCAGCATATCTCTACACTCCATACTCAGAGTAACACTATACTCCATACTCAGAGTATCTCTATACTCCATACTCGGAGTATCCCTATACTCCACACTCAGAGTATCTCTATGCTCCATACTCAGAGTATCTCTATACTCCATACTCAGAGTAACTGTATACTCTGTACTCAGAGTATTCAGAGTATCTCCATAATCCATACTCAGAGTAACTCTATACTCCATAGTCAGCATAACTCTATACTCCATACTCATAGTATCTCTATACTCCATACTAAGAGTCACTCCATACTCAGGTAAACTTCATATTCAGATTGTCTCCACACATTCAAAGTAAATATATGCTCCACACTCCATATTCATAGTATCTCTATACTCAGAGCATCCCCATATCTCTATACTCCATACTAAGAGTAACTCCACACTCAGATAAACTTCATACTCAGATTATCTCCATACTCAGATTATCTCCATATTCCATACTCAGATTAACTTCATATGCTACTTTATAATAAATATATGCTCCATACTCCATATTCATATTATATCCATATTTCTATACTCCACTCTTAGAGTAACTTCATATTCCATACTCGAAGTAACTCCATACTCAGAGTATCTCCATATCTCCATAATCCATACTCAGAGTAACTCCATACTTAGAGTAACACCATACTCAGATAAACTTCATACTCAGATTATCTCCATATGTCATACTCAGATTAACTAGTCTATATTGAAAGTAAACATATTCACAGTATCTCTATACTCGAGAGTAACTCCATACTCAAAGTATCTTAATATAGCGTAAATGTAAGCCTCAAGATTACTGTAATTGACTATGAGTCACACTTTTGTGGGTACTTACCACAACCTCTCACATCGACACAGCGCAGGTTGGAGCATCCTCAACTTGTCAGTCGTTATCCCGAGGCAGCAGCCAAGATTCAAGTTTCTGATTTGCTTACAGCACTGAAGGCAGTAGAACAGAACCCAGCAGTCTGTAGTACCCAGGAAAGTAATCCCCAGATGTATTTCTTCCAAAGTTTCCATGGCTTTCCTCACAAAGTCCTCCTCATGGAGCTCATAGAGACAGTGGAGGATGAACACGATGCCTTCTCCTACTTTTCCTTCATGTATTTGACCACTCTCAGTGATGGCCTGCAGGATCCATGTCTTCAGTAGAGTTTGAATGGAAGGTGAGACCGATAGCTGGTATGGTTCTGTCTCGGTGTCCAAGGGGCATGCAGTGCTCACTGTCTTGTTACAGAGCCCACAAAGAAACCAGATCACGGGGAAGTGTTGTGAATTAAAATTCCTACCATGAACAGGAGACACTCCCTTCGCATCATCACACTTCTCATGATCTGTGACCTGTAGCAGCTTTCTGATGTTCCTCAGGGATTCATCCTCATCCAGCAGGACATAATACAAGGCAGTGAAGAACTCCTGGAAGCTCAGATGGATGAAACCTACCATGAATGTTGGGCTGGCATGAAGTCTTTTCCTAAAGGGTGTTTTGCACAGGAACATTGGTAATAAAGGGACCTTGATACTGGCTGCTTCAGTCTCATCAAACAGGACCTTCTGCTGTAGCGTTCCCATCTCCGCCAGCTGGCCCAGGCTCATCAGTAGATCGCGGACAGGATGACCGAGATCCTGGTAATGGTGCTCCAGCAAAGTGGACACAAAATAAACATATATAGAGGTGGTCGTCTCCGACCCGCTTGTCAGCTCAGCACCGTCTTGAAACCTTGCTCTGATGTATGTGCAGATGATCCAGCAGATTACGGGGATGAAGGAGGCGGTGAAAAGGTTTTGGTTTGCCTTCACACACTCATAGGCTCTCCCAGAGAGAGCGTCCTCTTCATCCTTGAAGAACTTCCGGAAGTACTCCTCCACCCCCTTCTCAGAGAACCCCAAGATCTCAACGAACCGGTGCTGGGACTTGAGCAGCTTCCTCAGTGCAGGCATAGCTGTTGACCTGGTCGTGACCAGCAGAAAGCACTGGGGCAGCTTCTTCCGCTGAAGCAGGGCAATGGCAAAGTGGCGCGTAGGTGTGTTCTGAAGTCTGAGCTCGTCAAAGCCGTCTATGAGGAACAGCAGTCGACCTGGCGAGCGCAGGACCTCTGTAATGTGCTCTGGCTTTATACCGCATGTCAGAAGGTGCTCCTCTAAACTGGTGTCTTCTGCTTCGTTCAACTCTTTACACTTCAGGTGAAAGACGAAGTCGAATTGGTCTGCGTAGAGAGATCCAGACGCCCAGTCCAGCATGATCTTCTGCACAGTGAACGATTTGCCATTCCCAGAGTTTCCCTGGAGCAGGACAGCTTTCGGAACGCAGCCACGACCATCTGGACTGAACAGCTGATGAATGCTGGTTCTTTGGTATTCGTCCCCGTCCCTGCTGTTTAAGACTTTCTGGAGTTTCTGCCCTTTGGAGCAGAGCTCCTGCTGTCTCTCTTTTACTTCCCGGTGTTTCTGTATCATCAGCAGGTCCACATAGCGTTCGTCCAGCGGGATCCAGGATTCACCTGGATATGAGTTATACTCCTCCACCGTCTTACAGGCATCAACAATGAACTCCTTATATTCAGCTGCGATAGAGAAAAACACCGTATTCATAAAATAAATACTTTATTACTCTTAATAAACACCACAGTGCCGATAATACTCCACCCAAACACCCTGTGATACATATTCAGATAATACTCCACCCAAACACCACAGTACCGATAATACTCCACCCAAACACCCTGTGATACATATTCAGATAATACTCCACCCAAACACCACAGTACCGATAATACTCCACCCAAACACCCTGTGATACATATTCAGATAATACTCCACCCAAACACCTGTGATGCATATTCAGATAATACTCCACCTAAACAGCCTGTGTTCAGTGTTCAGATAACACTAACAGTAAATACTAATGGTTAGTAAGCACTCATGTGTTTGGCATCTCACTTACAGCGTATCTGCTTTGGCTTAGTGTGTCTTGGTTAATTTGCTGATCCTGTATTCATAATGCTTTATAACAGCTTTAATAAGACTTTATACAGCATCCGTAACAGTATATAGTCCTGGGTGTAAGATGGTGTAATCACAGTTGTATTTACACACAGAACACTTTATAAAGCAGGGCTGTTTGACTTCCTCAGATCTGTTATTTGCGGTGTAGGCAGTTACACCAGGCGTTATAAGGTCTTGTTAAAGCGCTTATAGAGCTTTATGAATACTGGACCGAACATTTTAGTGTTAATGATCATGAAATTTAAACACACCTGAGACCTGTGAGACTGGGACCTGACTACCTGTAAAGTTAAGAGGACGTGTTTAATGTCGTACCGTGCAGGTTATTATTAATGATATTAATTTATATTAAAAGTGAGTTTATAAAGGCAGTACCAGCGGAGTCGGGGCCGGTTGTAACATTCAGGTCTCCATGAACTGTGGAACCTATGAGCACCACAGCTGTAACCTGACTTCCATTCTGAGCTGTAATACCGATGTTTGGACTCTTGGTGGAGCTAGCTGGACTGTCTTCGCTGCCTGCAGGCCAAAGTAAAAAGTGAAACCAAAACAGCAGATGAACATGGAGCTTTTATTACAAGCACGTTCAGCAGGTTCTTCAGTAGTGCACAGTCAAGTCCATTCATCAGCCCGTAACTCACACCACTCCGGGACTGCTAGATGTATTATATATGTGTCTTACGTAGGATTGGCTGGAGGTTCTGGTCCATTGTGTCGTCTTAGCTCTGGAGAAGGAGAGAGATCCTGTTTCACACACCCCTGTTCAGTACGTTCATGGTGAATTCTGTGAGAGGGTGAAAGGCTGACCTGCTGTGGACTGTCAGTGTGTCCAGTAATGATTATTCATACCCAGTAATGATTATTCATACCCAGTAATGAAGGTTCCTCATGTCGCTGTTTGTTTGTTCCTCGGTGAAGCTCGTGTGCCAGTAGTGCAGGACTGACGTGTGCCGCTCTATGTTCCTTTTCCTCTGAAAGACACTTCACTTTCAGATAACCATCACCAGAAGAGGAAGGCAGGTCACCCTTAGAACTCCGTTTCCCAGAACCCCTCACCAGAAGCCCCTCCCACTCCCTGGGAACCCTCTTCAAATTCCAGTGCTGATTTTATCAGCTGTGATTGTTCACAGGCAGCGTTATGAAAGTGTCTGAACATGTTTTGCATCCAGGAGATCTAAACTCAGCAGCCGCCTCCTAAGAACATGTTACTGACTGAAAGGGCAACATCAAGAGCAGAGTTTCTCAGACTCTCAGCTGGGGCTGGTCCATCTTATCAGCAGACAGCTTTTCTCTGGGTAAAGCCAACACTAGCTTTAGCTTAGCTAGGAGAGAGGAGCTGCTAGCTTTAGCTGAGCTAGGAGAGAGAAGCTGTCTAGCTTTAGCTGAGTTAGGAGCTGCTAAGCTGTCCTGGTTTCTGAGGGCTGTTTAACCTTTATAAACTGGTGTTAGATTGAAGCTGTGACGTTCAGCCGGCGCTGGACTGAATAGTGTGCACTGTTGTCTGTTAGTCAGCTTCTGTGTGAGAGAACTGGGCGTATTTTAGTGTTTCAGGTGTGTAATGTTGCAGCAGGTGCAGTAGCACGACGCCGACATCAGGACCAACCAATTACGTCAAACCACCAAATACCCAGCCTGCTTTTTTGATTTTTAATTTTAGGATTATTACTATTATCATTTGATGTTTTCACAGTTTTACCAGCCTAGATTTCAGTATAGGCTCAGCTACATTACGCCCCCCGCTGTTTATTAGGGTGTCACCACTCCGCTGTTTCAGTTTCCGTTTCCTAAGTGCTTCAGACTGTCAGTCTTATCTGGTGTGTCTACAGGTTTTCACTCCCAACAAGCAGGAGCTTGCTTGATCAGCTGAACTTCTGAGACCGACTGATTAAACTGGTACTATCAGGTGAGGCGTTCTGGGCATAATGTCCATGTAGTCTGAGTATCTCAAAGCTCCAGACAGCCTCTGAACTTTAAGCACGTATAGTTGTTGTGTTTCTTTTGGTTTCTCTACCTTCTACAGCCTCTGTTGGTCATATGGCCACTTACTGTGAGGTGGGTCTGAACGCAGGCCCTCCAGTTGGGGAACAAGAACCCTCCTGTCAGACACCACATCCCTGGGCCACATGAAGAAGAACCACTTTGGCCAATGGAAGTTTTGCCAATGCAGTGAGTTCTTATGCTTTGGAGAAGTGGTCAACTGTCCAAACTGGGACACCATGGGCGAGACGGGATGGGTAGGGGTGAACCTCCAGTTTGGTCTGAGGGTACTAGTTGTTGTGGATGCGGACCAAGCAAGCCACCGTGTAAACCCATACATTGTGGTCCATGCGTGTCCACCAGAAGCGCTGCCACAGGCACCCCAAGTATGGGTCACTTGAGGATGTACCACACGGGCAGAGGTATGCCCCCACTGTAGGAGCTGGTTACTGACAGCAGTGGGTACACAGAGCCTGGCCGGTGGGACTCCCACCCAGGTCTGACAGAGACATGTGTCTGTGTCACTTACGCGTGAAATGAGAAACGAGAAGAGACAGAATCGTCTTACTGAACTGCTTTTATTGGGTTAATTAGTTTCACCATGCCTCAAAACAAGCAGCAGCTACTTCAGACTTCAGTCCAGCACATCGTCTCCGGTGTTGAACTCCACGCGTCCCTGACATGTTCCTGAAGAACGGAGAGATGTCTTAGATTTGCAGGTTCGTTTGTAAACGTGCAGTTCACTATGTAGAGATCAAAGACGCTTACCTTTGCTGTAAGCTTCTTGTAGGATGCGGGCCAGCTGGTTCTGGTTCATCCGTTTGAGAGTGATCTCAGTGATATTCACCGCGTCTTTATCGTCGTAGTACTGCATCACTTGGTTGACCGTCTCCTGCAGAGAGACGCCCTCCAGCTTGGCCTTCGGTATGAGAGGGTACCCGTCCAGGACCCCCTGGATCAGGTGCCACTGGAACCTCTTCAGTTCTTCAGGATTCAGATGCTCAAGAGCGTTCAGGAGAATCTCCTGGAGTCTGATCTTGTTCGACATCTGCAGGAGAAAGCCTGTTAGTGGGGCCGGATTCACAAGAAGGAGAGGAAAGAGAGTCTGAGGGAGTCTCCGCTACCGTTCTGCTGTTTCTCCACCATCGGTTCTAGGTACTGTTGTCTGAAACTGTTTCAGTGTTTGATTTAGTTTTTCATCTGGATTGATTCAACCGAACGACAGATCAACATAGTGATCGGTTTCGGTTCGGTCATATACTCTCAGCTGGAAAATTAAATATATAACTTTTTTAAAGACTGTATTTGAGAACGTTCTTAGGAACCTCTCTTGTGACCGCTGGAGAACCCCTGTTCTCAATGAATCAGCTCATTAATGAGCTCCTCCTGAGCTGAGGTGGAGGTGTTATAACAAGAGAACCCTAAACAGTGCAGTGCAGAGGTTCTCCAGGACCAGGCTTAGGAATCTGGTGGAAATGAACAAACCCATGCAGCGTCTGGATCTGTTCTGAGGAGACACCTGTGTCCTCCTAACCAGCTCCTACTACTGTAGACTCATGAACACAAACACCTCAGCACGATCTACTGGCCAGTGTCCTTCAGAGGACAATGAGGAAGCTCAGTGTCCTACCTTTCAGTGGTGGGAAGCTCCAAAGTCCTGCAGTGGTGGTGTTCTATCAGCTACACTGACTGACAGGACGTATATATACCCCTCTCTAAGGACATGTGACATCATGTGACAGGAACATTTGCATAAACCACACGGGGCATTCCCCCAAGCTTGGTAATCAAAATACCGGTTTATCTGAAATAATGGGTTCCACCGTTCGGTTAGTGTCCGAAATAACTGTGTAGTTACACAGTAACAATACCTGCAACAACAGTGTAACTACAGGCGACCTATTCACAGACTACAGGACTGCAGCTGAGGTGTAATTACACCCCCGTGTCCTGATAGTAGCGTATTTACTCATGTGTAATTAATTACACACAGGTGTTATACGCTGAGGGTCACTACGTGTGTATGAACCACTTTTTTCCTGAAACAGGAAACGCCTACACTTACACTGTGTTCTTACACTGCGTCTGCACCGGCAGCTGTCCTGATCCAGATGTAGCAGTACGCTGGTGCTGTGTTTGCCGTTTCTGTAGTGTGACTGCATTTACACAGAGAGACCACATGACCTTCAGTAACGTTTATTAAAAATCATTAAAAATCATATATGTTGTATAATACACCGGGAATGTTGGGAAGTAACTGAATATGATTATTATTCAGCACTGGGATTACGTATTCAGGAATTACCTGTATTCAGACGACTAAGACTGTATTTAGGAACTTTATGAACTTTAACAAAACTTTATTAGAATATCTACATGCTAAATATATACATATATACACACACCATGTTTCAAAGAGCCCCTGTCAGTGTTTGATAATAGACTGGCCTTATTTCGAACTCATTAATATGAAGTTGAATAGAGAAAATCAGCTGATCGAGAGAACCTGTAAGTGCTGATTCAGTAACTCGTGTCTGTGGTGGTGGAGGGGGGGTTGGAGGGGGGTCTGTACTGATGACCCTGCATGTACAGCTGGTTTCAGGTCACACTGTGTGTGTGAGCTGCTGTCTGACCAGAAACCACTGAGCTGTGGTCTCTCTGCATTACTGTAAACACAGAACACAGCTAGAACGTCCAGTACAGCGAATACACCCCTCACCTGCACACAGCTGTACATCCACACCACTGTATATCCACACACCTGTACCATCTGCACACACCTGTACATCCACACCACTGTATATCCACACACCTGTACCATCTGCACACACCTGTACATCCACACCACTGTATATCCACACACCTGTACCACCTACACACAGTAGAAGAGGTTTTCAGCAGAATAAAGAGCCATTGCCATTCTATACTGTTCAATTAAATTCTGTTCTATTCTATTCTATACTGTTCAATTAAATTCTGTTCTATTCTACTCTATTCTATTCTATTCTATTCTATTCTATTCTATTCTATACTGTTCTATTCTATACAGTTCTGTTATTATTCTTTGGCTGGAAATAAACTTTCAGGTTCTAAACGTATTATTTTTGGAGGAAATGGGCCAAACGGTTCAAATATAGATGTGGGAACCAGAACAGAACCTGTTCCATTTTGGTGGATAAGGGCTTTATAGCACCAAAGAGGGTTCTCCTAGTGTCACAATGCGAAGCCTATTAAAAGCGTGTGTCCCTGTCGTGCTGTGAAGGATGGTCAGTAATGGTATACAGTGAAGACTGTTATATGAGAACCTGTAAAATATAACGGCCTAGAAGATTATCCTGAGGGAACATTTGAGAAGTTCTAAACTTCTTTCTTATGAACTTCTTATGTTTGTCTTAAGAACCTTAGGAAGTGTTCTCTTAGAGGAGGCCTCTGTAAATCTGGCCCCGGAACTTAGCCCATAGTCTCAGGGCTCTTACAGTCCTGGATCTCTCCTCATATAAGGTGCCCAGTAATAATCTCGGAGCTGGAATGCGGATATGGTCTTCCATGGAAGGTGAGCCTCGTGCCCGGTTACCTGAGGATGGCTCTTAGATGGACAGTCCACTGTAAAATCTGTTCCCTCAGGTGAACTTGGTACTGTGGTGTGTTTTAACCTGCTTTCAGGCTGGACGTGATGAAGTAAGTATTCCCAGAAAATGGGGGTCATTATTAACCACTGGTAAACTTCTACTGCAGTCCAGTATGACACTAAATATGTTCATGGTGGTCCTCATAACCTGATCAGACCCCACAGAAAGTCCAGGATGACTGTAAATACACCGTATCTGGTATTAATGTGTGTGAAGTCTGATGGAAGATCGTTGACCTCATTATGTTTATAGTGTGACACGCTGAGAGTGGTCAGTGTTTTCTGGAAAAAGGAGTGGACTCTTGGTGGTTTGGGAAGTTTTGGATTGTAGCTGACCGGAAACGAGCTGTACGTGCAGGATCATGAGTCTGTAAACCTTTTCTTCTCTAAAGTTGTTTCCCACCGAGCAGTTCCTGAATTACCACACACACAGTCTAATCTCTCTAATGATCCTCTTTCTCCGTCAGACCTGTTCCTCTCAGAGCTCCTGTACATGCTGGCTCAGACATACCGAGATCTCAGAATGAAGAAGTTCTGCAGCCAGTCCGTCCAGCTAATCATACCACTGCTGTCAGAGCCTCATATCTCCAGAAGCAGAACCTTACAGGAGAAGGAGAAACATACCTCACTTCTAACGTAAGTCAATGGAACCAGACGTCTGCACTAGTAAATGTAGGTCCACTCACCATGGAAACAACAGGTACTTTTTAACCACGTCAGAAACTGAACAAGGTGTGTGTATGGTCAGAATACAGTAGTAATAAAGTAGATATTAATAATCAGTAATAAACAGTTTATTACATTATTATTAAAGGTGTATATAAATTCAGCACATGGTGAGATATTAAACTGTTAAACTGATTTATTAATAGTATAAACAGAAGAAAACTGAAACAGAGAACAGACAGAAACTCAACCCCGGGGAAGTTCTATCACCACATCACTTAATCTGTAAATTATTCCCTGTAAATAAGAGGAATCTGTACTGACCCCGAGATCAGACGCAGGTCTAACACACCACACAGGACTACTGACCTTCATCAGCCAATCACTGATCCAGTATGCAAATGAGATCTGCATTCTGGATCAGATCTGGACATCTGTGTATTATTAAAATCTTAATTCTAGTTTATGGATGATTCTAGAAGTAGATACTGAAGATCCTACTGAACAGGCTACTGAGGTATCACTATTAGTTTATCTAGAACCTCCACCCCCTGTTATTATATCAGGTTCTCAGGTCAGTCTGGAGCACCCCTCTCCTAGTGATGGACAGACAGCTCCTTCTGGATGGACCCTCAGAACAGGGTCAGGAAATACTGGGTTTAGTACATTGGGACTGGTATCTGTGTCTAGTGTGATATGGAGTCTGGAGTGGAATTCCCAGCAGGCCTTCTGGAACTGAGCAGTAATCCGTGGACTGACCTGTACTCCTCCTGTATCCACACTGATTATCCTGTAACTCCAGACCAGTGTACACTACAGCCACTAACGAGCCCATAACTCCTCAGTGTAACTGACTGTAAACGGAGCGGGTGGGGAGCACTGCAGCTCCGGCTCTCCTGCAGGGTCTCATGAACGTCTGGTGACCCCTCAGTGGTTTTGGAGTGTCAGTCCGTAGCAGCTGATGGACGTTCCTCAGAGTGACCTGAAAGCATGTGACCTGTACGTACAGAAGGTCATCAGTCCAGTCAGCTCTTCCTTCTCTAAAGCTAGGTTACACTGACCGGTCATCCTACTGCCCAGCTGACACTGCTCTGAGGGTCTTTCAGAGGAATTCATGTGTGTTGGTCCTCTAAGTTACACATCCTGTTCAGAACCACACCACTACACACCGACTGTGTATTTACTGAATTTAACACATTCTTGGAAAAATAAACACTAAATATGTTCTACAAAAAGTTATATATGTATATTTAAAGTTATATATGTCTAAATATATGAAGTCAGTCAATGCAACCAGACTTTCCCCCAACTCATTTTCCTGCATTCTTCATGAAATTTAAACACAATGAAACCCATAGTGTGGAATTCTGCCAAAAACTGAAAATACATATAAAATGTACTAAATGTGTTAAATTAATAATGTGTACTCTGTTATATCACATATACCACAGTGCCCAGAGTATGTCTCTGTAAATGGCTTACAGGGAGAAACAGTTTATATTCTGTTGGTGTGTTTTATGGAGCCGGTTCACGGAAACAAACTACGAAGCCATGATTATGATTATTCATATATCAGAGTGAATATTCATTTATATTCTTCAGTATCAGTATTAACTGAGCATTGGGACAGAATTACTGTCTCCTGAGTCATGTACTCAGCTGTATCCTCTGTTTGAAGACTCTTTGGTGGGAGTTTGAAGCAGACAGTTGGTAGGATGGTGTCCAGATCATGGAGGAGGATCAGCAGGAAGGAGCAGGAAGTCTCAGGGTTTCTAAATGCAGCTGGAGGGTGACGTCTACTTGTGTGGCACAGAGTGTCTATACTGCCCCCTGGTGTCGTAGAGAGGCCTTATTCAATAGTGGAAGAATAGTCCACAGCTGTTTTATCAGTAACCATGTTAACAGAATACGTCCACATATACACGTCAACAGCCACACTGTACAACAGGCGGACTAATAAGCATTACTAAAGAGTTATTACTAAAAGTAATGCAGCAATTAATGATTAATTAATGATAGAAATAAGGATTAACATTATTTTGGAGTCTATTAAGTATTTATAATCGTTACTAAATGCTTAAATAATGTCTCAATTAATTGTTAAATAACCATAGTACTGATTACTGTGTGACTCAATAATCAGGACAGTAAGAAGTAAACAGAACTGACTGAACTCTGATAATTACAAATAAAACCTTAGTTTAAATAACAATTCAATAAGTAACTTAAAACACTTCATAAAAGCATCAGAGCATATCAAGAACATGACAAATGCGTATGTAAAATATATACTTGTTATGTAATATGTATTAAACAGTGTTGTGCCCTTATAAAGCAGTTCTTAAGAGACACATGGAGACAACTTGACAAAAAGGGTCACAAAGAACGTTAAATAATTATTAATGATGCTTAAATAATAAACTCACATAAATAAAAGAATATATAACATTACAATTATATATAATATATTATTATTTTAATAACAAGTATATATATTTTGAATCTACTGCAAACTCGTATGATCTTAACTGTTAAAAGCTTTTGGAAAACTGGGCCATGATCAGTTGGAACACTGGAACACAAACATGCAGGGTAGGAATACTCCAGGAGCAGATCAGACAGCAGAATTATACTTACTTTATTTAATGATTAATTAAGACATTACTTAAGCATGTAGGAAGAAAATGACTTAATACAATTTAAAATTATATTAGTTCCTGATTTTATCATTAGTTAATAGATTATTTTAATGTGTCACCAACTGGAATACACTAGTCTGATTGGGGCCATCTCGATACAGTTCACACAACTCTGAGCCAAACCCACATTTACTTACTGAAGAGTACCAGAGGACCTGTTTACTTCTATTAGAGGTGCATATCTCAGCCACCTTTCTCAGAACTGACCCACCACTCAAAACCACTAGTACAGTATCCAGGCCATTACAACAAGGTTTCTGTTGGGGGGAACTGTCGCTACTGTGAAGAACCACCAGGAGTCAGGAGTGAAGCATCCCCTCACTGATTACAGGCTACAGACAACAGTGGTGTTGATAATGAATTGAACTCACTACCGTCCTGATGATGGATCTTACTGCACAGCTCCTGTCCAGTTTATCCTGTTTATAATCTGCTACAATCTGAAAAACTAACCTACATGTCCAAAATATTTACTACACAGTGAAGAGGTGGTATTTAAAGTCAGTAACGTATGTACTGTTTGATGTTCAAAGATCATCATAGTTTAAACAGCCACAAATGATTTAAATCTGACTCACTGTAAACTAGGGTATGTAGTAGCTCCTGGACTGTGGAAACATTCACATAGATTAACATTTATAAATGATTATCATGTAGCTCATGTCAGCCCTGGCAATCATTTCCAGAAGGTGCTCAGAGACACGTGGGCCTTACAAGCAGTATTTAAGTGTGGGCCACTTTTGACTCACATGCAGTTTAGCAGTGTCAGTGGTGGGAACTCTGAGGCTCTTCTGACAGAAGTGGCCCTGATCTATTTTGGCACATGGGGAGCAAATAAGCTTTTATTATGAGGTTTATGAGCCAGCAGGGCCATATCTGTGTAAGTGGCCCACATCCGCATCAGTTTGTCTGACTGTTGTCACATGATCACATGTGCAGTAAAGAGAAACTAAACTGCCTTACAGAGGCAGAGGGGGTCTTAGTGCTGTGCTAACTCTGAGTGGGAGGAGCTTAGAATGAAAGAGAAAGAAGAACAGAAAGTAGAGTGAAAGATGATCTGACTGCTTGTGTTCTTAATCCCAGGTTTACTTTCCTTCCCCAAACTGCTGATGTTAAGTAGCTGATAAACATAAATGTAAGTGTTAGCATGTTACACTAGCATAGCAGAGCTTACTGTGTGTGTAGTTTTGGACTATGTTAAAGCTATTTATGAATGTTTTAGCTACACTAACAGTAAATGTTGCTGTTAGCATGTTATCCTAGCACTGTAAAGCTGACCGTAGCTTTGAACTGTGTTCAGTGCTATTTCTTCAGATACTGTAATACTGGCTAATAGTGTGTAGATTATGGTCATGAATTAATATGGAATGAGTACTAATGAAGCCCTAATGCTGAGCAGGTACTAGTGTAGGAGTAATAGTGAGCAGGTATTAGTGATGGGGTCATTTCTGGGTGAATTTTCGGTAAATGAGACCTATTATTCTCTGAGTAGAGAGTTTAGGGCCTGTTCTTGCCATTTGTATTTACATACAGAGGAATTTGTCTTCTGCATTGAACCCATCCGTGAAAGTGAAACACTCACATACACACACTAGTGGGCAGTGAGAACATGTGCCTGGTGCGGTGAGCAGCCCTTTCCACAGTGCCCGGGAGCAACTGGGGGGTTAGGTGTCTTGCTGAAGGGTACTTCAGTGGTTACTGTTGATTCGGGGAATCAAACCGGCAACCCTCCAGTCACAAGGCTGGTTCTCTAACCTCCAGCCGAGGACTGCCCCATTAATTTATTTATGTATTTATTTTCTCTACATTTTAGGTGAGAAAATAGTGAACATGTTCTTGTGAAGGGGTAACAGTGATGGAGTAATAGTGAGTAGGTATTAGTGATGAAGTAATAGCGAGTAGGTATTAGTGATGAAGTAATAGTGAGTAGGTATTAGTGACGGAGTAATAGTGAGTAGGTATTAGTGATGAAGTAATAGTGAGTAGGTATTAGTGATGAAGTAATAGTGAGCAGTTAGTAGTGATGGAGTAATAGTGAGTAGGTATTAGTGATGGAGTAATAGTGAGTAGGTATTAGAGATGAAGTAATAGTGAGCAGTTAGTAGTGATGGAGTAATAGTGAGTAGGTATTAGTGATGAAGTAATAGTGAGTAGGTATTAGAGATGAAGTAATAGTGAGTAGGTATTAGTGATGGAGTAATAGTGAGTAGGTGTTAGTGATGGAGTAATAGTGAGTAGGTATTAGTGATGTAGTCATAGTGAGTAGGTATTAGTGATGGAGTAATAGTGAGTAGGTATTAGTGAAGTAATAGTGAGTAGGTATTAGTGATGGAGTAGTAGTGAGTAGGTATTAGTGATGGAGTAATAGTGAGTAGGTATTAGTGATGGAGTAATAGTGAGTAGGTATTAGTGATGGAGTAGTAGTTAGTGGGTATTAGTGATGAAGTAATAGTGAGTAGGTATTAGTGATGGAGTAATAGTGAGTAGGTATTAGTGATGGAGTAATAGTGAGTAGGTGTTAGTGATGAAGTAATAGCGAGTAGGTATTAGTGATGAAGTAATAGTGAGTAGGTATTAGTGATGGAGTAATAGTGAGTAGGTATTAGTGATGGAGTAATAGTGAGTAGGTATTAGTGATGGAGTAATAGTGAGTAGGTATTAGTGATGAAGTAATAGTGAGTAGGTATTAGTGATGGAGTAATAGTGAGTAGGTATTAGTGATGGAGTAATAGTGAGTAGGTATTAGTGATGGAGTAATAGTGAGTAGGTATTAGTGATGGAGTAATAGTGAGTAGGTATTAGTGATGGAGTAATAGTGAGTAGGTATTAGTGATGGAGTAATAGTGAGTAGGTATTAGTGATGGAGTAATAGTGAGTAGGTATTAGTGATGGAGTAATAGTGAGTAGGTATTAGTGATGGAGTAATAGTGAGTAGGTATTAGTGATGGAGTAATAGTGAGTAGGTATTAGTGATGGAGTAATAGTGAGTAGGTATTAGTGATGGAGTAATAGTGAGTAGGTATTAGTGATGGAGTAATAGTGAGTAGGTATTAGTGATGGAGTAATAGTGAGTAGGTATTAGTGATGGAGTAATAGTGAGTAGGTATTAGTGATGGAGTAATAGTGAGTAGGTATTAGTGATGGAGTAATAGTGAGTAGGTATTAGTGATGGAGTAATAGTGAGTAGGTATTAGTGATGGAGTAATAGTGAGTAGGTATTAGTGATGGAGTAATAGTGAGTAGGTATTAGTGATGGAGTAGTAGTTAGTAGGTATTAGTGATGAAGTAATAGCGAGTAGGTATTAGTGATGGAGTAATAGTAAGTAGGTATTAGTGATGAAGTAATAGCGAGTAGGTATTAGTGATGAAGTAATAGCGAGTAGGTATTAGTGATGGACTAATAGTGAGTAGGTATTAGTGATGGAGTAATAGTGAGTAGGTATTAGTGATGAAGTAATAGCGAGTAGGTATTAGTGATGGAGTAATAGTGAGTAGGTATTAGTGAATAGTTTAGTGGTAGTTTTGAGTAGTTCCTGTATGCTGTGTGGGTTACAGTGTTGATATGGTTTACTAGGTCTGAATTTCTCCTTGTACTTTATTCATATGTACTGTAAATGTAATTGAACAGCAAGTGGAGTGTGTTTAATGGACAGAGGGCTTTTTCACCTCCAGAGGGATGCCGCCTGCATGGATTAGAATTCCCGTGTTTCTGAAATCTTTATTAAGACGAGGCAAGTTTATAAATATACCGCCATCCATACACTGTGGTCATTCAAAGTGCTTTACAAGTGAGAAAATAAAAAAGATACTGTAGAATTCAAAAAGATCTGTGATTAAAAACATGATTGAACCATGATTAAAATAATATAATTAAAAAAGAAATGAAACATTACACACAACAATTTAATTAGGGTAATAGAATTGAAGGACAGAAGTGCAGTAGAGCTATCAGTGTATTAATCTCAGCTAAACGCTAAAATAGACACTTTTTAAGCCTGGATTTAAAAGTGTCTGTAGCCAGGGATCTTCTAATGCACTGGTCAGCTGG
This sequence comes from Semaprochilodus insignis, assembly GCA_034552555.1. Taxonomy (NCBI): domain Eukaryota; kingdom Metazoa; phylum Chordata; class Actinopteri; order Characiformes; family Prochilodontidae; genus Semaprochilodus; species Semaprochilodus insignis. The sequence continues at coordinate 30,824,982 of CM067491.1, read as the reverse complement.
TTCCAGCTAATCACTGCTCCTCCATGTTTACTCTTTACCTTAGGCAGGACTAACTGACTAGTTCCTAAAGATCTGAGAGTTCTGCTTAGCTCAAATCACTGCAGTGTCAGATACATACAGTGGTTCTACACCATTTATATACCATTTATACACCAGTGATAGAACCTCAGGGTCTATTCTGGAACACACTGGTATCCAGTGTAAGGGTTTAAGAATGGGGTGATGTGTTCCTGTATTCTACTTCTAGTGACTCTGGCAGCTGCATTCTGAATCAACTAAAGCTGTTTGATTGTCTTTATTGGGAGTCAAATTGATATAGTCTAGTAAGATATGGCTGACAGGAAATCCCAAACCATATGGAGTTATCAAAGCCAAGCTATAGTACAGTCTAGTCCTCAGAAGTAGAAGTTTAAAAGAACATTCCTTCATAATCTCTTTTTTTGCTTTAGGTGATCAAGTTATTGTTAAATTCCATAACACTAATCTCAGAACATGGTGATCTCCTGTGCAGTGCTAAAATGGCTTCAGGCACACGTAATAAACTATATGTTTACATGAATATCTGAATTTTTTAAATTATTGGAATATTCTGAATAAAATTAAGGTCAGAGATAAACGGTAAAATAATAAAATAAAATGAACTGAAAATAAGCCTTTGCAATAACAGTTTCAGATAATAGGTTAATTATTGTTACTGTAACAAAGCCCCCAGATTGTACAACTTAAATATTCTGAATTAAACAAAAAAGAACACTCAATGCAAATACATAAATGAATCCAGGTGTCTAAATGAACATCAGGGAGGCAGGCCACTGTAGGTCTTCTTTGCCCACCATCTTGTCACATGTGAATATTCCACTGTAACACAATTAGACAAACATTACACTTCAACCACTAATCATTTAACAGACCGTACATTATTAACCCCACCCATGCAAACCTCTCCTACAGACTCACCTTATTCTGATTCACATGCCAACTAGCCTTTATGACTTTGTGCACTGCAGATAGGTGGCCAATCACAGCCCTGTCTGAGAGTTATGAGTTATGAGCTGATAAGCCCAGTCAGCTCAGCCTGTATTTTTCCCAGGAGATGCTGATCCCACTGTTCCCTAAACAGTTTGGAGCTCCTGCCATAGCTATGGCTAGAACATGACATGTAAAGCTACACTATGAAGATGTTGCTGTACTTCATTTCCCACCCGCCTCTGTACTACTATTCTAATGCTACACTGCTGTTTCATATCAAATACCATGTTACCTTTGTGTTATAGGAGGTTGGAGACCAGCTGCCTGTGTGGATCGTTTTGATCCTTGTAGCCCTGGGTGGTGATCCATGTAGTAAGGGCTGTGACGTGGTTATCCTCCATGACACCCTTTCCTTGAAGCAGGTCGGACCATTTCTGTACCATGTTTATAGAATGTGTCTCCAAACTGTCTTCAAAAACGGCAAGTCTGGTTTTACTCATTTCGGAGTCCTGGAAGTCTCTGAAGTTGTTGTCTCTTTTTAACATGCATCTGGGCATTGAACCTAGGATGGTCAGTTTGAAGGTGCCCACAACATCATCCTTGCTCATGGCAGTAGCTAAGCTTGTCCTGAAGGATCGGTAAAGTGTACTGGGAAATTCACGATGTATATCTGCTGGCACATAAACAGTTGGAAGTTCAAGGCCATAGTTATTTCTTACATTAGGAATGAGGTCGGTATCCACAGGAGAGGAGTTTGTTGCCACTTCGAGCATGGCTTCAGCTAATTTACTATTCTGGTTTAAATTTATGGCTTCCAATATACTCCTCACTGGTGG
>CM067491.1:30798185-30822677 GCA_034552555.1 Semaprochilodus insignis | reverse complement strand
CCACCAGTGAGGAGTATATTGGAAGCCATAAATTTAAACCAGAATAGCATATTAGCTGAAGCCATGCTCGAAGTGGCAACAAACTCCTCTCCTGTGGATACCGACCTCATTCCTAATGTAAGAAATAACTATGGCCTTGAACTTCCAACTGTTTATGTGCCAGCAGATATACATCGTGAATTTCCCAGTACACTTTACCGATCCTTCAGGACAAGCTTAGCTACTGCCATGAGCAAGGATGATGTTGTGGGCACCTTCAAACTGACCATCCTAGGTTCAATGCCCAGATGCATGTTAAAAAGAGACAACAACTTCAGAGACTTCCAGGACTCCGAAATGAGTAAAACCAGACTTGCCGTTTTTGAAGACAGTTTGGAGACACATTCTATAAACATGGTACAGAAATGGTCCGACCTGCTTCAAGGAAAGGGTGTCATGGAGGATAACCACGTCACAGCCCTTACTACATGGATCACCACCCAGGGCTACAAGGATCAAAACGATCCACACAGGCAGCTGGTCTCCAACCTCCTATAACACAAAGGTAACATGGTATTTGATATGAAACAGCAGTGTAGCATTAGAATAGTAGTACAGAGGCGGGTGGGAAATGAAGTACAGCAACATCTTCATAGTGTAGCTTTACATGTCATGTTCTAGCCATAGCTATGGCAGGAGCTCCAAACTGTTTAGGGAACAGTGGGATCAGCATCTCCTGGGAAAAATACAGGCTGAGCTGACTGGGCTTATCAGCTCATAACTCATAACTCTCAGACAGGGCTGTGATTGGCCACCTATCTGCAGTGCACAAAGTCATAAAGGCTAGTTGGCATGTGAATCAGAATAAGGTGAGTCTGTAGGAGAGGTTTGCATGGGTGGGGTTAATAATGTACGGTCTGTTAAATGATTAGTGGTTGAAGTGTAATGTTTGTCTAATTGTGTTACAGTGGAATATTCACATGTGACAAGATGGTGGGCAAAGAAGACCTACAGTGGCCTGCCTCCCTGATGTTCATTTAGACACCTGGATTCATTTATGTATTTGCATTGAGTGTTCTTTTTTGTTTAATTCAGAATATTTAAGTTGTACAATCTGGGGGCTTTGTTACAGTAACAATAATTAACCTATTATCTGAAACTGTTATTGCAAAGGCTTATTTTCAGTTCATTTTATTTTATTATTTTACCGTTTATCTCTGACCTTAATTTTATTCAGAATATTCCAATAATTTAAAAAATTCAGATATTCATGTAAACATATAGTTTATTACGTGTGCCTGAAGCCATTTTAGCACTGCACAGGAGATCACCATGTTCTGAGATTAGTGTTATGGAATTTAACAATAACTTGATCACCTAAAGCAAAAAAAGAGATTATGAAGGAATGTTCTTTTAAACTTCTACTTCTGAGGACTAGACTGTACTATAGCTTGGCTTTGATAACTCCATATGGTTTGGGATTTCCTGTCAGCCATATCTTACTAGACTATATCAATTTGACTCCCAATAAAGACAATCAAACAGCTTTAGTTGATTCAGAATGCAGCTGCCAGAGTCACTAGAAGTAGAATACAGGAACACATCACCCCATTCTTAAACCCTTACACTGGATACCAGTGTGTTCCAGAATAGACCCTGAGGTTCTATCACTGGTGTATAAATGGTATATAAATGGTGTAGAACCACTGTATGTATCTGACACTGCAGTGATATGAACTGAGCAGAATTCTCAGATCTTTAGGAACTAGTCAGTTAGTCCTGCCTAAGGTAAAGAGTAAACATGGAGGAGCAGTGATTAGCTGGAACCAGCTGACCAGTGCATTAGAAGATCCCTGGCTACAGACACTTTTAAATCCAGGCTTAAAAAGTGTCTATTTTAGCGTTTAGCTGAGATTAATACACTGATAGCTCTACTGCACTTCTGTCCTTCAATTCTATTACCCTAATTAAATTGTTGTGTGTAATGTTTCATTTCTTTTTTAATTATATTATTTTAATCATGGTTCAATCATGTATTTAATCACAGATCTTTTTGAATTCTACAGTATCTTTTTTATTTTCTCACTTGTAAAGCACTTTGAATGACCACAGTGTATGGATGGCGGTATATTTATAAACTTGCCTCGTCTTAATAAAGATTTCAGAAACACGGGAATTCTAATCCATGCAGGCTGCATCCCTCTGGAGGTGAAAAAGCCCTCTGTCCATTAAACACACTCCACTTGCTGTTCAATTACATTTACAGTACATATGAATAAAGTACAAGGAGAAATTCAGACCTAGTAAACCATATCAACACTGTAACCCACACAGCATACAGGAACTACTCAAAACTACCACTAAACTATTCACTAATACCTACTCACTATTACTCCATCACTAATACCTACTCGCTATTACTTCATCACTAATACCTACTCACTATTACTCCATCACTAATACCTACTCACTATTAGTCCATCACTAATACCTACTCGCTATTACTTCATCACTAATACCTACTCGCTATTACTTCATCACTAATACCTACTTACTATTACTCCATCACTAATACCTACTCGCTATTACTTCATCACTAATACCTACTAACTACTACTCCATCACTAATACCTACTCACTATTACTCCATCACTAATACCTACTCACTATTACTCCATCACTAATACCTACTCACTATTACTCCATCACTAATACCTACTCACTATTACTCCATCACTAATACCTACTCACTATTACTCCATCACTAATACCTACTCACTATTACTCCATCACTAATACCTACTCACTATTACTCCATCACTAATACCTACTCACTATTACTCCATCACTAATACCTACTCACTATTACTCCATCACTAATACCTACTCACTATTACTCCATCACTAATACCTACTCACTATTACTCCATCACTAATACCTACTCACTATTACTCCATCACTAATACCTACTCACTATTACTCCATCACTAATACCTACTCACTATTACTCCATCACTAATACCTACTCACTATTACTCCATCACTAATACCTACTCACTATTACTCCATCACTAATACCTACTCACTATTACTCCATCACTAATACCTACTCACTATTACTCCATCACTAATACCTACTCACTATTACTCCATCACTAATACCTACTCACTATTACTCCATCACTAATACCTACTCACTATTACTTCATCACTAATACCTACTCACTATTACTCCATCACTAATACCTACTCACTATTACTCCATCACTAATACCTACTCACTATTACTCCATCACTAATACCTACTCACTATTACTTCATCACTAATACCTACTCGCTATTACTTCATCACTAACACCTACTCACTATTACTCCATCACTAATACCTACTCACTATTACTCCATCACTAATACCTACTCACTATTACTTCATCACTAATACCTACTAACTACTACTCCATCACTAATACCTACTCACTATTACTCCATCACTAATACCTACTCACTATTACTCCATCACTAATACCTACTCACTACTACTCCATCACTAATACCTACTCACTATTACTTCACTAATACCTACTCACTATTACTCCATCACTAATACCTACTCACTATGACTACATCACTAATACCTACTCACTATTACTCCATCACTAACACCTACTCACTATTACTCCATCACTAATACCTACTCACTATTACTTCATCTCTAATACCTACTCACTATTACTTCATCACTAATACCTACTCACTATTACTCCATCACTACTAACTGCTCACTATTACTTCATCTCTAATACCTACTCACTATTACTCCATCACTAATACCTACTCACTATTACTCCATCACTACTAACTGCTCACTATTACTTCATCACTAATACCTACTCACTATTACTTCATCACTAATACCTACTCACTATTACTCCGTCACTAATACCTACTCACTATTACTTCATCACTAATACCTACTCGCTATTACTTCATCACTAATACCTACTCACTATTACTCCATCACTGTTACTCCTTCACAAGAACATGTTCACTATTTTCTCACCTAAAATGTAGAGAAAATAAATACATAAATAAATTAATGGGGCAGTCCTCGGCTGGAGGTTAGAGAACCAGCCTTGTGACTGGAGGGTTGCCGGTTTGATTCCCCGAATCAACAGTAACCACTGAAGTACCCTTCAGCAAGACACCTAACCCCCCAGTTGCTCCCGGGCACTGTGGAAAGGGCTGCTCACCGCACCAGGCACATGTTCTCACTGCCCACTAGTGTGTGTATGTGAGTGTTTCACTTTCACGGATGGGTTCAATGCAGAAGACAAATTCCTCTGTATGTAAATACAAATGGCAAGAACAGGCCCTAAACTCTCTACTCAGAGAATAATAGGTCTCATTTACCGAAAATTCACCCAGAAATGACCCCATCACTAATACCTGCTCACTATTACTCCTACACTAGTACCTGCTCAGCATTAGGGCTTCATTAGTACTCATTCCATATTAATTCATGACCATAATCTACACACTATTAGCCAGTATTACAGTATCTGAAGAAATAGCACTGAACACAGTTCAAAGCTACGGTCAGCTTTACAGTGCTAGGATAACATGCTAACAGCAACATTTACTGTTAGTGTAGCTAAAACATTCATAAATAGCTTTAACATAGTCCAAAACTACACACACAGTAAGCTCTGCTATGCTAGTGTAACATGCTAACACTTACATTTATGTTTATCAGCTACTTAACATCAGCAGTTTGGGGAAGGAAAGTAAACCTGGGATTAAGAACACAAGCAGTCAGATCATCTTTCACTCTACTTTCTGTTCTTCTTTCTCTTTCATTCTAAGCTCCTCCCACTCAGAGTTAGCACAGCACTAAGACCCCCTCTGCCTCTGTAAGGCAGTTTAGTTTCTCTTTACTGCACATGTGATCATGTGACAACAGTCAGACAAACTGATGCGGATGTGGGCCACTTACACAGATATGGCCCTGCTGGCTCATAAACCTCATAATAAAAGCTTATTTGCTCCCCATGTGCCAAAATAGATCAGGGCCACTTCTGTCAGAAGAGCCTCAGAGTTCCCACCACTGACACTGCTAAACTGCATGTGAGTCAAAAGTGGCCCACACTTAAATACTGCTTGTAAGGCCCACGTGTCTCTGAGCACCTTCTGGAAATGATTGCCAGGGCTGACATGAGCTACATGATAATCATTTATAAATGTTAATCTATGTGAATGTTTCCACAGTCCAGGAGCTACTACATACCCTAGTTTACAGTGAGTCAGATTTAAATCATTTGTGGCTGTTTAAACTATGATGATCTTTGAACATCAAACAGTACATACGTTACTGACTTTAAATACCACCTCTTCACTGTGTAGTAAATATTTTGGACATGTAGGTTAGTTTTTCAGATTGTAGCAGATTATAAACAGGATAAACTGGACAGGAGCTGTGCAGTAAGATCCATCATCAGGACGGTAGTGAGTTCAATTCATTATCAACACCACTGTTGTCTGTAGCCTGTAATCAGTGAGGGGATGCTTCACTCCTGACTCCTGGTGGTTCTTCACAGTAGCGACAGTTCCCCCCACAGAAACCTTGTTGTAATGGCCTGGATACTGTACTAGTGGTTTTGAGTGGTGGGTCAGTTCTGAGAAAGGTGGCTGAGATATGCACCTCTAATAGAAGTAAACAGGTCCTCTGGTACTCTTCAGTAAGTAAATGTGGGTTTGGCTCAGAGTTGTGTGAACTGTATCGAGATGGCCCCAATCAGACTAGTGTATTCCAGTTGGTGACACATTACAATAATCTATTAACTAATGATAAAATCAGGAACTAATATAATTTTAAATTGTATTAAGTCATTTTCTTCCTACATGCTTAAGTAATGTCTTAATTAATCATTAAATAAAGTAAGTATAATTCTGCTGTCTGATCTGCTCCTGGAGTATTCCTACCCTGCATGTTTGTGTTCCAGTGTTCCAACTGATCATGGCCCAGTTTTCCAAAAGCTTTTAACAGTTAAGATCATACGAGTTTGCAGTAGATTCAAAATATATATACTTGTTATTAAAATAATAATATATTATATATAATTGTAATGTTATATATTCTTTTATTTATGTGAGTTTATTATTTAAGCATCATTAATAATTATTTAACGTTCTTTGTGACCCTTTTTGTCAAGTTGTCTCCATGTGTCTCTTAAGAACTGCTTTATAAGGGCACAACACTGTTTAATACATATTACATAACAAGTATATATTTTACATACGCATTTGTCATGTTCTTGATATGCTCTGATGCTTTTATGAAGTGTTTTAAGTTACTTATTGAATTGTTATTTAAACTAAGGTTTTATTTGTAATTATCAGAGTTCAGTCAGTTCTGTTTACTTCTTACTGTCCTGATTATTGAGTCACACAGTAATCAGTACTATGGTTATTTAACAATTAATTGAGACATTATTTAAGCATTTAGTAACGATTATAAATACTTAATAGACTCCAAAATAATGTTAATCCTTATTTCTATCATTAATTAATCATTAATTGCTGCATTACTTTTAGTAATAACTCTTTAGTAATGCTTATTAGTCCGCCTGTTGTACAGTGTGGCTGTTGACGTGTATATGTGGACGTATTCTGTTAACATGGTTACTGATAAAACAGCTGTGGACTATTCTTCCACTATTGAATAAGGCCTCTCTACGACACCAGGGGGCAGTATAGACACTCTGTGCCACACAAGTAGACGTCACCCTCCAGCTGCATTTAGAAACCCTGAGACTTCCTGCTCCTTCCTGCTGATCCTCCTCCATGATCTGGACACCATCCTACCAACTGTCTGCTTCAAACTCCCACCAAAGAGTCTTCAAACAGAGGATACAGCTGAGTACATGACTCAGGAGACAGTAATTCTGTCCCAATGCTCAGTTAATACTGATACTGAAGAATATAAATGAATATTCACTCTGATATATGAATAATCATAATCATGGCTTCGTAGTTTGTTTCCGTGAACCGGCTCCATAAAACACACCAACAGAATATAAACTGTTTCTCCCTGTAAGCCATTTACAGAGACATACTCTGGGCACTGTGGTATATGTGATATAACAGAGTACACATTATTAATTTAACATATTTAGTACATTTTATATGTATTTTCAGTTTTTGGCAGAATTCCACACTATGGGTTTCATTGTGTTTAAATTTCATGAAGAATGCAGGAAAATGAGTTGGGGGAAAGTCTGGTTGCATTGACTGACTTCATATATTTAGACATATATAACTTTAAATATACATATATAACTTTTTGTAGAACATATTTAGTGTTTATTTTTCCAAGAATGTGTTAAATTCAGTAAATACACAGTCGGTGTGTAGTGGTGTGGTTCTGAACAGGATGTGTAACTTAGAGGACCAACACACATGAATTCCTCTGAAAGACCCTCAGAGCAGTGTCAGGTGGGCAGTAGGATGACCGGTCAGTGTAACCTAGCTTTAGAGAAGGAAGAGCTGACTGGACTGATGACCTTCTGTACGTACAGGTCACATGCTTTCAGGTCACTCTGAGGAACGTCCATCAGCTGCTACGGACTGACACTCCAAAACCACTGAGGGGTCACCAGACGTTCATGAGACCCTGCAGGAGAGCCGGAGCTGCAGCGCTCCCCACCCGCTCCGTTTACAGTCAGTTACACTGAGGAGTTATGGGCTCGTTAGTGGCTGTAGTGTACTCTGGTCTGGAGTTACAGGATAATCAGTGTGGATATACAGTGGAGTACAGGTCAGTCCACGGATTACTGCTCAGTTCCAGAAGGCCTGCTGGGAATTCCACTCCAGACTCCATATCACACTAGACACAGATACCAGTCCCAATGTACTAAACCCAGTATTTCCTGACCCTGTTCTGAGGGTCCGTCCAGAAGGAGCTGTCTGTCCATCACTAGGAGAGGGGTGCTCCAGACTGACCTGAGAACCTGATATAATAACAGGGGGTGGAGGTTCTAGATAAACTAATAGTGATACCTCAGTAGCCTGTTCAGTAGGATCTTCAGTATCTACTTCTAGAATCATCCATAAACTAGAATTAAGATTTTAATAATACACAGATGTACGCATATATAATCAGATCTCATTTGCATACTGGATCAGTGATTGGCTGATGAAGGTCAGTAGTCCTGTGTGGTGTGTTAGACTTGCGTCTGATCTCGGGGTCAGTACAGATTCCTGTTATTTACAGGGAATAATTTACAGATTAAGTGATGTGGTGATAGAACTTCCCCGGGGTTGAGTTTCTGTCTGTTCTCTGTTTCAGTTTTCTTCTGTTTATACTATTAATAAATCAGTTTAACAGTTTAATATTTCACCATGTGCTGACTTTAATAATAATGTAATAAACTGTTTATTACTGATTATTAATATCTACTTTATTACTACTGTATTCTGACCATACACACACCTTGTTCAGTTTCTGACGTGGTTAAAAAGTACCTGTTGTTTCCATGGTGAGTGGACCTACATTTACTAGTGCAGACGTCTGGTTCCATTGACTTACGTTAGAAGTGAGGTATGTTTCTCCTTCTCCTGTAAGGTTCTGATTCTGGAGATATGAGGCTCTGACAGCAGTGGTATGATTAGCTGGACGGACTGGCTGCAGAACTTCTTCATTCTGAGATCTCGGTATGTCTGAGCCAGCATGTACAGGAGCTCTGAGAGGAACAGGTCTGACGGAGAAAGAGGATCATTAGAGAGATTAGACTGTGTGTGTGGTAATTCAGGAACTGCTCGGTGGGAAACAACTTTAGAGAAGAAAAGGTTTACAGACTCATGATCCTGCACGTACAGCTCGTTTCCGGTCAGCTACAATCCAAAACTTCCCAAACCACCAAGAGTCCACTCCTTTTTCCCGAAAACACTGACCACTCTCAGCGTGTCACACTATAAACATAATGAGGTCAACGATCTTCCATCAGACTTCACACACATTAATACCAGATACGGTGTATTTACAGTCATCCTGGACTTTCTGTGGGGTCTGATCAGGTTATGAGGACCACCATGAACATATTTAGTGTCATACTGGACTGCAGTAGAATTTTACCATGTCCAGCCTGCAAGGAGGTTAAAACACACCACAGTACCAAGTTCACCTGAGGGAACAGATTTTACAGTGGACTGTCCATCTAAGAGCCATCCTCAGGTAACCGGGCACGAGGCTCACCTTCCATGGAAGACCATATCCGCATTCCAGCTCCGAGATTATTACTGGGCACCTTATATGAGGAGAGATCCAGGACTGTAAGAACCCTGAGACTATGGGCTAAAGTTCCGGGGCCAGATTTACAGAGGCCTCCTCTAAGAGAACACTTCTTAAGACAAACATAAGAAGTTCATAAGAAAGAAGTTTAGAACTTCTCAAATGTTCCCTCAGGATAATCTTCTAGGCCGTTATATTTTACAGGTTCTCATATAACAGTCTTCACTGTATACCATTACTGACCATCCTTCACAGCACGACAGGGACACACGCTTTTAATAGGCTTCGCATTGTGACACTAGGAGAACCCTCTTTGGTGCTATAAAGCCCTTATCCACCAAAATGGAACAGGTTCTGTTCTGGTTCCCACATCTATATTTGAACCGTTTGGCCCATTTCCTCCAAAAATAATACGTTTAGAACCTGAAAGTTTATTTCCAGCCAAAGAATAATAACAGAACTGTATAGAATAGAACAGTATAGAATATAATAGAACAGAACAGAATAGAATAGAGTAGAATAGAAAAGAATTTAATTGAACAGTATAGAATAGAATAGAATAGAATAGAATAGAACAGTATAGAATGGCAATGGCTCTTTATTCTGCTGAAAACCTCTTCTACTGTGTGTAGGTGGTACAGGTGTGTGGATATACAGTGGTGTGGATGTACAGGTGTGTGCAGATGGTACAGGTGTGTGGATATACAGTGGTGTGGATGTACAGGTGTGTGCAGATGGTACAGGTGTGTGGATATACAGTGGTGTGGATGTACAGCTGTGTGCAGGTGAGGGGTGTATTCGCTGTACTGGACGTTCTAGCTGTGTTCTGTGTTTACAGTAATGCAGAGAGACCACAGCTCAGTGGTTTCTGGTCAGACAGCAGCTCACACACACAGTGTGACCTGAAACCAGCTGTACATGCAGGGTCATCAGTACAGACCCCCCTCCAACCCCCCCTCCACCACCACAGACACGAGTTACTGAATCAGCACTTACAGGTTCTCTCGATCAGCTGATTTTCTCTATTCAACTTCATATTAATGAGTTCGAAATAAGGCCAGTCTATTATCAAACACTGACAGGGGCTCTTTGAAACATGGTGTGTGTATATATGTATATATTTAGCATGTAGATATTCTAATAAAGTTTTGTTAAAGTTCATAAAGTTCCTAAATACAGTCTTAGTCGTCTGAATACAGGTAATTCCTGAATACGTAATCCCAGTGCTGAATAATAATCATATTCAGTTACTTCCCAACATTCCCGGTGTATTATACAACATATATGATTTTTAATGTTTTTTAATAAACGTTACTGAAGGTCATGTGGTCTCTCTGTGTAAATGCAGTCACACTACAGAAACGGCAAACACAGCACCAGCGTACTGCTACATCTGGATCAGGACAGCTGCCGGTGCAGACGCAGTGTAAGAACACAGTGTAAGTGTAGGTGTTTCCTGTTTCAGGAAAAAAGTGGTTCATACACACGTAGTGACCCTCAGCGTATAACACCTGTGTGTAATTAATTACACATGAGTAAATACGCTACTATCAGGACACGGGGGTGTAATTACACCTCAGCTGCAGTCCTGTAGTCTGTGAATAGGTCGCCTGTAGTTACACTGTTGTTGCAGGTATTGTTATTGTGTAACTACACAGTTATTTCAGACACTAACCGAACGGTGGAACCCATTATTTCAGATAAACCGGTATTTTGATTACCAAGCTTGGGGGAATGCCCCGTGTGGTTTATGCAAATGTTCCTGTCACATGATGTCACATGTCCTTAGAGAGGGGTATATATACGTCCTGTCAGTCAGTGTAGCTGATAGAACACCACCACTGCAGGACTTTGGAGCTTCCCACCACTGAAAGGTAGGACACTGAGCTTCCTCATCGTCCTCTGAAGGACACTGGCCGGTAGATTGTGCTGAGGTGTTTGTGTTCATGAGTCTACAGTAGTAGGAGCTGGTTAGGAGGACACAGGTGTCTCCTCAGAACAGATCCAGACGCTGCATGGGTTTGTTCATTTCCACCAGATTCCTAAGCCTGGTCCTGGAGAACCTCTGCACTGCACTGTTTAGGGTTCTCTTGTTATAACACCTCCACCTCAGCTCAGGAGGAGCTCATTAATGAGCTGATTCATTGAGAACAGGGGTTCTCCAGCGGTCACAAGAGAGGTTCCTAAGAACGTTCTCAAATACAGTCTTTAAAAAAGTTATATATTTAATTTTCCAGCTGAGAGTATATGACCGAACCGAAACCGATCACTATGTTGATCTGTCGTTCGGTTGAATCAATCCAGATGAAAAACTAAATCAAACACTGAAACTGTTTCAGACAACAGTACCTAGAACCGATGGTGGAGAAACAGCAGAACGGTAGCGGAGACTCCCTCAGACTCTCTTTCCTCTCCTTCTTGTGAATCCGGCCCCACTAACAGGCTTTCTCCTGCAGATGTCGAACAAGATCAGACTCCAGGAGATTCTCCTGAACGCTCTTGAGCATCTGAATCCTGAAGAACTGAAGAGGTTCCAGTGGCACCTGATCCAGGGGGTCCTGGACGGGTACCCTCTCATACCGAAGGCCAAGCTGGAGGGCGTCTCTCTGCAGGAGACGGTCAACCAAGTGATGCAGTACTACGACGATAAAGATGCGGTGAATATCACTGAGATCACTCTCAAACGGATGAACCAGAACCAGCTGGCCCGCATCCTACAAGAAGCTTACAGCAAAGGTAAGCGTCTTTGATCTCTACATAGTGAACTGCACGTTTACAAACGAACCTGCAAATCTAAGACATCTCTCCGTTCTTCAGGAACATGTCAGGGACGCGTGGAGTTCAACACCGGAGACGATGTGCTGGACTGAAGTCTGAAGTAGCTGCTGCTTGTTTTGAGGCATGGTGAAACTAATTAACCCAATAAAAGCAGTTCAGTAAGACGATTCTGTCTCTTCTCGTTTCTCATTTCACGCGTAAGTGACACAGACACATGTCTCTGTCAGACCTGGGTGGGAGTCCCACCGGCCAGGCTCTGTGTACCCACTGCTGTCAGTAACCAGCTCCTACAGTGGGGGCATACCTCTGCCCGTGTGGTACATCCTCAAGTGACCCATACTTGGGGTGCCTGTGGCAGCGCTTCTGGTGGACACGCATGGACCACAATGTATGGGTTTACACGGTGGCTTGCTTGGTCCGCATCCACAACAACTAGTACCCTCAGACCAAACTGGAGGTTCACCCCTACCCATCCCGTCTCGCCCATGGTGTCCCAGTTTGGACAGTTGACCACTTCTCCAAAGCATAAGAACTCACTGCATTGGCAAAACTTCCATTGGCCAAAGTGGTTCTTCTTCATGTGGCCCAGGGATGTGGTGTCTGACAGGAGGGTTCTTGTTCCCCAACTGGAGGGCCTGCGTTCAGACCCACCTCACAGTAAGTGGCCATATGACCAACAGAGGCTGTAGAAGGTAGAGAAACCAAAAGAAACACAACAACTATACGTGCTTAAAGTTCAGAGGCTGTCTGGAGCTTTGAGATACTCAGACTACATGGACATTATGCCCAGAACGCCTCACCTGATAGTACCAGTTTAATCAGTCGGTCTCAGAAGTTCAGCTGATCAAGCAAGCTCCTGCTTGTTGGGAGTGAAAACCTGTAGACACACCAGATAAGACTGACAGTCTGAAGCACTTAGGAAACGGAAACTGAAACAGCGGAGTGGTGACACCCTAATAAACAGCGGGGGGCGTAATGTAGCTGAGCCTATACTGAAATCTAGGCTGGTAAAACTGTGAAAACATCAAATGATAATAGTAATAATCCTAAAATTAAAAATCAAAAAAGCAGGCTGGGCATTTGGTGGTTTGACGTAATTGGTTGGTCCTGATGTCGGCGTCGTGCTACTGCACCTGCTGCAACATTACACACCTGAAACACTAAAATACGCCCAGTTCTCTCACACAGAAGCTGACTAACAGACAACAGTGCACACTATTCAGTCCAGCGCCGGCTGAACGTCACAGCTTCAATCTAACACCAGTTTATAAAGGTTAAACAGCCCTCAGAAACCAGGACAGCTTAGCAGCTCCTAACTCAGCTAAAGCTAGACAGCTTCTCTCTCCTAGCTCAGCTAAAGCTAGCAGCTCCTCTCTCCTAGCTAAGCTAAAGCTAGTGTTGGCTTTACCCAGAGAAAAGCTGTCTGCTGATAAGATGGACCAGCCCCAGCTGAGAGTCTGAGAAACTCTGCTCTTGATGTTGCCCTTTCAGTCGGTAACATGTTCTTAGGAGGCGGCTGCTGAGTTTAGATCTCCTGGATGCAAAACATGTTCAGACACTTTCATAACGCTGCCTGTGAACAATCACAGCTGATAAAATCAGCACTGGAATTTGAAGAGGGTTCCCAGGGAGTGGGAGGGGCTTCTGGTGAGGGGTTCTGGGAAACGGAGTTCTAAGGGTGACCTGCCTTCCTCTTCTGGTGATGGTTATCTGAAAGTGAAGTGTCTTTCAGAGGAAAAGGAACATAGAGCGGAACACGTCAGTCCTGCACTACTGGCACACGAGCTTCACCGAGGAACCTTCATTACTGGGTATGAATAATCATTACTGGGTATGAATAATCATTACTGGACACACTGACAGTCCACAGCAGGTCAGCCTTTCACCCTCTCACAGAATTCACCATGAACGTACTGAACAGGGGTGTGTGGAACAGGATCTCTCTCCTTCTCCAGAGCTAAGACGACACAATGGACCAGAACCTCCAGCCAATCCTACGTAAGACACATATATAATACATCTAGCAGTCCCGGAGTGGTGTGAGTTACGGGCTGATGAATGGACTTGACTGTGCACTACTGAAGAACCTGCTGAACGTGCTTGTAATAAAAGCTCCATGTTCATCTGCTGTTTTGGTTTCACTTTTTACTTTGGCCTGCAGGCAGCGAAGACAGTCCAGCTAGCTCCACCAAGAGTCCAAACATCGGTATTACAGCTCAGAATGGAAGTCAGGTTACAGCTGTGGTGCTCATAGGTTCCACAGTTCATGGAGACCTGAATGTTACAACCGGCCCCGACTCCGCTGGTACTGCCTTTATAAACTCACTTTTAATATAAATTAATATCATTAATAATAACCTGCACGGTACGACATTAAACACGTCCTCTTAACTTTACAGGTAGTCAGGTCCCAGTCTCACAGGTCTCAGGTATGTTTAAATTTCATGATCATTAACACTAAAATGTTCGGTCCAGTATTCATAAAGCTCTATAAACGCTTTAACAAGACCTTATAACGCCTGGTGTAACTGCCTACACCGCAAATAACAGATCTGAGGAAGTCAAACAGCCCTGCTTTATAAAGTGTTCTGTGTGTAAATACAACTGTGATTACACCATCTTACACCCAGGACTATATACTGTTACGGATGCTGTATAAAGTCTTATTAAAGCTGTTATAAAACATTATGAATACAGGATCAGCAAATTAACCAAGACACACTAAGCCAAAGCAGATACGCTGTAAGTGAGATGCCAAACACATGAGTGCTTACTAACCATTAGTATTTACTGTTAGTGTTATCTGAACACTGAACACAGGCTGTTTAGGTGGAGTATTATCTGAATATGCATCACAGGTGTTTGGGTGGAGTATTATCTGAATATGTATCACAGGGTGTTTGGGTGGAGTATTATCGGTACTGTGGTGTTTGGGTGGAGTATTATCTGAATATGTATCACAGGGTGTTTGGGTGGAGTATTATCGGTACTGTGGTGTTTGGGTGGAGTATTATCTGAATATGTATCACAGGGTGTTTGGGTGGAGTATTATCGGCACTGTGGTGTTTATTAAGAGTAATAAAGTATTTATTTTATGAATACGGTGTTTTTCTCTATCGCAGCTGAATATAAGGAGTTCATTGTTGATGCCTGTAAGACGGTGGAGGAGTATAACTCATATCCAGGTGAATCCTGGATCCCGCTGGACGAACGCTATGTGGACCTGCTGATGATACAGAAACACCGGGAAGTAAAAGAGAGACAGCAGGAGCTCTGCTCCAAAGGGCAGAAACTCCAGAAAGTCTTAAACAGCAGGGACGGGGACGAATACCAAAGAACCAGCATTCATCAGCTGTTCAGTCCAGATGGTCGTGGCTGCGTTCCGAAAGCTGTCCTGCTCCAGGGAAACTCTGGGAATGGCAAATCGTTCACTGTGCAGAAGATCATGCTGGACTGGGCGTCTGGATCTCTCTACGCAGACCAATTCGACTTCGTCTTTCACCTGAAGTGTAAAGAGTTGAACGAAGCAGAAGACACCAGTTTAGAGGAGCACCTTCTGACATGCGGTATAAAGCCAGAGCACATTACAGAGGTCCTGCGCTCGCCAGGTCGACTGCTGTTCCTCATAGACGGCTTTGACGAGCTCAGACTTCAGAACACACCTACGCGCCACTTTGCCATTGCCCTGCTTCAGCGGAAGGAGCTGCCCCAGTGCTTTCTGCTGGTCACGACCAGGTCAACAGCTACGCCTGCACTGAGGAAGCTGCTCAAGTCCCAGCACCGGTTCGTTGAGATCTTGGGGTTCTCTGAGAAGGGGGTGGAGGAGTACTTCCGGAAGTTCTTCAAGGATGAAGAGGACGCTCTCTCTGGGAGAGCCTATGAGTGTGTGAAGGCAAACCAAAACCTTTTCACCGCCTCCTTCATCCCCGTAATCTGCTGGATCATCTGCACATACATCAGAGCAAGGTTTCAAGACGGTGCTGAGCTGACAAGCGGGTCGGAGACGACCACCTCTATATATGTTTATTTTGTGTCCACTTTGCTGGAGCACCATTACCAGGATCTCGGTCATCCTGTCCGCGATCTACTGATGAGCCTGGGCCAGCTGGCGGAGATGGGAACGCTACAGCAGAAGGTCCTGTTTGATGAGACTGAAGCAGCCAGTATCAAGGTCCCTTTATTACCAATGTTCCTGTGCAAAACACCCTTTAGAAAAAGACTTCATGCCACCCCAACATTCATGGTAGGTTTCATCCATCTGAGCTTCCAGGAGTTCTTCACTGCCTTGTATTATGTCCTGCTGGATGAGGATGAATCCCTGAGGAACATCAGAAAGCTGCTACAGGTCACAGATCATGAGAAGTGTGATGATGCGAAGGGAGTGTCTCCTGTTCATGGTAGGAATTTTAATTCACAACACTTCCCCGTGATCTGGTTTCTTTGTGGGCTCTGTAACAAGACAGTGAGCACTGCATGCCCCTTGGACACCGAGACAGAACCATACCAGCTATCGGTCTCACCTTCCATTCAAACTCTACTGAAGACATGGATCCTGCAGGCCATCACTGAGAGTGGTCAAATACATGAAGGAAAAGTAGGAGAAGGCATCGTGTTCATCCTCCACTGTCTCTATGAGCTCCATGAGGAGGACTTTGTGAGGAAAGCCATGGAAGCTTTGGAAGAAATACATCTGGGGATTACTTTCCTGGGTACTACAGACTGCTGGGTTCTGTTCTACTGCCTTCAGTGCTGTAAGCAAATCAGAAACTTGAATCTTGGCTGCTGCCTCGGGATAACGACTGACAAGTTGAGGATGGTCCAACCTGCGCTGTGTCGATGTGAGAGGTTGTGGTAAGTACCCACAAAAGTGTGACTCATAGTCAATTACAGTAATCTTGAGGCTTACATTTACTCTATATTAAGATACTTTGAGTATGGAGTTACTCTCGAGTATAGAGATACTGTGAATATGTTTACTTTCAATATAGACTAGTTAATCTGAGTATGACATATGGAGATAATCTGAGTATGAAGTTTATCTGAGTATGGTGTTACTCTAAGTATGGAGTTACTCTGAGTATGGAGTATGGAGATATGGAGATACTCTGAGTATGGAGTTACTTTCGAGTATGTAATATGAAGTTACTCTAAGAGTGGAGTATAGAAATATGGATATAATATGAATATGGAGTATGGAGCATATATTTATTATAAAGTAGCATATGACGTTAATCTGAGTATGGAATATGGAGATAATCTGAGTATGGAGATAATCTGAGTATGAAGTTTATCTGAGTGTGGAGTTACTCTTAGTATGGAGTATAGAGATATGGGGATGCTCTGAGTATAGAGATACTATGAATATGGAGTGTGGAGCATATATTTACTTTGAATGTGTGGAGACAATCTGAATATGAAGTTTACCTGAGTATGGAGTGACTCTTAGTATGGAGTATAGAGATCCTATGAGTATGGAGTATAGAGTTATGCTGACTATGGAATATAGAGTTACTCTGAGTATGGATTATGGAGATACTCTGAATACTCTGAGTATGGAGTATACCGTTACTCTGAGTATGGAATATAGAGATACTCTGAGTATGGAGCATAGAGATACTCTGAGTGTGGAGTATAGGGATACTCCGAGTATGGAGTATAGAGATACTCTGAGTATGGAGTATAGTGTTACTCTGAGTATGGAGTGTAGAGATATGCTGAGTGTGGAGTATAGAGTTACTCTGAGTATGGAGTATAGAGATACTATGAGGATGAGAATACTATGAGTATTCCTACCTTTCTGTGTTCTCATCATGCTATGAAGTAATGAAGTTTAAGTATGATTCCTGGAACAGGATATAACACCCGGTTATCCCTGATTCCTGTTTTACTACAGTAATGGAACGTCTCCCATACTTTATATCCACACTGATGGTGTAAACTAGCAGTGGGGAATTCTGGTCCTGAAGGGTTTTAATCTGTCACAGTTAAAGATTTACCTGCACACACCTGATACCACTCAGGTTTACTGGAAGTTGGAATCAACGGAATAAACAGAGGGCAGAGTGTTATCGGGTTAGACTGGTTTACGGAATGATTCATGGAGTTTTCCTTTTGCAGTTTGTCTCTGGAGGAACTCACAGATGCTAATGTTGATGATCTGATTTTGGCTCTGGGAGAAGGAAATGACCTGAGATATTTCCGGTAATATTTATTTGATCTGTTTTTCAACAAAGTGTTTGATATTTGATGGACTGTTACTATAATCATTCTTCTTATTATTATTATTATTAGTGTGTATTTTTCCTTCACAGCCAGCAGAGAGGTGCTCTTTCAGAACAAGCTCTGCAGTCGGTCCTCATCACTCTCAGCAAACAGAAAAGCATGGGTGTAGTAGGACTCTTAGTCAAGAGCATATCTACTGAGACTGCTGTCCAGCTCATAAACATCACCCAAAACACAGAAATTACAAACTTAAGGTATACAACACACCTTTTTAATGTCCACTTTTTAAAGTACACTTTTAAGGTACACTTTTTAAGGTACACATTTCAAAGTTCACTTTTTAAAATACATTTTTAAAGTACACTTTTTAAAGTATCCATTTTATGGTCCGCTTTTTAAGGTCCACTTTTTAAAGTACACAAGTTAACCCGTTTTTAAGGTAGACTTTTTTAAAGTGCACTTTTTTAAGTAAAATTTTAAGGTAAAATTTTTAAGGTACACTTTTTAAAGTACAATTTTTAAGGTACACTTTTTAAAATACACTTTTTAAAGTACACCTTTAAGGGTACTCTTTTTAATGTAGTCTTTTTTAAATACGCTTTTATGGTGCGCTTTTTAAGGTACACTTTTTAAAGTACAATTTTTAAAGTACAATTTTTAAGGTAAAATTTTTAAAGTAAACTTTTTGAAGTGAACCCTTTTAAGGTAGACTTTTTAAAGTCCACTTTTTAAGGTCCACTTTTTAAAGTCCACTTTTTAAGGTACACTTTTTAAAGTACATTTTTTAAAGTAAACTTTTTGAAGTTAACCCTTTTAAGTTAGACTTTTTAAAATACACTTTTTAAAGTACACTTTTAAGGTACACTTTTTAATGTAGACTTTTTTAAATTCGCTTTTTAATGTGCACTTTTTAAGGTATCTATATGAAGAAATGGGATGTAATGAAGATATTATGGTGGATGACATGATATCTGCAGCCTGTCTAAATAAGACAATCATGTATGATATTAATGTATACGTATTAATATAGAATGTATTGTTGACTTTCTGGTTGGTAGCATCAGGATGAAAGAAGCCAGTGAAGAAAGTATCTGCTCATATCTCTGTGTGTCGAACTGTGGTGGAGAATTCACGTAAGGAAGTATAGATCTCAGATCTGAAGGTCATATGTGGCTTAAAATACAATAGCAACAATATCAACACTGTAACATACCACACTTAATTACACCTTTCTTAAATCTCAACCATGTTTCAGAGTGAGGATTAGTATCTACAGTTCACACATGGAACCCTCACTCGCAAGGTTCTGCTTTACCTGCCCCCATGCTGAGATCTCCAGCATCAACTGGAAAGGCTTCCTACAAACCTTCCACAGAATAAACAGCTCTGCAGAAACGTACAGTCTCTCTTATCTACAACAGGATAATCAAATCACTCACAGGTTGGTCAGGATTAACAGCACGCTCTGTTTCCTCAGATATGAGGGCTTTGAGGAGGATCTCTCTTCTCTGCTGGGTGTCCTGGAGTCTCTGAAGGGTCTGAAGGAGATGGAGCTGGGCTTGTTCAGTCTCCATCATCCAGACCTGCCCCGCTCTACACAGGCTCAAGTAAGAAGAAGACCCAGCCTGCGAGCGAAAGGGCAGATCTCGAGACAGTTAATGTTCATGCTTATTCTTCAGGATACACTTCAGTCTGATACACTTCATAAACTAGTTATGTCCTTTATTAATAATTGGTTCAGTCCATCAGGAAGTTTATAATAGAGTTTATTATCAGTTTTATGGCTTTGGGAATGTAGAGATTAACTAGAAAATTGTATTTCCTGAAGAAATGCAGAGTGATTATGCAGATTAAGCTTGTTGCTAGCCGGTTGTTAATGTGTGCTAAAAATGAATGGGAGTGTATGGGAGGAACAAGGGCTGAATAAATTGAGGTACAGTAAACGGGAGTGTACTTTTCCACCCCATTCATTTTTTATGGAAAACATTCCAGAATTGAATTAAGATTTTAAAGAATTAAAAGACTGTATACAAGCACAACATTTCAGAGTTGGAACAGTGTCAATATCTCAAAAACTGTGGGACTAGTTAGCGAAAAGAATCTTTCACTGAAGAAGACGAAGGAGAAGTATATAAATGGTATATATAGTGTTACACAACACACGTTAACTAACTATACGTACATATGGATCAGTGCTGGGACGTTATTCAGTCCCACTTTAAATGTTTGTAATAACTGTGTAACTACACAATAACAATGGAACTACTGGTGACGTATTATCTGTTACAGATGGATTACAGGAGTAAGGCTGATGTACATAAACACGTGTATCAACCTCAGTCTTACTCATGTCATCACAAGTGTATCTTAATAAAGCATATATAACAGCATGTCTTCTGTTATGTAATTAAACCTGGATAAAGGTTAAACTGCGGTTTCGTCCAGAAGACCTGTCTGATTATATCAGGAGGTGTTATAATCTGATTATGATAGTATATAAAAGGTTCTTACCTGCATTTTTATACACTTCCGGATCCACACGTGTGACTGTTTCACTGAGTCTCCTCTGTAACACTAACTACAAGCAGCAGTAGTTACATTGTTTTTACATGTATTATTAAAGTGTAGTTACACTGTTATTAAAGGCACTTATAAAATTAGACCTGTTATTCTAATGAAAACTGTTAGTGTAACTGGCACACCGTCAGTTACATTCATGCAGTCCAGACAGATATTAAAGGGACCTGCTAACTGATGTGTTACTTCAGGTTAGTCAGTCAGCACATAATGAAAAGTGTTACATAAGTTTGATTATTATTTCAGGTTCTTACTTAGCTGGAGGCCTTAACTGACATTAATGTTGTTGTGAAATTGGTGCCCATTTTAAACCTTTCTTTCATAACTTAAAAACCATTTTAAGGATGTAGCAAAAACTCTCTAACTACTCTACTCTAACCCAGAACTGCACATACTTCCTTCTCATGATCACCTTCATGTTCAGCTGTGTTAATTTTGACTGTGTTGATGTAGACTGTGCTGATGTCAGCTGTGTTGATGTAGATTGCTCTCTGTGTCTGTGTTCTGATTGGCAGGGCTTCAATAGTTAAGGAATACAGTAATGAAGCGTGTGTCTGCTCATCCCTCCATATGACTAAACATGATGGAGAATACAAGTAAGCTCTTAATGAATTCCACTCTCTAATTCTACAGAGTTTAGACAGCTAGTCAGGCTGTTCTTCGTCTTATTATTATTACTGTTATTACTGTTGTTGTTGTTATTGTTGTTGTTGTTGTTGTTGTTATTGTTGTTGTTATTAGTAGCAGTATTCCTTATTTTAAGGGCCATTTAAGGATGTGGTGAAAACTCTAGCAGAACAACTCGACTTGAAATATTTCCTTATATCCAAAAATCTAAAATGCTATACTACTAAGTTCAGATGTGCTACAGTAGGGGGGTGTAACCTCACCGGACAGTAAATGACCCCCCCTGTGACTGAACTGTACCTACTAGTGTGTAATCCCTCCACCAGCACCAATAACAGCTGTGACTGGATTGGGCATGTACTGGACCAGTTTCTGGATGTAGGCCACATCAGTGTTCAGACACTCTTACATCAAAGAATTGGTCAGTTGGTCCAGATTTGGTGGATGCCTTCCCTGGCACAATTCCGAGGAGAATTCCCTGTAGACTGGGATTTTATCCACTGCTGGTAGACCCGTATGACTGTACGCTTCCATACACCTGCAGATTCAGCTACTTCCTTCACACTATGGTCTTTGGCACGCCCAAATGCAGTCACTCCTTTTAGCCAATCATTATCATCTGCTCTGGAGCCATTTTCCACACATGGAACGAGACATTCCCTGCACTGTACCACCTCTTCCCAATCTATGGATCCCGTCACTCACACCCCGCAGGGGTTTATAGCCCCATCATCCTCGTGCAGCGCCATCTGCAGGAGCCCGAAAGTAGTACCATCTTAAAAGTGTGACTGATGTTCTGCTTGGTGTTTTCAGGTTGAGTATTGACGGATACAGCAGTCCGAATACTGAACCCTCACTCTCAAAGATCTGCATCACCTGTCCAGACTCTGCCATGTCCAGAACCGACTGGAGGGGCCTCTTACAAACACTGCACAAAATCAACAGCTCACCAGAAGAGTAAGACCACGTGGATTAACATGCCATATACTGTTAACAACCTGAGGGGAGAGTGGTCACACAGCTCTCACTGAAATGCTAGTGATGCTGACAGACTGGGATGTGATGCAAAGCAAATCTCTGGGAGGTGGCCTTCCCTATCATGAAATTCTCCAGAAGCTATCAGTTAACATAGGATCATTGTGGCTCCTCCGTAGCTAAATAAGTGAGAATGAATTAGGAGCCGCCTAAATTACACCATACATACACCTTTTACTGCACCTGTATATGACACCTGGTTATGGTAAATGTCACACTGCTTGTCCTGAAGTCCAGTGACATTTAGTGGGCTAAAACTTGATGAAGAATTAGCTAGCTAGGTTATTAGCTAGTACTACTGGAAGTATCTGTTAGTATATATGGGTTACACACTTCCACGGATTATCAGTATTACAGTATGTAGTAAAACACGTATGTGTATGTCATATTTAGTGCGTTCAAGTGTAATGCACTCATCACCAAAACAATAGCTGCACACAACCGCACATCTGACGTAAGGCAAGGACTTCTCATTGTACCTGACTGACCCAACAGCCACAATTGCAGAAATTCAGCAAGCAGTGATGTCCGTGGTCAGCACCAAGATGAACAGTTTGTTGTCACGCGTCACACGTCCAGAAGGCCTGGTGTCACTCCACCTCCACCCCTACCGCACCATCTGCAGGAACTGTGTGAGGATATTCAAGCTGGATGGGATGGATTATCACAGAACACCATTAGGAACCTCTACAGCTCCATGCCGAGACGTCTGGCATGTTGGATTAGCATTAAATTCTTGAAACTGAAATTGAGCCAATCAGGATTGTTCTCTCTGTGGTATGTAGGTAGATACAGCTCGGTGAGCACTCTCATTGGTCAGGACTTCAGGAGCTTGACTAAATGTCTTACACATTACATTGACTACCAGCATCATTAAGAAGTGACAAAGGAATCAATCACGCTTGGACTTACAATGGGTTCTGCAGGTTCTTGATACCTTACTGACTGTCAATACACAGGTTCTGGTTAGTTGTTGGGAATGTTAAACAGCTGCAGCTGTTATATATATATATATATATATATATCTGGGTTTAATCTAGAACAGACCAAAAAAAGTGTTAGCGCTAACAAGATTAGCTTAGCGTTAACTACTTAAATTCCATGATTTACGTGATGCTAGCAGAAATTAGCTCTGTTGTTTAGATGAAGCTGAAAGCCTAGTTCTAGTCCTGCTCTTATCACCATCATATTTACAGTATATACATGTTTTCTTAGATATGAGGGCTTTGAGGAGGATCTCTCTTCTCTGCTGGGTGTCCTGGAGTCTGTGAGTGGTCTGACCCGGGCGGAGCTGGACTTGTTCAGTCTGACTGAGAGATGGGCTTCCTGGATCCTCTCCATCATCCAGGCCTGCCCCACTCTACACAGCCTCACGTGAGATACACACCTGTCTCTATCTTCTCAGTGCTCCCTGATCGAGTACCTCAGTCACAGGGGAAATGGTCACACTGCAGGCACAAGTGGACCAACTGTGAGTGACCCTACCCCGAGGTCAGATACGGGGAGCAGTATAATGGTTATGTATACAACCAAACAGCACCAGCATCAGGTTTAGGCAGTAAATCAGAACCAGCGTCCTGCAGTCTGAATACAGCATAACAGTCTAAACAACAGCAGGTAACCTGCACCACAGCTCCCCGGTGCACACTCGCTACACCCTTCAGAACAGCTTGGGCTTGTCTGCAGGCTGTCTAGTGCTGTTGTATCAGTGTGTGTTTGGTCTTTACCTTTAGGGCGACCACTAGCATGTGGAATGGTTTGATTCTGGAGGAGGGAATCAGATTCCTGGAACGGTCAGACAAACGGCCAGACTGCACTCTGACTGTTTCTGGGTCTGTATGTGGTTCAGGTTCTGTCTGTATACGTCATGTGACAGTATTGTGTGGGACTCAGACTAGTGTGGTAATGTGTTTTCCTGTGTAGGATGAGATGCCAGAAGCCCACTGACCCATGCACAGTGGACCTAGAGAAAAAGTTCTGCCTCCCA
>CM067491.1:30744768-30760691 GCA_034552555.1 Semaprochilodus insignis | reverse complement strand
CTCTCTCTCTCTCTCTCTCTCTCTCTCTCTCACGCTCTCTCTCTCTCTCTCTCACGCTGCCTCTCTCTCTCTCTCTCTCTGTCTCTCTCTCTCACGCTCTCTCTCTTTCTCACCTCTCTCTCTTTCTGTCTCTCTATTTTTTCTCTTCTCTTGTTCTTTCTTTCTTCCTCACTTTCTCTTTCTGCTCTCTCCTTTGTTCTCTCTTTCTCCCTTTCTCCTCTTTTCCTCTTTCCTCTTTGGTTTCCTTCTCTCTCTCCATCATCTCCATCTCCCCTTTCTCCCTTTTTCCTTTCCAAACCATTTACCTCTTTTCATCTCTCTCCCTATCTCTCTCTTATTTTCTTCCTCTCTCGTTCCTTCTTTTTTTACTCCTCGCTCTCTCGTTTTCCTTTCTCTCTCTTTTCTGTCTTGCCACTTTTCTTCCCTTTTTCTTTTTCCGCCACATTTTCTTTCTTTGTTTTTTCCTTTTATGCTCTCTCTCCCCCCTTCCTCCTTTCGTTCTTCCTACCTTCTTCTTCTTCACTTTCTCTTTCTTATACTCTCTTTCTCTCCCTCCTTTTTTGTCCCTCTTTTTTATTTCTTTTCCTCCTTTTCTCTCTCTGCCTTTTTTCTCTTTCCATCACATTTTCTTCTTGTGTAACAGTAAAAAGCCCAGTCATTTGATCATGGGTGTGGTGCATAGCATAAGCCCCACCCCCTTTACCCTGTGGTTTCCACTCAGACCGAGTGCCGGACCAGGTTGGACGGACTAGCGCAGGTGAACCGCAGCGATCACCCTCTGAAAGCTGAAGATCCCTCCTACAGAACAAGCCCAATTAGAGCCGCAGATGAAAGTAGAACATCTACCGTCTTGGTGTGAAAGGAACAATTTAGAGCTCCGCACCACAAAGGCTGAGGAGATGATTGCAAACGGGCATCTGAAGAAAATAAAACCTCCTCACTTTTCCTCCGGGAGATCGATGAGAGCATTGTCAGCGCCGAGGGGCTTCCAGCTGGGGGGCGAAGTAAGACGGGCATTCAACACTCTCATCTCTGCTAACTCCAGAGCAAACACCGGACGCCCGCCGAGTTCGCCGGGAAGGTCACCAGCTGTAAGTGCCTCTGGAAGCCACGGATGACCTTCTCTAAATGCATTCCAATTCCATTTGACCAGGAGTTACTTTCCAGGAGCCCCTCCATCTGGAGACCCCATTTGTCCCTGTTTCCAGAAACTTTTCCTACCATGTCTCTCTCATCTCCCACACTCTTCCGGATAGTATCCCGGGTGGTGGTTAAAGTGCTGGTGTAGTATCCCAGGTTGTTTATCAACTCAGCGAACGCTTGCACGGCTCGAATGGTTCCCACTTCCTGCTAGGCTGTGGTTGCTCTGGGAGGAACGAGGGATGAATAAACGACACATAGAGGAGTGTGGGTCAGTATGTCTGGGGATTAGAGTTTGGGGGTCTGTCCTGAGTGAGGACATGCAGTTTGGTGTCTGCAGGTTACAGTAGGGTTTTAATGGGGGTGAAAATGAATGGGAGTCTATGGGAGGAACGAGGGATGTGGAGAGAAGAACAAACAGACGAGTGCAGGTAGGACCGACATTGAATTGTGCTCGAGGGTCCGCTCTGAAACAGTGCCTCCCGGTCTCTCTCAAAACGCTGTATTGAAGCCACCATCTCGATCAGACTGAACACTTTGGAGTTGGAACGCTTCAGTGACGAGTCCCTTTTGTCTTGGTGGAGACGACCAACGGATCCATGTATGGAGGCACCGTGGTCAGCACCGAGATGAACGGGTTGTTGTCACACGTCCAGAAGGCCTGGTGTCACTCCACCTCCACCCCATACCGCACCATCTGTGTGAGGATATTCAAGCTGCATGGGATGGATTATCACAGGACACCATTAGGAACCTCTACAGCTCCATGCCGAGACGTCTGGCGTGTTGGGTTAGCAAACACGGCGGCCCGACGCCATACTGAGAGACAGACTTCTGTATGTGTAGCTCAATAAATATTGATCATATCAGTCTAAATTGATCATCAGTTATTGATCCTGGTCACCTTTATCTTCCTTCCCAACACACCTGCAATCCCGCACCTCCTTCTGGGGGCAGATGTTCCTCTGACCCATATAGATATTGGATGATGACTGAGTTAATACGGGACTTCTCTGGACATGTGGTATCATCATACAATAGCTGTGAATGGACTCTGAGAACGTTCTTGGGAGAGGAAAATCACTTAAACAGTTATTAACATGGACCAGCCATGACTGGGTCTCCTGCAAGGACCCCAAGCTGTTTCCCGGCTCCAGTCCCTCACAGTGAGTCAGGCAGGGGTGTAAATTGGTGGGTGAACTCCGGGGTGAAGGTGTGTTAGTGATACTCTTTCATCGGTGCAGACCGTCAGTCCACTATCGCTCCACCGCACGTGCAAATTGCCTCCTGGTATTCAGGTGGTCTTACGGTGGCTGGGTGCTCACTCACTCGCGCCCCGCTGATGCTTCAGTGGCAGCAGAATGATTGGTTTCACAGGTCCGCTCTGGTTCCGTAGGTCTTCCACACGTTTACTGAGATCTTGCTGATCGTCTCCTCTCCAGTCTTCAGTTCGGGAAATTCGCTCTTTCATTCAAAGCTGTTCCGAGGTGTTCTGGGGGTAGTTACAGTAGCTAGGCTATGCAGGATGGGCTGGGTGAACCAGTTTGCTACAGCGCCACCCTGAGGCAGGCCAGTGCTGCGACGCTAGTTGGATATCAAGCACAAGAACCACGTCGATTCCTGAATGAAGCAGGCTGATCAGTTGCTCTTCACCTGATTCATAACCTGAGCATAACGTCATAAGTCTACTTTCAGGGACCCCACGGAGGTGTCCAAGGGGTTACCTACAGGGAACCGAGTCTCCCAGTGACTCACACTGTAGTACAGTTCCAGACTGTAGTCCATCTGTTTCTCTGTGTACTGTATTACCCTGTTCCTTAATGGTCAGGACCCCCACAGGACCACCACAGAGACACAGCAGTGTCCACTCACTGTCCACTCTATTAGACACTCCTACCTTGCTGGTCCACCTTGTAGATGTACAGTCAGAGACGATAGCTCATCTGCTGCTGCACAGGGCAGTGTTGGTCATCCTCTAGTCCTTCATCAGTGGGCACAGGACGCTGCCCACAGGACGCCACCCACAGGATGATGCTGTCCACAGGACGCTGCCCACAGGACGCTGCTCACGGGACGCTGCTCACGAGACGCTGCCCACAGGACGCTGCTGCCCACAGGACGCTGGTGCCCAAAGGATGCTGCTGCCCACAGGACACTGCTGCCCACAGGACGCAGGTGCCCACAGGATGCTGCTGCCCACAGGATGCTGCTGCCCACAGGACGCTGCTGCCCACAGGATGCCACCCACAGGACGCTGCTGCCCACAGGACGCTGGTGCCCACAGGATGCTGCTGCCCACAGGATGCTGCTGCCCACAGGACGCTGCTGCCCACAGGACACTGCTGCCCACAGGACGCTGGTGCCCACAGGACGCAGCCCACAGGACGCTGGTGCCCACAGGATGCTGCTGCCCATAGGACGCAGCCCACAGTTGGTGGACAGTCCAGCAATGACACTGAGGTGTCCAGCAGCACTGCTGTGTTCTGATCCACTCACTCCAGTGAAGCTGGTGGAGCTGTTAACATTGGTGCTTCTCGTTGACGTTTATTGTTGTTTGATATTGAACCACATACACACATTGCATTCAAATGAACATTAAATGTCACCACTCTGTGTGTGTGTGTGTGTGTGTGTGTTTAGCTCCCCAGGCTGTAAGGTGCTGTTACACTTTGTGAATCAGTCTGGAATGAAGACGAGCGTCAGTGCGACCGAAGGAGAATCTCTGCTGGACGTGGTCATCAACAAGAATCTCCAAATCGACGGCTTCGGTACGGAACAAACCTCACAACACAACATTCCACTGAGCAGGCGACAGAACCACAAGTCACCAGTCATGTCCTGCGGGAACACAGGATTTGTAGCTGCGATTTAGAGACAGAGTGACAAGCAACTAATCGAGTTCCCAACATTGTACAAACGAATTATGACGCGGCGTAGCGTCATTGTAAACGATTCCAGCAATGACCCATCGTAGACTCGGGGGTCCGAGGTCCGCGGGTCCTGCTCTCTGAGCTTTTAGCTCCTACCAGCATTTGGTTCCAGTTCTCAGCAGGTTTTGTTGGAGTAGCTAGGTTAGCCAGCATGCTAACCAGCCAGTAAAGCTAGCCACGAATGCAAGCAGTTAGCTTTCCATACAAATTCCATATAAACAGGCGGCTTCAAAACTAGCTAACTCCTGGACCTTGTCCACGCCCACACGCGACAACGCGAGCAGCGACTTGTCGCCTGCTAGTGTGAAGGCAGGGCTACTGACCTCCAGTTTACACAGAGAGTGAGACACACAGGAGACCGTGGCCGTGTCCCGACACCCTGAAAGTTACTACTTTATCGTCCTCTCCTCCATTCCTTTACATTCCTCCAGTGTAGGATACATCCAGTCTTGGAATTATATTAGCATGTTAGCATATTAGCATATAGTATTGGGTCGGCTCATCGAACAGTAGTCAAGGAGCACAGAAGGGAGAGGACGGGAGCAGTAGGAGGACGCAGCCCAGGACGTGACATGCTCTTTATTAAAGACACAGAGGGAAAGGCACATACAGAGAACCGAACTCAAGGGGGGGTCCAACACTGACCACAGGATCCACACTACAGATGACCCCCCCCCAACACACACACTAACACCTTCACAATAACCCCACATACCCCCACGCAGAAGAACACATGAAGCAACAACACTAAGCAACACGTACGGTTCCTGGGGTGGAAGGTGCGCCTCCCCTGAGTCTCTCTGTGTGGTTGTCTGCATAGCCACACCTCCTCTCGGAGCCATTGTGGCCCTGAAACAGGTCTCGGCACTGCGTATATAGAAAAATGCAGTGTAGTCACACATCCTAAGCAGTTCCCTGGCATTGCCAGATGACTGCTGAAGTATTTCAGGTGGTTGCTAAAGTGTGTTCCTACTTAGCGAGCACCCTGCCTTTCATTCCCTCCGACGGGAAAATTCCGACTTTGAACGGCTGCTACATTGAAGTTGCATGTCCACTGAAAAAGCTGGATCTTCTATGGCAGGGTTGCCCAATCCTGATCCTGGAAATCCACCACTGTGTAGAGTTGAGCTCTAACCCAAACATATCACAGATGTGTTGTGTCCAAAGTGTCCAGGGTGGTGGGTCTTCAGGACCAGGACTGAGCACCCTGGTTCTATGGCATCACTCCATCTTCATTTGTGTGTGTGTGCCTGTGTTAGGTGCGTGTGAAGGAACCCTGGCGTGTTCCACCTGTCACCTGATCTGTGAAGACGCTGTTTATGAGAAGATGGAGCCGAAGACAGATGAAGAGATGGACATGCTGGACCTGGCCTACGGACTCACCAAAACGTAACAATCTGATCTATAATACTTCATTAACCCCACCTCCTGGTATCTACACCCATCAGCTCCACTGACCATGTAGGACACCCTGTAGTTCTACCGTTCCAGGCTGTATGTGTGGTTTAGGCATGCATGATTGGCTGATGTCCTGGACTGTGAATGGTTCTCTTTGACCTCAGGTCCCGGCTGGGCTGTCAGGTGACTGTGGAGCGCTGGATGGACGGAATGACGGTCCGAGTGCCACAAGAGGTCAAAGATCAGCGAGAGAAACAGGAGGCTGAGAGCAAGCATTGATGCCAACGCTTGGCGAGAACCAACGCACCGAACCAAAAATGAGTCTCC
This sequence comes from Semaprochilodus insignis, assembly GCA_034552555.1. NCBI lineage: Eukaryota > Metazoa > Chordata > Actinopteri > Characiformes > Prochilodontidae > Semaprochilodus > Semaprochilodus insignis. The sequence continues at coordinate 30,754,896 of CM067491.1, read as the reverse complement.
TGACTAACACTGTGTAACACCACCACCAGCACCAACAACAGCTGTGACTGGATTGGGCACACAGGGCCATACAGCATCTCAGAATTATGGCTTACTATCTCAGAATTATGACTTATCTAAAAAATATGACTTACTATCTCAGAATTATGACTTATCTCAGAAATATGACTTACTATCTCAGAATTATGACTTACTATCTCAGAATTATGACTTATCTCAGAAATATGACTTACTATCTCATAGTTATGACTTATCTCAGAATTATGACTTACTATCTCATAGTTATGACTTATCTCAGAAATATGACTTACTATCTCATAGTTATGACTTACTTCCCCATAAATATGACTTATTATCTCATAATTATGACATACTATCTCAGAATTATGACTTATCTCAGAATTATGACTTATTATCTCATAATTATGACTTATTATCTCATAATTATGACTTATTATCTCATAATTATGACTTATCTCAGAATTATGACTTATCTCAGAATTATGACTTACTATCTCATAGTTATGACTTACTATCTCGTAATTATGACTTATTATCTCATAATTATGACTTACTATCTCAGAATTATGACTTGCTATCTCATAATTATGACCTACTATCTCAGAATTATGACTTATTATCTCATAATTATGACTTATTTTCCCATAAATATGACTTATTATCTCATAATTATTACTTACTATCTCAGAATTATGACTTATCTCAGAATTATGACATATCTCATAATTATGATTAACTGTTTCATAATCATGACTTACTTTCCCATAAATATGACTTATCTCATAGTTATTATTATCTCATAATTATGACTTACTTTCCCATAAATGTGATTTACTATGTCAGGATTATTACTTAGCATCTCTTAATTATGATTACTATATGGCCTTTTTTCCTTTAAGTGTTGGAAACGGTCTTCCACATATTAGCGTATATGTATACTAGTTGTAATATGACTCTTTACCCTGATAGAACTTTCTGTTTGTGTATGTATGAATCTTCCTCCCACACAAATAAACTCATTTCAGTCAAATCATCATAATCAAACATAATCAGCGTCCTCCGTTTCAGAACCAGCACCTGATTAAACGTCTTTTCTTCTGCAGATCTGTTTTTATTGGGTTGGATTTACGGTAGATACCGTGTGTTCTAATTAGACGTACAGCCTTTAACCTTTAAACCAACGCTGTAACAGTGTCACGCATCTTTAATTTAGCTTCATAATTCCCAACAGCTTTCTGGAAGCAGTGCCCTCACGATTCCAGAGCTCAGCTCAGTGAATAAAAGCCATTAGCCTCCAACCGGAGAATTCTATCAGCAGCTGTGCAGCAGAACAGCTTCAGTTCAGAAGTGGAACCTATTTCTGGAACTGCGTCACCAGGAGTTTGAGACTGAGAGACTGGGGATGTGTTAATCTGTGTTTTACAGCATCTTTGCTAATTGGTGGGGTGGAAGCACATGCTGCTTACAGCTAGATTAGCATCATAGCTTTGGTGCTATATATTGGCAGAACTGTTGTTTTACAGTGGTGGTGATGGGAACCAGGGTTCTCCATGTCTAGAACACACATATAGACATTTTATAGACTATCTAAACCACCAGTGAACCTACACGTGTCTTCTGAGTGTTATATGGAATGTTGATGGTGGAAAATCTGGAAAACCTGGAAATACTAAGTTTCTTTGGGGGACTATTTTACCCCACAGCGCCCTGCAGCATGTATCCCTCCACCATGAATGGAGTTTAAGGCTGAAATCTTCTCCACACTATCATAAACAGCGTCTCAGACATCAGGCAGCGTATTCAGAACCACCTCATGTAGGAACTTTCTGTGAGGGAGCTTTTAGAGGGGACGTCTGGTTACCTTCACCACCACTGTGAAGAGCTCTGAACCACACTCATGCACACTTGCTGAGTTGGAGTTTGACTCACTGACGAATGATGCACACAGGCGTTAAATAAAGACTGATTTGTTATCTATCATCCACGCAGCCGCCGCTTCCTTTGATGGTCTGTTCAATAAACCTCTTATTTTCTCTCTCGCTCAGTCACATGTACTGACAGGCCGAACCTCCACCGACTGCAGCATTAGTCATCACCCAGAGGAAGTGGCAATTATAGAGACGCCTTCCACACCAACACAGCAGCTTTAGATGACTCCCTGCCCGGTGTAACACCAGTAAACCGAATTCCATTAAAATTCAATGCGGCGAAGGCATTCAGCGTTGAGAAGTTTTTGCCTCCCGCTCGTTTATGATGTGTTTTTGACCTTATGCGCCAATCGGCAGGGCTCCATTTGGTTTATTTGCTGCATAGCATAAGCTGTCATGAGTCACCATGCCTGATTATGTTCAGTAATGTACACCTTATTACTGCGGCCCATAGTGCCTCGAGTGACGTCCGGATAGAACTCCTGTCGGAGCGTAAACAGACAAATGTCAAATGCAAATAGCGTAATCATAACAGGATCGGAATCTGGGAATACATAAATAAGTTATGGCAGTGCGCTACCGGGCCTGAGGGTTGTGCCGTGCTCTGGGTACCAGAGACTTTAAGACGTTGTAGTATGGAGGTGGGGTTGTCTGTGTGGATGTACTGCCCACCGTCAGGGAGACCTACCCACTTCCTGCTGCTCTGTGTTTTCCGCTTCTCCTTCTTTGTCAAGACCTGATGCTCAGCTGGTAGTTCTTCATCTGGTGGGGTTCTAGGAGCCCAGATTTCAAGAACCGAGCTTTTGCCAGCAGTCGTTAAGAAGCCACGTTCATACATACTTCCATTTCTTGATAGGTCTCGTAGCATTCCTGCTACTTTTCGTTTAAGACGTTAAGTTTCGCCTGCTCTTGGCTGTAGTGACCGAAACAGTCTCAGGGACATTTAATGGGACGTGAATGCTAGCTTGGCGTAGCTGGAACAGTAATTTCCATGTACTGAACAAGTTTCTGGATGTAGCCACATCAATGTTCAGACACTCTTACATCAAAGAATTGGGCCAGATTTGGTGGATGCCTTCCCTGGCACAATTCCCAGGAGAATTCCCTGTAGACTGGGATTTTAGCCACTGCTGTTAGACCCGTATGACCGTACGCTTCCATACACCTGCAGATTCAGCTACTTCCTTCACACTATGGTCTTTGACACGCCCAAATGCAGTCACTCCTTTTAGCCAATCATTAACATCTGCTCTGGAGCCATTTTCCACACATGGAACGAGACATTCCCTGCACCGTACCACCTCTTCCCAATCTATGGATCCCGTCACTCACACCCCGCAGGGATTTATAGCCCCATCATCCTCTGCAGGAGCCTGAAGGTACTACCACCTTAAACACACAAGGGGACTCATTGATTTCTTACTGCGCCTTTAAGACTGATATATGTAAATGAGCTCTGTTTTGATTGGATGATCTGTATTGCACCTTTTTGCGAAAAGCAGTTTCTGTACTAAAAATATTGTTTGAAATGGTTGCCCTTTGAAGACAAAGGATGTGAACAGGAAATTGGTTATATGCTTCAGGGTTTGGGTCAAACCCAGACAGGAAGTACTTGGGCTGTGTTTGGGTTCGAAGTGAAATGTCAGGCCCAACTAAAGCCCCAATATTAACCTCATAAACTTTATAGTTTCTAGCCTCAAAATTAGCACTGCTGTTTTGCTAACCTTAGGAAATCTAAATATGGTGATAAGTATTGTGTATCAATGTAAATTCAGCTTCACATGGATTATCATTTTACTCCAATAGAAAGTAAACAAGGAGGATGAAACACAGTTCTGCCTTTCCACACTGCAATAGATAACAGTTATTACCCAACACAGTTAGTTAGAACACATCCTCACCCTTACACAACCCACATGACAGTAACAAACGAGAAACATTTACCAACAGGTTACGGTTTATTAACAAGGCAATGCAGTACAGATGAAATAGATAGTGTGAACACTGTGACAGTTAGCGTTCCTAGAGTATATGGAGTGACTAAGACTGGATAGTTGCTGATTTGGTACGACAGTACATGCCCTGTTTGGTTTTAAAGCAATAGTTTGGTGAAAAGTCAGATTCCCTCAGTTTTCCGGACGTAGCCAATTGGTCCAAATCATGTTGGGTGTCTGAAGATTCCCTGTTCAGTTGGTCACTGGAGCTATGCGGTATTTTGGATGCCCAGCAGTCAAATTCCATGTGATTGTAAATGTAAATAAGTGGACACAATCTCAATGTTACACAGTTTAAATAGAAACTGTGCACCTTTACCAGAACATGTCCAGATAAAAACATTTATTTTATTATTTTACCATATTTAACTTCCTATTCAATATAACATGAAATCTGACTCTTAAAAGTTAGCAATAATATTTTTAAAATAGACAAAATTCAGGCTTGTTTAGCAGTGTGATATTTTAGGTTACTTGAACCAAGTGCATGATGCTAATTGGTGAGGTATAAGCTTCCATTACATGTTAGCCACATTAGCCTTGTAGCTATAGAGCTAAAATTAAAAGGGTAAAAAGCAATTTTCAGACACCAAACGTGTCTCGGACTGTGGCCTACAGTTGGTGATAACCGTGTAAATGATCTCTTTAAGGGTGAAATCCTTCAGCTACAACACAGATATTGCTAACACAAACAGTCTTCATAGAGGCTAGGCCTTTGGTGGCCTTTGGTGAACTTCGGGTTCTTGAAGCCTGCATTGACCCTTCTGGTGGAGGCTCTAGGAGAATATTGACCCCTCTCTTGGGGTATTTGACAAACTGACACCCAGTCAAAGCGAGTGTCAGACACAGTCTGTCAAATACTCAAAGAGAAGAGTCTACCGCACTGCGGAGGAGGAGGAGGAGGAGGAGGAGAAAGAGGGAGATCTGTGAAGATAAAAAAAGAAGTGTTAAACACTCAGCACACTTGTTCATTATCACTCCATCACTCTCTGACCTTGACGCAACTTCAAAACTCTCTCTAACTCTTTAACCCTGAACATTCTGTTCTTTGAACAGAGATCAGTAAAGCATTCATAAGTGCTATTATATCATAAGAATATTCAAATTCAACATTCAAAATCGACTTCAAGGTCATACAGACTACAAACTAACTACAGCACATAAATATCAGCTTTACAGTCAATAGTAAACAATTTATTGTAAATATTGAACAGGTTATAGTAGCAGGCACTGCATGATTCACAAGGAGTAATTCATATCTGCTACTCAAAAGTTTGTAGTTGATACTAAAATAATTTAAAGTACCTACAGAAAAATAGATGAAAACATTATTGCAATAGCGCACATAAACATATTTAGCGATATTACACTGTGAAAAATGTTTGGTTCGTCCAATCTAAACAAATTACTTCAATTTGTCACAAGCAAATGAATCAGGCTTATTCAACCTAAAAAAGGATGATTATTTCAGTCAAAGTCATTTTTTAAGTTGAGTAAAACTTCATTTCATATTTTTTTTAGGTTGCACTTTTTACAGTGTACATAGTAGATACTAATGAATTCGTAGATGTTACTGGAAAAAAAATCTACTAAATAACTAATGTTAATTAAAATAGTAAGTCGATAAGAAGTTTTAAAATAAAGACCTGAAAGATAAGACTGCAGATAAGATGGGGGCCAAATGAAAGTACAGCTAAAACAGATTCACTGTGAAGAAATTCAAAACTTTCTGTAAATCCGATTTTTTTTAAAACAGTTTAAAATAGCCTTTAGCTTGAATTCTCCTTTTTTTCACAGTTTTCCATTCGGCAGCACAGTTCCTGCTTTCCTCTTTTTGTCTTTAGTCATCGCCCTCTGTTTTAAACCCAGTCATCAGTGCTACGAGGCGAAGTACCGCTTTATGTCTACTGGGACTTCAAACCTGTATGCACACGAGATTAACCCCTTAAATGCCTTAGGCTTCTTGAGTTTCCAGACTCATTTGTTATTAACTACAAAGCATTTTTCAGCATTATAAAACTTTTGATGCAGAAGTTGTAAACGTATATTTACTTCATTGCATGTTCTTTAGTCAGTCGATGGATTTTGATACACTTTTACATGTTAGTTTTATTTCCACTCGATTATTTTAGTTAGTAAAGGAATCTGATTCTGTTTTTTTCTTTTTTTTTCAGGTGTTGTGTTGGTTTGGTGTGCCGACTGCTTTACTATCACCCCACTACCAACACTTCGGAGCTTACCAAAATACCAGAACAGAGACCTGCAAAGCTCAGGTGCTGTGCTGAGAGATGCTAGATGGACTAAGAAGTTCCACTGCAGTTCTGTAGAGGACCGCTCGAGCCATTGCAGCAACAAAGTAGCAATACTTTAACCTTAACATGCATAAACCTTAAACTACGTCTTAGACAAACGTCTAAAGTTAGTAGTGGCATGAGAACCAACAATGCAGCCTTTCTTTGATTACTCGAATATCCCTTGTAAGTTTCGCTCACCTTTTCCGAACTCCCTTTTCTTTCCTGCGCAGGTGGACCACGGAAGGCGCGACGTGGACGTGTACGAGTGTGTGAGAAAGAGAATGTCTGTGTGTCACTGGGGGTGATCGTTAATAAGACGCTGAGGGCGAAGAGGAAGTAGAAATAAGGAAGATAAGAAAGAGGCGCAACAAACCAGGAAATATGTGGAGCTGAAATGACAGCGCTGTACGTTGTGGGCGTCTGTGTTTCTTGTGACAAAGCTGTTGTGAAATTGTTTTAAGAAAAAAAAAAAAAAAAAGCTTGTCATTTTCGCGCTCGCAAAAGCAGGCCACAAACTCTCCCGCCAAATTAGAGCTTTAGGTGTCCGTGGCGTGTGGTGGAGGGTGTTTCTGCAGCACAGGCGAAACTGACAAGGATGGGGGGAGGGGGGTTGTTACTGCCTCACTAATATTAGTTATCTGACCATATAGTCCTTCAGTAATTAAGTCTGATTATTAGGGTCGTCAAACGACTCATTCGCAATGACCTGCACATGTACTGTAAATAAAATAAGTATATGTAATATAAATATACAATAAGCAGCAAATAACTAGAAAATTTGCACTAAAATTTGCAGAAAAATGTCATTTTTAAGGTTTAAATCAATAAAAGATGTCATTTGACCGGGTGGTGTTCAATCATACCTGCATCGCCTACAGTGAGAAACGTTGTGGACGAACATGAACAGAAGTTGAACACAGTTTCCAACACACATGAGCGACAGGGCCTGTATGTGCCAGCTAATGAGTGTGTATATCATATATATCATATATACAGTGAATGTATATACTGTATATTACATATATATATATATATGCAGCCAATGCACGTATAACACATTTGGCATGTATACAGCCAATGATACCTTTTACTCGTATAACCATATGGACCTGAATCGTTTGACTTTGCCGTCGCTTTTGTTAGTTTGCTGCTCGTTGATGTTTCCAGCTGTCCAGCGTCGTCCAGGTTACTGGTATTACTGATTTCGCTGGATCTGTGTCGTCTTGCTTGAAGATGATATCTCAGACACTATGTACTTTTGGTGATAAACAAATTCATGACATTGCAGTGATGGGAAACAACTTTTATCAAGAGAGTCATCAAAGCAACTCGCTTTTTAAAAGCCATAGCTGGGCTACGGGCTGGAATTCAATATTCAAAATCGCCTTCAAAGTCAAACGCATACAGAACATAGATATTAGTTCTACAGTACATACTAAACAATTTATAGTACATACTGAACAGTTCATAGGAGTTTGCTTAATCATAAAATTCCTAATAGTAGGTATCGAATAATTCATAATCAGTCATTCATAACTGTTACGGAAAAGTTTGTAGCTGATACTCCAATAATTTAAAGTAGCCACTAAAAATAGATGAGAACATTATAACAATAGTACACATAAACATATTAGCAATGTTACATAGTAGATCATGCATGCTGGCTGGAACTACAGATGGTTTGAAGATTCAAACTAGGAAACTGTATTCAAAAAACAGTCTAATAATTCATCATGTTCACACTCTAATACTGGTTTTATTGTTTTTTGCTAATATTATTGCTAATGCTGATAAAATATTCACCGGTTGACATATAGTTTTGACCCCTATCAGTCTTAAAAAGGAAATCAGGAATGGAAAAAAAAGGAGATTAAATATTCTCGAAGCTGAAGTCGCCTGCCACAAGTTCCTGTGAGTAACGTTGTACCTTTTGATGTGTTTCACACGTACTTTGACCCGTTACTATATATGTTTAAAAAGTTGAGGCATAGTGTTCGGTGTGCAGAGGGGCTTGCACAACTGTTCCTTTACACTAGCTGGCTAGTCATTCAAAAAGTAGTCATCATTAACCACGTTCATGTGTGTTCCAGACGTCTGTGAATAACACTCCGTTAGCGGTTAGCAGGGGTTGCAGTGACCTTCAGCGTAGGGAAGGCTATTAGCATTTGCTTGGCTCCAGTAAAACTAGGGCAGCCAGAGCTAAGCTGAGCTCAGAAACACCATTCTTGCAGTGGATCTCGATTTGAATGCTAATAAAGTGCGTAGTTCTTTGTATGTAGCCGAAAAACTGATTTCGGTTCTCTCCTGTAATTCATACCGCCACGTATTCCAGGCCTGGTCCTTGACTAGCCTCCTGCCCGCTGCACCCACTAGTGGATTTATTGCTCAACTCCAACTAGCACTATACGTGGTCATGGTAGCTAGTGCTAATAGCCGAAACAAAAGCTTTAAACTGGGGTTAACCCCATTTTAAAAATGTGCTGCAGAGATATCTACTGAAGTTAGCATTCTAACCTGCTAGCCCCAGCCTGTCCTGTCTCGTAATACCACTCTGTACCTGAAGAGGTGATAGTCAGTCACTGTAGTGCTGTAGGAGTGGAATCAGTCCAACATGAGAGGATGAAGAAGTAGCTCTGCCGCCCCGACGGCGTATTCTAACCTCCTATCAGTCATGTTGAAGGAGCTGCTCCCGGTTAGATCATTTCAGGACAGGTAGACCGTGAAAGGAGCAGGAAACACAACTACGGCTGAACCTCTTGGGGAGCGACCATTGCCACCGCCTGCTCTCGGCAAGAAACCACGTTCAGCAGCAAACAGAGGAAGTGATATAAACAGAAGCGGAAGAAGAGTTAACGCTGCTGTCCATCGCTGGAGAGGACAGGAAGGAAGCTTGATGATGCACTTGGAACGTTTCTGGGCCGGAACAACTGGGTGAACCAACCTGCAACAGCGCCACCATGAGGCAGACCAGTGCTGCATCACCAGTTAGTTAAGAATGACATGTTTAGGTGTAGCCTTTTATGGAATGATGGAATGATCCTACTATCAAGAGCTAATGCTAATTAGCTCATCGTGTCGGTGATGACATGGCTCTTCCAGGGATGAAATGGCGAGCCCAACAGATTCTTTCCGTGTGCAGTCAAATCAATAGAACCATCTGATGTGAAAACAGCCCTAGGTTTTTGATGACACCCCACCTCCTCCGCTCCACCCAAGCTACAAGTTGACACGTAGCGTATTACCATATTAGCACTTCAGCTGCAATTTCTTTAACCGTGGTTGCATGGCACCGCAGACCCCCAAGCAGGCCCTGATCAACCCCTCCAGTCACCAGCCCAAAGCTGCTGTCTGCCCGACAGGTTAGCCATGCGTGTAGGCCCACAGGAGCAGCAAGACGCTCTGAGCATTAGCGGCTGAACTCGGCGCCACTGATGGGGACCTGTGATTGATAAATGTAAGGTTGTTTCTGAAGCCTTATCAGATGCATCTCACGCTGACTGAGAGCGCATGTGTGTGTGTGGATGTGTTGCAAAGCATCTGTTGCACAATGTTGTATGACCACCACAAGCATCGTAGCTGAAAGGGCGCAACAGCCACGTCAGAACTAGCCCGGAATGTGCTAGCAGAGAGCACGGGGGGACATATGGTCAAATACAAGCACCAACGAATACCAGCTAGTCCATTACTCTCAACCAGCATCCTTAGACCAACACTGTCAGTCACCAACACACACCAGAGCTCTCCACCAAACACCAGCATTCTCCACCAAACACCAGCATTCTCCACCAAACACCAGCATTCTCCAACACCAAACACCAGCATTCTCCAACACCAAACACCAACATTCTCCACCAAACACCAACATTCTCCACCAAACACCAGCATTCTCCA
>CM067491.1:30720091-30733720 GCA_034552555.1 Semaprochilodus insignis | reverse complement strand
CAGCGTGTCTCCCCCTCCCACAGCACCGTGTGCAGGGTGGAGATCAGTGCCCGGATATTCCTCTCCTTCCCCTCGATCCACTCCAGGATCTAGCACACACATACACACACACATACGTCATGATCACTACTTACGCAATTCCCCAAGACACACAGACCTATACAACTTACCTATACACTGACAGTTCCTCCTAAATTCAGACCCACAAAGAGTCTGACCAAAAACTGACCAAAGAGACAGGACCTCCACTTCGTCCACAGGCGCACTTGGAATTCATACACAATATGCTGTGAACTATTAAAGAAATCCACCGAGAATGCAGATTTATGTGGTCTCCTTGGGACGCATCACTGTGGATCCCTTCACCCCGCTCAAGCTGGAGCTCCACTGCTAACACGATAAGGCTACGTTCCCACAGCAGGTGAAACACGATGAGTCTGATATTTCTGCTTCAGATTTGGGCCAATTTCATACATGTTACTGAAATCCGTACTGAAACATTATTAATGTTACACCCATCAGCCATAACATTAAACCACCTCAATGTATCTACACTCGGTGCCCATTTCATCAGCTCCACTCAAACCAGCACCACACACACTAACACACCACCACCACCACCACGTCAGTGTCACTGCAGTGCTGAGAATGATCCACCACCCACATCATACCTGCTCTGTGGTGGTCCTGTGGGGGTCCTGACCATTGAAGAACAGGGTAATACAGTATACAGAGAAACAGATGAACTACAGTCTGGAACTGTACAACTACAGAGTGTCCTATATGGTCAGTGGAGCTGATAACATGGACAGTGAGTGTAGATACAAGGAGGTGGTAGTTTAGAAGACGTGAACTAAAGAAGGGACCGCAGCTGAATAACGCCCTCTTTCTACAGCAAACTGGAACATGTTCTTGGTGGTAGGCCAAACTGTCAGTCATTGGAACTTCATGATCGCTCCTGTGATGCTGGTGAAGACGAACGGGCCAGTTTAGGAGTGTGATCTGTTCGGACTGAAGTCAGATACGTAATACACACATCAAAGGGGTCAACTTAGGTGAGAAAGCCAGTTTTACCTGCTGTGTAAACCGCCTTCTAAACGGTGGAACTGTGTCTACGTAAAGGCGAGCTGTACCTGTAGCTTAAGAGGGTCCATGTCTTTAGACAGCTCCTGTTTGCGCATCTCTGCGATGGTGCGAGGTCCCTTCTTATCAGGCCTGGAGGAAAAACCTTGCGTGGACAGGAGATCCTCAAAATCGTCTTCCTTCACTTTCGGCTTTGGACCTGACAAACAAACGCACATTAGCGGCCGGCAACAACAACCACAGGAGCTCCAACCACCCTGTGAAAACCTGCTGGATGGTTGTATTGCATATACTGCACACCCGTGTAAATAGTTCCACCTGGTTAAACTACAATCTAGTGTTACTGTTGTACAACTCTGAGATGTAGACCCCTCGTCTCCTTACCAAAGCCTGGCCCCCTGATGCCCCTCTCCTCTCGTCCTCCGATCACGCTGAAATTGAGGTTGTAGTTGGGCTTTGCTGCTTGGCTGGTGTTGGTTTTGGGGGCAGAACCAGGGGGCATCCAGGGCTTACTGGAGGAGGATGTGGCGGCGGCAGGACGGGAAGGCTGCTGCCACGACTGGGAAGGGTTTTTGGAGCCTCCAGCAGGGGGCGCTGCCTTAAACCCTGAGCCTGAGAAGCCACTGCTGGAGGATCCTGCGCACGCAGAGGAAGGAACATTAACAGATACATTAGGAAAAGACCGCATCAGCCAACACAGCCAGCTGAGAGGGAGATTTAACGACAACCCGAGTCGGAGAAACTGTCCAGCCTTACAGCAGCTCTAAACATGGCTAGAATGGAACACCACTCCTATCAGACCATCAGTGTTGATACATAAACAACCCAAACACAAATGTGTTCTCACACGTTACAGCTCAACCATGTTTTGGAAACAAGGTAAACTGAAGTGTAGTGAGACCTAAAGAGGAAACAAACACTAAAGCAGATTTGACGTAGACACTGTTACATGTGTCCTCTAACGTTTCAGCCTGGCGTCAGTGCAGGAGGTTCTGACCTGGAAGGGTGGACCCCAGGTTACCGAGGTCAGCGAAGGGGTCAAAGCTCTGAGACTTGGCCTTCGAGAAGGAGGGGGCACCAGGAGCTACAACACACACACACACACAAAATCTCAAAAGACACAATCTCAACACTTGATATCATAGCACAAACATAGCACACCCCATCAAAAGAACAGCTGCACCCAGAAGGAATCGACCCACAGGAATGAAACTTGGTGGGTAGGTTTGACTTTATGAGACATGCTATTGCACGCCATACCGGTCANCCTCCACCCCTACCGCACCATCTGCAGGAACTGTGTGAGGATATTCAAGCTGCATGGGATGGATTATCACAGGACACCATTAGGAACCTCTACAGCTCCATGCCGAGACGTCTGGAGTGTTGGGTTAGCAAACACGGCGGCCCGACGCCATACTGAGAGATAGACTTCTGTATGTGTAGATCAATAAATATTGATCATATCAGTCTAAATTTATCAGTCATTGTTCACTCACACTCACACACTCACACCCACAGTATATACAGTATATGTAGGGGGGTGATAAATTGTTGCTGCACGGTAAAATACCGTAACATCTAAGATTTGGTGGTGTACTTTAGAATCTAGATAATATATTACAGTTACGAAAAAGGACCGAAAAAGTCTGAAATGGCCAAAAAAAGAGGAAAAAAAAGTTATTTTTTAAATGTAATAAACTGAAAATGTAATGGTCTCAGAGCAGCGTACTGCTATGCAAGTCGATTACAGTGCAACAGGTTGACTGCACACTTCCATACTGGCATATAGTTTCGGTACCATCATTTACCAGTTTACATAAAACGGATCACATCTAAACTGACTTAATGAGAAACGTTATTGAGGGAGTTCTGCCCAAATGTTGAAAGATTAGTCCACTTTGCGAGCCCTCAGGTCATGACCTTCTGTGTGTCCATGGAAAACGGGAGTGCAAACAGGACTTCCTGGTCTCGTGATGTCATCGAGTATTAATAAATCAGAGATTTCACATACTGCTTTACTCATATACAGCAAAATTAAGATTCACTAATTGTTGCCGTATAGTAACACCATGCAAGAGGGTGTTAATGTATGAGCTGCTTCCCAGTAAAGACTGGTTTGTTAGCAGCTAGCCAGCGAGTTCTAGACATCGACTGGTTCACTGAATACCAGTAAAGGCTGAACCGTTAACAGTACCGAGCAGCTAACGGACGCAGTGTCTGCTGCAGCGCTTCACTGATGAACTGTCTGGTTACGTGACTGACTGATTACCAGTATATACTAACTGCTAACTGGTGCTGCAGAGTTTTACTGACTGACTGATCAGCTGATTGATTGCTTACCAATAAGAGCTGGTCTGTTAGCAGTAGCAGGTGCGTTAGCTGGATTGATTACCTGACTGGTTGACAGATTACCGATAAAGGTTGTTTTATTAGCAGTATTAACTGATCAGCTGACTGATTACTGAATGACTGACTGAACTGAACGATTGACAGGCCAACCTTGACAGTGTTGCACTGACCAGTGAGTGAAGGCTGGACTCTCAATAGTACCGGGCATGCTGATTAATTGATTAGCAGTAAAAGCTAGCCCTTTCCTAGTGTGGTGCATGGACTAACTGATCGATTAATGAACTGATTAGTTGGTTACCAACACTTAGCAGTGATGGTCATGCTGGCAAGCTAGCTGTAGTACAGCCCTGATTAACTGACTGATTAATTGGTTGGATGACATTGATCGATTGATTGGATGATTGGTTGGTTGATTGATTACCAGTAAAAGCTGGTTTGTTAGCAGTAGTGGGCATGCTAGCTGCAGTGCTGGTGGCTCCGGTCGCCCAGCTGTCCCAGCCACCCAGCAGATCGGGCTGGCTCGCTGATGACGTCATCTTAGGCATATCCCCAGATAGCTTATCTATTCAATTACACCAAACATCACCACACACCCTTTTAGATCACATGGTAAACAAACAAGCAGAATTTGTTTTGATTCTTATTATTCCATTATAACACACACAAAACATCATAAATCATCAATAAAATCAAATGAGTTCAAATCAGCACAGCCCAGATTAACAAAACATGCGCGCCAGGTGCTCAGAGAAAACGAGGGACGATGAACCGATGTGCTTTCTTACGGAGGTTGAAGAGGGTGGAATTGGTTGCAGGAGGAGGAGGAGGAGGAGGAGGAGCTTTAAAACTATTGCTGCTGCTGCTGCTTTCAGACCCGAGGAGGTCACCAAACGGGTCGGATCCTGTCGCGCCCCCTGACCCCACACCAAAGGGGTCAAACAGGTCATTCACTACAGAAAAACAGAAATATTTTACCTTGATATACATATACACAGGTAAAGAGGTATATCTGGACTGGTTGGCAATTCATTCTCACGCTATAATGTCTCCACACGGTCATTCTGACAGACTGTAGTACGCTACAGGAAGTGTAGGGGGCAATATGACCCACACGGTCATTCTAACAGACTGTAGTATGCTACAGGAAATGTAGGGGGCAATACGACCCACACGGTCATTCTGACAGACTGTAGTATGCTACAGGAAGTGTAGGGGGCGATACGACCCACACGGTCATTCTGACAGACTGTAGTACACTACAGGAAGCGTAGGGGGTGATACGACCCACACGGCCATTCTGACAGACTGTAATACGATACAGGAAGCGTAGGGGGCGATACGACCCACACGGTCATTCTGACAGACTGTAATACACTACAGGAAGTGTAGGGGGAGATACGACCCACACGGTCATTCTGACAGACTGTAGTACGCTACAGGAAGTGTAGGGGGAAATAGGAGCCACACGGTCATTCTGACAGACTGTAGTACACTACAGGAAGTGTAGGGGGCGATACGACTTCTACTGTTTTATTGGCTGATAAATAAAACCTAAGGAACCTAAGAAGACAGAACAGCTGGAGTCGATTACTGGAATAAGTGTTGAGACTAATAAAGGGAAGAAACAGTCTCCTACCCTTGGTGGTAGGGGCAGTAGGGGCAGTAGGAGCAGTAGAAGGCTGGCTGGGTGTGTTGGTGAAGAATAGGTCCTCAGTGTCCGCAGTGTGGCCAGAGCCAGAAGCAGGGGCAAACAGGTCATTCAGCAGGTCGCTGTTACTGGCACAAGACTTCAGTCCTGGTTCTGCAGCTGGTTGAGGGGTCGCGGCTGGAGGCCTGGAGTCAGAGTTGAGGCCCAACAGGTCTTCAGTGTCTGGCTGGGGCTCAGGCGGAGAGGTGGTAAAGTCTGCTTCGAAGAGAGGCTCGCTGGGGTCACGTGACAGCGAGCCCTCTACAGGGGCGGAGTATGAGACTGACTCCTCCTCCGAAGCGCCGCTCAGATCATCCTGGTCCTCCATTGGTCCAGACAGACTGTCTGAGCGGTTGTACTGCCCCCTGCCATCTAGAGAAGCGGATTTTCATGAAATGTACAGTCTACACACTTTACTCCAAATGAAGACCGACAGTCAGGACATGTCTGGGGCCTGATGTTGGCTTCTTCAGTTTTATCACAGGAGCTTCACGTCAGCATGTCATAAAAAGCCTATGAAATTAAAAAGGGCTGATAATCTAAACCACACCGCACATGCCATGTGGAGATGTTCAGTAAGCTCTAATTAAACTCTAGTTATCTATATAATCATGGACTAAAGTGAGTTAACATGGATCAACACAGTTTCTTGTTGCTCGAATTTTGGCCATCATTTTGGAAAAATTAGCCTATCAGAGATTACCTAAAACTCCACAACAGTGGATGACCTTAGCACTATGCTAATCAATAGGTATGAGTTTCCATTACCTGTTAGCTATGTTAGCCACCTAGCAAACCCCAAACATGTGGACTAAACTAAGGTGCAATGAGAGGAAAGCAGCATACCGTCCCAGTCCAGCGTCTGGAAGAAGTTGTTGGCGTTGGAGTCTGTGCTGGGAGGAGAAGGTGACTCCCGCACTGGGTTGGGGCCCTCAGGACTGTGCTCAGGCTGTGGAACCTCAGAGTCATAGAACGCTGTAGAGCCTGGCTGCCGAGGAAGCTCTGGCTTACCTAGAGCAAAAAGAGAATAGCTCAGCTGATCTGACGTTCAAGATGCAATGCAATGTTCTATCCACATGAAGTCACACCAACCATCCTCTAAACCAGCGGTCCTGGGACGATCCACGTTTCTGAACACTCATGAACCATTTATTGCCGAGTAAGTTGTACATACACCTATACTAGCACCTCCTATACGGGAAATAGTGGATCATCAGATTCTGCAGTTCTGGCAGGACACCTTTTCCACTGATTGGTCATTCAGACCCCACTATATGCACCTGTGTAAGGTTTTTTTGGACTTGTGAATTCGAGGGTTGAAAAAAAAAAAAACAAAAAAAAAAAACGCTCCTCCTGCTCACCAAACTTGGCCAGGATCTCCTGCTGCTCGTCCCGGCTGGAGAAGAGGATTTTGGGATTGAGGCCTTTAGTGGAGAAGTTCTCCCAGGGCGGAGTCTTATTGCTAGGGCGATCACGAGGCTCCACCTCCACGTCCAGATTCACCTGGAATAGGTCTGGGTACTTCTCCTGGATGTCGCACGCATCCAGATCATACCTGCACAGACACACAGACATAGACACACACACACACACACAGAGACACACACACAGACACACACCCCAGCAGTTATTGAAGATGACGTGATGTCCTGCAGAGAGAATTCCTCACCAAGTTCTGCAGAAGGTTTACACCTGTTCTACAGCAGCGTTCCACACAATGTCACTGTTCTTTAACCGATACCGTTTTACCCAACACTGTATTCTGAACACATGTGATGTCATTCATCTTCCAAGCTGCTTATCATACTGGGTCACGGGGCTGCTGGAGCCTATCCAAGAGTTCATTGTGCAGAAGGCAGGAACACCCTAGACAGGCCACCACGACAGAGCAGACCAACACGTTCACTCACACACTGACACCTGGGGGGGCACTTTAGCATTTCCAGTTCACCCGACTGCATGTGTTTGGACTGTGGGAGGAAAATGGAGCACCTGGAGGAGGAAACCCACATAGACACACTCCACACAGGAACCCAGAGCTGCTGTGAGGCGACAGCGTTACCCCTTAACAACCACCAGTTAAGGCTAACTGTACCTAATTTAATGACTGATGATGATTCTTTGAGCTGAGACTAAAGCTGAAGTTCTGAACAGCTCTACAGTGTTCAGCACAGCATTAACAGGCTACAACTGAGGACGTTTAACCTAATAACACAGAGTCTATGAACTGGCTGTGACACGCTGCACTCAGTGTTAAAAGACTAACATTGGTTTCCTGGCAACAACAACAACAAAGTTATGCTAATCACATTTCAACAAGACCCGCAGCACAGACCCGGAATACTGCAGGTCAATACCTACTCCTCCACCGTGACAGGTGAGCTCACACCGTGCACACGTTAAACCGGAAACCGTACAGGACCAGTGTAAGATCTTCACTCACTTGGCGAACTTGACGGTGGTGGCGTTTCGGGGAACGAAGCCCGTGTGGAACTGGATCTGGAACATCTTCATGGAGGCCATCTGCACGAAACACATTAACACACTCAGTCCAGCATTCATTAACGTAGTACACACCCGCAGGGGTCACTGATGAAGGAGAAAAGGATGGCATCTGGGAATGAAGGGATGCTGCTAATTGTTTTCTAGGATGCATCCAAACAAACCAGCTGGGAAAGTTCAGAAACAGAAGGACGGATAATACGGACAACAATGTAAGCACCGCCTGCTTTTCCAGACCATTTAACACAGACTGTCATCATCAATGACTAGATTCATTTCTGAACAGAACCCTGGGGGTTAAAACTGCTGGGCACACATGAGAAAACACCCCCACCCCCACCCCCACCCAAGATTATACACTACAGTTTCCTCCGCCTACATGTACTAATGCTGTATATTGTGGACCGTCAGTCAGTCACGAATATATTGGCTCAGTACTACAGAGACACAAACCCAAACCAAGTTTTGTGTGTGTGTGTGTCCACATACTTGGCCAATAATCCTGATTGTGATATATAAACTCTTTACATTGACCTACCCACACAGTTCAGAATGTCCTCCCCCACCCCACTCCTGCAACGTTAACATTAGCTAGATATGACGTTTAGGTTAAAATTGGGCCATTAAATATATATAAACAAAATATAAATATATAAACAAAAACAAACACACAACATGTATACATACTGTGTGTGTGTGTGTGTGTGTATATACATATATATATACACATATATACACACACACACACACACACACTTACAGACATGCTGTATACACACACACACACACACACACACACACACACACACACACCTACAGACATGCTGTATACACACACACACACACACACACACACACACACACACACACACTAAATGAAAGGCTAGCTAACTCTACACACTGTTTGCTTGCTGGGTTGTGGTGTTGAGAGCGAGCGGCTAGACTTCTTCTCTGGCCTGTCACAATTATTACACAAGCGTCTGATGGCAATTATTTGAGATGATCACAGTTAAGCAGCTGAGCACAATCATTTTTCACGTGCCGTGATTTCACAGTAATACGAGGCCACGATGAAGTAAACGAAACGTGAACTGGGTGTTTTGACTTGAGGGGAACAAATTAAATGAAATCGAAGTAAACAAAAGAAATCAGTGACTTCATTCGAGGTGGCATCATGAGGTCCTCCAACATGTTTATTAATCAGGTTGATAATAATAATAATAATAATAATAATAATAATAATAATAATAATAATAATAATAATGATGATGATAATAATGTTAGTTAAGAAGCTGATTCTAATGTTTATTATTCGTTCTAACAGGTATTTTTGCTTGTATTTTCACTCTCAAGTAAAAATAATATTCATGATTCCATAAAACTGAAACATTTAGGCATGTGACAAGATCAATTCCACAGCACTACCAGTGTTAGCTACAGCTAGGAAACAATTTAGCTAATAAGCCAATTAGGCAACTTTGTGTGTGTACTTCAGCAAACGTATACGATGAAATATAATTATTCATATGACAATGAATCGTAAAGTGTCATAATTGTGACTGTCCTCTCGTACTACCTGGAGACACACAGCGCCACCTAGTGCACTGACGTAGGTGCTGAACAAACTAAGCCTTACCTGCTGAGGCCAGATCAAAGAACAGGACACAATCATCATGTCACTGAAACGTGTGATGTGTTTATATGTACCTTGGCCTGTAGGCGTCCCCCGAGTGTGGAGCGAGCGTGGTAGATGACGATTAGCACGTCTCCCTGAACCGTTATGTTCAGAGGAATCTCAGCTCTGCCGTCCTCCATCTTAAAGTCCCTACAACACACAGTTCATTTTTCAGTATGGCACAAACCGCGTCTGTAAAGGTTCATTATATCAGGAAACAGTCAACCCACAGGACAGTGACTCCGGATGACCACAGCGCCAGGAAACTGACTGGTCACTTACCTCATCCGATCGTACTCCTGGGAGGTGGTTGCCACTCGCTCGTCTCCAACGTAAACCTCGCAGAACGGTCGGCAGCCGTTCCTCTGCTTATTGAAGAGCGGCACCGGTGTCATGACGATGGAGCGGATCATTATGGGCTTGCTGTGGGGAATTATGGGTTCCTCCGCCATCATGTCACACATGTACTCGATATACCTGCACAAAAAACCAAAACAACCATCAATGACCAATCAACACACCTTACATACTCTATACATGTGTAATAAACAGCTAATAACCAATCAATCAACTATACACATACCCGCACAATCAATAATCAGACAATACACCTTACACATACCTCTAAAAACCATTTAATCAATAAATACAATACTGATTGATCATTAGAGATTCTACCACATGTCCTTAATATACCTTTACAAATCAATAAACAGATCCTGAGCATGAATATTCAATACACAGACCATGTGTGATACCTGGACTAATCTACCAGATCTCACTCAGCCGGCATCTGCAACCATCAATAAACCACCAACACCTCTCATACAGGTACCACAAACAATCAATCAATCGATCAATCGATTAATCTTTCCTACTAATATTGTTTATCAGATGATCATACAGAGGTGCTAACAGATCTGGGTTAAATTAAACACAGCGTGCAGTACTGTAACAGACCAGCAGGTGGTGCTGCAGGCCCAGTACACACAGACCAATGTCACACGCAGTTCATCCACATTTCAATCACCTACTTTCTCCCTTCCTATCTCTCCCCTGTCTCTCTCTCTCTCTCTCTCCCCCCCCCATCTCCATCTCTGTGCCTCTCTCTCCCCCATTTCCATCTCTCTGTCTCTGTGCCTCTCTCTCCATCCTTTTCTTAGTCTCTCTCTTTCCCCATCTCTCCCTTTCTCTCCCCATCTCCATCTCTCGCTCCCTCCGTCTCTTTGTCTGTGCGCCTCTCTCCATCCCTTCATTAGTCTCTCTCTCCCATCTCCATCTCGCTCTCTCTCCAATCTCCATCTCTTTCTCTCTCTCCCCGTTGTCCCTCTCTCTCGGTCTCTGTGCCCGTCTCTCTCCAACCTTCTTAGTCTCTCTCCCCATATCTGTCTGTCCCCATCTCTCTCTCTCTCCCCATTCTCCATCTCGCTCTCTGTCTCTCCTTCTCCCAGTCTTTGCCTCTCTGTCCCCCTCTCTCTGTCCATGTCTCCATCTCTCTCCCCATCTCTGTCTCTGTCCCCCTCTCTCTTACACCTTGTCTCCATCTCTGTCTCTCCACCTGTCACCCTCTCCCTGTCTCAGTGGTACCCTCTCTCTCTCTCCTCTCTCTCACTCCTCTCTCTCACTCCTCTCTCTCCCCTGCCTCTCTTTCTCTTCTCTGTCCCCATCTCTGTCTCAGTCTTTCTTTCCCTCTCTTTCCGACTGTCTCTCCCGCCCCATTTCTCTCTCCCTCTGTCTGTCTGTCTCTCTCTCTCTCTCTCTCTCTCTCTCTCTCTCTCTCTCAGTGACCGACAAACAAGTAACATAACCTAACAAGTAATGTAACCTTTTACCCCACCAATTAGCATGGAGACTGAACCATCACCACCATGATCTCAGAGCGTGTGGGGTTCAGTAATCTCTTAACACACTTGATGGTGCGGTTTCTGAGCCTGTATGACTCACTGGTCTCTACAAACATGAATTAAAGTGCAGATAAATCTCTTTCAGAAGCTCCAGTGAGACAGACGCGGCCTGCACCATGCAAACTGCAGCAGCGAGCCTCAGACTCCCGACTCGTCCTGGCTGGTGACTGCTTTTTGTGTTTAGGGGGCAGTTTTTCTGTAAACTCTGCAGATATATGCCTGAAGTGTGGCTTCAAAGCAGCAGTGCAGATAGAGGCGCTTCATTCATGCTGCACAGCTGTTCTTGGTGAAACCGCTGTGGCCAGTGTGACGCAGGTCCCAGAGAAAAACCGCAGGGCTACGGCGAATTTAGCCCGAAGCTCTGAATAAGCACAGCCTTCAGCACATCAGCAGGAAACCAGCACAGAGAGGAAGCAGGGGGGAGGGGGCGTGAAGGAGTGAGAGAGTGAATGAGTGAGTGAGGGTATTAGTCTGTGTGTTTGTGTGTGTGTGTGTGTGTGTGTGTGTGTGTGTGTGTGTGTGTATACACACACTGTATATGATGACATGTCAGGGGGTCTGGGGGGGACTAAAGAGTTTAGGGACTGTATGCATGTGCTACGCCGGGCTTGAGCTTGTGCAATGTTGGTGCAGGTGTCTCCCAACACACCTGCATATAACATGAGCGTGCACAAGAGGGGGCAGTGTCCAAACTGGAGGACGCAGAAGACAGAGAGGAAAGTCTTTCTGCCCCTCTGATCCAGAATGAACACTCACCTCACTGTGATACATTTTGAAGGTAGGTGTATAAACATTGACCTATAAACTACTGCAATTGATTTGGCGCTAGTTCTGGTTTGTGCCGAGTGGTGTTTGGGTCTCTTCCTGCAGCCTGCAACTCTTCCGGTGAGCCAATCAGCATTGGTCTGATGCATAAACATACCAGCACCTGGTTGGTTTGGGCCTCATGGGTGCAGATTGTGTTGGGGCTTCCATTTTATACACATGCAGACCTCGAGAAGGGGTGTGTGTGTGTGTGTGTGTGTGTGTGTGTCCGTGTACCTCTTGTGTGATGGTGCGATTCCTGGTGGGCAGCGCTTCATACTGAACATGTAGACTGCAGCCTCAGCGGTGGAGAAGAGTCGGCAGAAACACAGGAACGAACACACCGCCACGGCCGACGCTGCACGGCCGTCCTACACACACACACACACACACACACACACACACACACACACACACACACACTATTAACCAAAACCAGACGGTGTGTGTACACTAACCACACAGTGTGTCCATGTATCTGTGTATGTACTTTCGTTACTGTACTAGTGAGAACCTGCTGGCACAAGTACACTGATGTAAGTAAGCAAGTCATTTAAAGTCCCTCTGTTGGCCCTCCCAGGTTTAGGTGCATTTCATCATGAAATTAATACACGTCTGTAAAGGACGACAGGTCTTTCAAATGAGGTAAAGGCTAAAAGATGGAGATATGAGGTTTTGTTTCAGCAGTAGGGCTGTGTTTATGTATGTAAGAGTGTTTAGGAGAGACTAACACACTGCTGTCAGCGCTAGGTGGCTGAGATCAGGAGATAAGTGTTTAGAAACATATTTCGCTTTGAAAGCAGCTTTCAGTTCAACTCAGTTCTTCTGAACGGACCTCATTAAAGAGCTTCCGCCTGGAACATCTAAAGGCTGTATTTATATACAGCATTCAAAACAAGACCAAAAATTAATCCCAGGAATATTACACGGAAAACTGCCATCATGCAGCGAATCCCAGCTAATGTGGAGCAGCACTGTATACGAACTGCAGCATCTCAAAGAGAGTGTGGCTGTGTGTGTGTGTGGAAGTTTCCTCACCAGGCAGTGGACGATGCAGACGTTCCTCTGGTCCTGTTTGAGCCACTGGTGCATGTTCTTACAGATGCCGTACAGGTTCTTCAGAGTGGGAGCTCGTCTCACCTGCCAGCCACACTCGAACACCTACACACCCACAGTATTCACAAACAACAGCTCAAAACCCTAAACTGCAGGCTCATCATCCAGGATTACTGTTCAGTCATGACGGGGGTGGTCACGTCAGTACAACAGTCATGACTGGGGTAGTCACGTCAGTACAACAGTCATGACGGGGTAGTCAACTCAATACAACAATCATGACGGGGTAGTCACCTCAATACAACAGTCATGACGGGGCAGTCCCGTCAATACAACAGTCATGACGGGGCAGTCACGTCAATACAACAGTCATGACGGGGTAGTCATGTCAGTACAGCAGTCATGATGGGGTAGTCACGTCTGTAAAGGGCAACAGGTCTTTCAAAAGGGGTAAAGCCTAAAAGATGGAGATATGAGGTTTTGTTTTGTTTTATTTAAGCAGGCGAGATGGGCAGGGCTTGTTTTATTTAAGCAGGCGAGATGGGCAGGGCTTATTTTATTTAAGC
>CM067491.1:30676139-30688286 GCA_034552555.1 Semaprochilodus insignis | reverse complement strand
TCCACTCAACACCTTTAGGTTGAGTCAGAGCGATGAAGCTCCGTACTGAACACCTTTGGGTTGAGTCAGAACGATGAAGCTCCGTATTGAACACCTTTGGGTTGAGTCAGAGCGATGAAGCTCCGTATTGAACACCTTTGGATTAAGCTGGAGTGTCAAAGCTTCATTTAACACCTTTGGGATATGCTGGAATGATATATGTGATCTAGAACTAATCGTCCAACATCAGAACCTGACCCCACTAATGCCTTTCTGGCTGAATGCAACTGAATTCTGACAGCAATGTTCCAACGTCTAGTGTAAAGCCCTCCCAGAAGAAGAAATCTAAAAGTTTCTGGATCCTTACTTTAAGGTATTTCTCAATTAGTTCTATTCAGTTCAGCAGATTCATTGTGGTTTATATCAGGATGTCTTCAAGGCCAGTGTTCACAATATTCCATTTAATCATTATAGTCATCAAACGTTTCCTGGAAATATTTCTGGTAACTGTGTCATAGGAGTTTTAGCTGCCTGAAACCAAGATGTAAATTCAAGAGCAAATTTCCCTTAATAACCCTTCCGGTAACTGAGTGGGTAGGATCTTTTTTAGTGTCTTTGGACAGATCGGAACATGCAGAGCATTAGAAAAGGAGAAGCGAAACAACCCTCAAGTCACGAAGCCAGACCAGTTAACGCTACAGCAGTTAACATTCCATCAAAAGACTTTCTTTTCTACAAACCTTAAAACAGATCTCCAGTACACCATGAAGATAGCTCCACCTGTACACTAGAACATCTGACTGGAGTAGAACACCATCCGGGTATCTCCAGTACACCATGAAGATAGCTCCACCTGTACACTAGAACCTCCATTTCCCCTTTTTATGGGGGATCTGAACAGAACAAGCATGAAAGAATAGTCCAGATCTTTTCAGCTGTCTGTTGTGGAACTTTATCAGAAACCCGGCTTCCTCTCTGCTCTCCAGCAACCTACTGCAGGAGAAAAGGGCAAATAAAGGTGAAGCAGGAACAAGGAAAGCGTGTGGGATGAGTTGATACCCATCCTCACCTTCCCAGTCCTGTCAACACCAATTCCCTGCAGCATTAAAAGGAACTTAATGGTCATAAGCTAGAACACAGGGGGAGATCCACACAACATTTTCGCAAAGGTCACGACCTTAGCCTTGTCTTCTACCACTCAGCAAAGGCCTTGTACAACCACAACTAGTGCAGATACACAGATTCGTTGGTGGTCTCCACCAAGACAAAAGCAGGACTCGTCACTGAAGATGGCCCGCTGTCACTCCATGATAGTCTGGCATAACACAACTGCAGTCTTTGGCGACGTTGACGTGGCTTTTAGGGCAGTCTGTGTGCATGTAGCCCTGCATCGTGTAGCAGTCTGCCAAAGGTGCTGGGTGTTACAGGATGTTAGTACACAAACACGGCCGTCCTTGCTTACGTCACATCTGCAGCCGAGCGGGACACTTTGCATGTCTCACAGTGTCAAACCTACCCACCAAGTTTGATTCCTGTCGGTTGATTCCTTCTGGGTGCAGCTATATGTGCAACTATTACATATAAGGTTGCCTCGAGAACTGTTTTGCCTCACCACATCCTGCCTGTACCCCTCTGCCAGGCCTCAGGCAGAGTATCCATTTCAACCATTTCATGTAGCTATTAACTTCTGGCTCCCATCACCAGCGCTATGTGAACAATCCTGACTAAGTAATGGAGCATTTCAGTAACTTGCTTCTCACTTGTAGCAGCAGACACCGCAAAGAGCTCACAGGGTTCCCACAAGCCTGACACCCCTTCAGTCAACAGTCCAAAGAACAAGACATTACGGTGTCACACTATAAACTGGGACTACTTATGCTCTGTGCCTTGGTAGACTGACCTGCAATCTTGTAGGCCAGACCTCTTACTCTCATTGGAAAGTCCAGTAGACTGTCACTTAACCTGGCGCCTACTGTAACAGAACCATCCACTACAAGGGAACCATTTACATTTACAGTATTTGGCAGATGCTCCTATGCAGAGCGGCTTACAGTTTGATCATTTCCAACACACGTAGGCCTCAGTAGTGTTAGGAGTCTTGCGTGTTAGGAGTCTTATTAGTATAGTGTAGGGTGCCTGCCCAGGTAGTGGATCCAACCTAGGTCTACAGCATAGAAGGCAGGGGCAACATGCACTACACTATGCCAACCACTAGGTGGTTCTTCTATGGCAACTCTCCAAAGAACACTGGAGCCTACGTATTAACAAGGACAAAGAGCGTCACTGATGTGAAGCACTGCCATCACCAAGCACCAAAAACAATGAACGCTAATGGCGCCCCCTTGTGGACAGTTTTCGCCTGCTAAAGGAGAGTGAGTGAGTGAGTGAGTTGGTTAGTTACAAGCCAGTTCTGTGAGATGCCTTTTATGTCAAATACAACTACACACTTTTCCTTCTTGTGCTCTGGGAGACTCGCTAGCACTCTCATAAGCCAGACTTACATTTACGCCATTTAGCTGACACTCTTATCCAAAGTAACTTATAATATTAATTAATCATATTACAGACTTTCATAACTACTTGCCCAAGGACTTGTATTGGTGTAGCACAGCATGGAGCTCTTGACTCTTGAAGTAGTTTCAAGCATTTTGCTCCAAAAAGCTACAACAACAAAAAAAACGGATTCCGTCAGACAGAACTGCATGGACATGTGGACTGAGACTGATAGTGGGTGGTCCGTGCCCCTCTGTGCGCAAGCAAGCTAAAAAAAAAAGTGCTTTGTGAAATGAACCATGCCTTTGAAACGTCATTCTTGAGTTCAATAAGACTCAGACACCTTTCAGTTTATGAAAAAAAAAAATCATCTCATAATCTTTTATTGTGATGTATTTGACACGTGAGAACAGACAGGATTTTAGAACAGTGGTTTTGCAGACTCGACTTTGATCAAAGAAATTCTTGTTCGTTTTTGATTCGCTCATTTTGATCCAGCGCTTTGATTTGACGGTTACAGTAAGTTATAAAATCTGCTCTGGTATTTACAACGTGCTTAAAATCAACAGAATTCAAGTAAACAACTGATGAAAACAAACTTCCACACTTGCATCGAGGAGTAACCAGGTGCCGTTAGTGCCGGTTAGTCACATAAGGCCTGTTTCCTTTTCAACCTCTGAGCTGAATCGGACGCTACAGGTAGCTACAGATCTGCTTCGGTATTTGGCTTTTAAGGCTTTTAAACAGTTCGGTTCGGAAGGGTAGCTTTTTGATCCTTCTCCGACGGACATACAGAGGCACCACTGAAAACTTGCTAGACCTATTCAGGACGCCGTGAAACCCTTCATACGTTTTTGTTGGTAATCCAAAGAGCTCGAGCTCCAGGACAAAGGAAAAGAACAGCAACCACCTGCCGTCACGGTGACTGCAACTATGAAAGCTCTTCAGACTTGGACCTGCTGCAGTTTTAGATCAACCCAACCAGCATCATCTTTTAAAGAATACTCCAGCAACTTTAAACCCATCTCTATCTACTGAATCTGTACTTTCAGAATCTGAGTTTCCGAGAAAACCCGTTGACGTCCTCATAACAGAAGCTAATGGACAGCTGCTTTATCGCACCAGTAAACTTGTACGCCAAACCTCTGAGAACTTTAGTCAAAGTTACTTGTAAATTAAGCTGTACATCTGAATTCCTTGTTTTGGATACGGGACTATTTTTCCAGAGGGAAGAATCTTGAATTGCTGCAAAGGTCTCAGTCAAAGCGAAACTAACCGGAACTACTTTTATTATTTCTTTAATTGTTTTTTTTTTTTTTTTACAGGGCTGCTCTAGTGTTAGAAAGTTGGATAAAACCTCATTTAAAAAAAAACCAGCTCCTTAAAAAGCTCCTCCTAAATCCGAAATTATTCGAGGTTTACATTTGGAATCTTGAATTTGCAGGGCTAAAGGTTTATTCGCAAGACTGAGCACATGCACTTGGGCTTCCCATAAAGTAAGTTGGTGTATATCTGGTAACAGATACGGCACACGGAGATAAGGTAGATGTAGATTCCTGTAATACTTGCAGCAGAGTCTCGTCCGCTAACTACGAAACACAGCGATATTGTTTTACTTCATGCTAACTGTGCAAGCAGAGCACTGAAATAAGGCCCCGGAGGGAAGAGTCTTGTTTCTGCATTGCGCTGGGTAATTTGTGATCATAGCAGCCAGCTAATGTTCTACTGAAGGCCCCTTTAACTCAGCGAACCCCGCCCACCCCTCCAATTAAAACACACCTATTCACAGCATTGATATAAAACGTTTGAATCATATGATGACCATACGGGTTAATGCACACCAGACGTGACGTACCGCGTCGCATAGCAGAGCGCCACAGAGTGTTGCTAAGCGCCAGGTTCAGGTTAATCTCTACTGGTATACACTGAATGACTTAAAGGGTTCAGTATCACTTATAACGCTTGGGTTCAGTTTACTAGCTCTTGAGCTAACAGACAATTAGCATTTGTCTGTGTATCTAAAAGACTGGCTGCTTTTCTCTGAGCAAATTTCAAACCACATAAGGCAGACTGTGACCGTCTGGTGTCTCAGTATGGCTTTACCGTAACGTAGTAAGGAACTGAACGGTGCTCGAGGCTGTACTGGTGACCGTGTGCCAACCCTCCATAAATACATTTTAAAAAATGGTGTTGATCTTTTGGATGCAGCGCAATACGGTGCATCCGGTGTGCAGTTGCCTTCAAGTCATCATTGCAACACATTTCCAGCACAAAATCTGATCTAGCGCTTTCCTGCGATTGGCTGCTTTTAAGCGGTTAATCACGTAAACTAAACACAAATAAACAGGTGCCTAACGGAATCGGGAACAGGCACAATTACCCAGAATCCAGTGCACTTTTGTCTGCAAAACAGAAATCAAACCAGCAAAAACTGAAAAAAAAAAAAAGGGTAGCAGCGTTCATAAGGCTCCATAACACCTACATAAACGCTAATTCCAACAATTTCAAGGTCATTCCACCTCAATAACTGCAGACTACTGTGGCTCGTCGGAAAACATAGTCTACACAGGTTTATGTCAGCTGTCACGAGAGGCTTATGTAGGCATTAGGCGGCTTATGAACGCTCCTGTGTTACTAAATCACCGTATTGCTAGTTTTATTTTTCCCTATCAAAGTTGAAAACACTTAAAAGGCAAGAGGAGAACGTTTAGCACGTGGTATCAAAACACAAACTGCAGCTGAACCAGGCTAAAAGACAAAGCCAACAATCAACGGCGAGCAAACGGTGTTCACGAGCGCGGTAACACCAACAAATCCAAACACACTGTTAAAACGGGGAGCGCTTACATTTTGGAAGAGCAGCTATTACAGTTTAAATCCTCTCAGTTTGTATAAAAGCAAAAAAAAGAAAAAAAAAAAGGTTACATATTATTTATCAGAGCGGTACTTAAAGAGGGAACTCGACAGATTTGCTCCCCAAAGTTTCTCCAGGTAAACGTCATTCAGAGTGGGTTTGGTGTGAAATGCTCTGTTCTAGAGAAACTTACAGAGTCAGAGCTGTTCACAGTGGTGGTGAATGGAACCAGACGTCCACCAAAAGCTCCAGCACAGAAAGCTACTAGATGAAATGGGTATGAAAACGCTGCCTGGTATCTGAGACACTGACTACAGACGCACCGAACTTTCAGCTGGTGAAATCTTTCTGCTCAAAATGGTCAGATTTTGCCCAAAAGAGACAAAAAGGCTAAAACATCTGACCCAGAAAACGTAAACAGGCCCGGAATGATTAGCTAAACTCAGACTTTGGATCAGACTCGTATTTGAACGGTAAGAAGTAGGGACGACTGCCTTTCACTCCTCCTACTGAACTGCTACTGGTTATATATTCACATTTATTTTAATTTCTCTAGTCTACGGTGTTTAACGCCTTAGTGAAGTCTACCAGGGTGTGGTTTGGGGGTTAAGGTGGGGTGTTCAGAGAAAAACTAAAAGCAGTGATTAAAAGCCATTTCTGGTTTTCCTTGCTTCCCTGCGCCTGTCAAGCCCAAACGCGTTCAAACAGTTTGAGCAGAAGCCGATCAACAGTGAAAATGCCGCCTGTGTGAAACTACTATAACAGTCCTCTGTGGTTGGGGATGCTGGCACATACAGCAGCCTACAGCCCGTGGTACCTGTAGTGAGCTCAGTGAGCTCATTTAATGTAAACCGCTATTCATTTCCAACCTTCTCCGCTTCTGCTGTCAGCCGAGGACTTCGATGTTTGATGCTTTGCTAGTTTTGAAAAGGTTTTGATTTGGAGCCGATGGTGAATGGAACCAGACGCCCACCTCTAAAAGCTGGAGGGTGATGTGCAAAGAAAATCGGCCCTCAAAGGAAAAGTACTGCATCATCATCAACACTGCAGATAAACCGTGTAGGTTCCCTGGTGGTTCTGACAGTAAATAGAGAGTCTATATGTGTGTTGTAGACATGGTGACACCTGGTTCCCATCACCACCACCACTGTAAAGAACATCTGAGTCTCTACAATCAACCATTTCACACCAAACCCACTCTGAACGATTCTGTTCATCTCTCAAACACTGAACTATGGGAGGGGGAATTTTGATCAATCAATCGGTGGAATTCCCCTTCAAGAAAAGACAAATGTATTTCTCTCACCTCGGCTCCAAGACCACACAAACACGTTTGGTGTTTTAGGGTGATTGGGCAAGTGCAAAACTCGTGACGATCCAGCAGCTCCCACACACTCACTCACATATTCTCTCTCTCTCTCTCTCTCTCTCATACAGTAATGTGCTAGAAAGATTAGTAACCGAAAGGGACGAGAACGGCTGGTTTCTCTCAGTAGAGGTCAGATATGGCTCTTTGTCTAGTTTGGGCTTCAGAGGTAACGTCAGTTTGTCGCAGCAGTGAGGAGAGACTTCAGAATGGGCTCAGTCTTTAAATCAATCACACTCATATTAAACCTCTCTCTCTCTCTCTCACACACACTCTCTCTCTCTCTCTCGCTCTCGCTCTCACTCTCACTCTCACTCTCACTCTCACTCTCTCTCTCGCTCTCACTCTCTCTCTCTCTCTCAATAGAAACGCTTGCGACTGCGGTTCTTCCAGCGCTGGTAGATGATGAGGCCCGCCACGATGAGGAGAACGAGCCCGACCACGGAGAAAATGAAGAGGAAGAAGAGTGTAAGTACGCTCCTGCCTTCATCCACCACATCCACTAGAGGAGAAAGAAAGAGCAAGAGGAAAAAAAAATTATGTTACGTAATGGGAAATTATTCAAGCAGCTGCTTGCTGCTTCCAACTGGTTTACATGTTTGAAGAATCCAAGAATTCTACAACAACCAACACGGATCTATCCAGGGAAGCTAGTTTGGTGGGATTGGAGCATTACAGAACACGATGGAGTGTTCTCACGTTGGAGCGTAACTCTAAAGAGCCGAATTTAGAGTGTTGTTCATCCCAGATGAGTTTAACAACACGTGTGTGAAGCCTTACACCTCTACTTTTTGGCAGTATTGTCAAGTTTATAGTGACAGATATTTGTTTTAATAAGCTGATTCAGTTGTTCTGGTGTTGCTAGCATCATAGCCTACACCACCAGCCACTGTAATACAGCTGAAGATGCTCTAGAACAGTGGTACCCAACACCAGAAGGTCCACACTTCAACCTAACTTGCAACACCCAATGAAGAACAATTACAATCCATCTGGGGGGGCCCTGAGAACCGGTGCCACTGCTGTAAAGCTTCTGAATCCAGTTTCCAGTGCTGGATTTCAGAACCACTGGGAGCTAAATGACCTGTTGATGGTTCTGTTTGACTGACAACTGCCATACTTACTAAAGCAGTGGTCACCCAGTCTCCCAGTCAACCCAGCAGAGTTTAGTTTCAACCTGCAGCTTCTTACCCAACTGACCACTAGGGCCATGTTTACGTTAGAAGCCTCAATTCAATTTCAGTTTGTCGCTCAGTTTCAATCTTTCTATCACTGTTGATTCATACTCATGTATAGTGACTCAAATCTGTCATTGATGTGAACAGCTCTGTGTCCTTAAATGAACTGCATGTGCACGTACTAATCAATAACGTCAGGTCAATGACCAAAAAAAAAAACAAAAAGAAAAACCAGTTTTCATCGCAAAGACGATTTGCTCTGAGCAGCTCTTTCTGAGTGAGAGCAAAGTGAAAAGGGGTCAGATGCTTTGGGAGCGTTTGGTGGCACCAACTATTGGTCCTAATGCCACGTAACATGGAATATGCACAGTATAAATAAATGAATGAATGAATGAATGAATGAATAAATAAATATCTGCCAGTTCCTATTAAGGTTGCATGACAATGCATCAGACATACATCCGATCTATAACCACATATGAAAGTGGCCAAGACCTGAACACATATCAGATCTGTCACATGAAGGCAACCTGGTAACGTTAGCACAGCATGAGCCATCTGAATTTCTAAAGAGGCAGATTGGTGGGGCTCCTACACGCCAGCGCTGGAACTATAACACGATATCATTACCAGGGACATCTCTGTAATCCACACTGGGTATCAAAACCTCCTCCTCGCGCTCCAGCTCCTCAGGACTCCTCTCCACGGTCAGCTCAAACAGCTTGAGGGAAACCAGGTCATGATTGTCTACAACAGACAATAACACATTTTTGTGATGGCGCAAAAAGCAGCACATCTAAATATGACATAAATATTATATATTAGCCAACAGACGTTCATGAGGTTGTAAGGAGTGTTTCAGTAAAGAATGCTTTTTGAAGCATAGTACAAATCAGCCAATCAGAACAGAGCTCATTTACATACGTCGGTCTCAAAATCACAGTAACACCACCACTCAGCCATACCATTAAAACAGCCTCCTTGTATCGTAACTCAGTGTCCATTTTACCAGCTCCACTGACCATATAGGACACTCTGTAGGTCTACAGATCCAGACTGTAGTCCATCTGTTTACTTTACCNCAGCAAGGTAGGAGTGTCTAATAGAGTGGACAGTGAGTGGACACAGTGTTTAAACTCCAGCAGCACTGCTGTGTCTGATCCACTCACACCAGCACAACACTAACACTAACACACCACCACCACGTCAGTGTCACTGCAGTGCTGAGAATGATCCACCACCCACATAATACCTGCTCTGTGGTGGTCCTGTGGGGGTCCTGACCATTGAAGACTTCAACTTCAACAAATGATGATCAATTCAAACCTGACAGGTCTCCAGTAACTGAAGAGGCTCCAAAGTAGTAGCCCTGAGGCATGTGCACACCCGGGACCTCCAAACACTCCTTCCACTCCTGCTTGCCTTCTATGTCCATCATGATCTGAGTGAAAAGACAGGAACAGTGAAGCTGTGAGCACACGGAGCGCCTGTGAGCTGATCACAGACCAGCTTTATATACAGTAAAGACTCCACTTATTATTCAAATGGCTACGAGCGGTTTGGTGAGAAGTGCTTTGTTCTAGAGAAAAGTACTGAGTCAGAACTGGTCACAGTGGTGGTGAATGGAACCAGACGTCCAACCTCTAAAAGCAGCCTCTCAGGAAGTTGTTGGTATTAAATGGTTATGAATATACTGCCTGCTGTCTGAGAGGAATTCCACTTTATCTGGTTTTTACACATGTACATTTGCATGGTTTCTTATTGTATTTTATTTAAATTTTTTTATAATTTTGTAACTTCTTATATTTTGTATAACTTGCACTTTAGTCTACATCCTGCTCTGTATCTGTTTACTGTATCTTCTGCTGTAACAATGCAAACTTCCCCATGTGGGGTAATAAAAGGCTATATTATCTTTATCACGTTACTGTATAAAAGTTATTTGTTGCCAATTATAGCTGATATCATCTCAGCTTTGTGGAACCAGTTGTGCCCTAAAGTGGCTAAATAAACCAGCAGCAGAGTCCACTGTTCAACGTCCCTGCTAATTGATGTTCCTGCATACTAAAACAAGTTTAGTTCAGTTTCGTCCATTCCTGATATTTTGGTAGATATGATATCATATACAGCTCATAGACCTGTAATCATGAGCTGTCTTTGCCTGGTCGTGTATTCTTACCGTGAGTGTGTTCCTTATGTATCGGACCAACAGGAACGTGTCATAGTCAATATTACGGATGGAAGCCGAGCAGCCGCCGAGGTCCGCGTTCCTTCCATCCTGATCGTGGTCGTAAACCAACGATCCGTTCCCCACCATCGCCGAGATGTAGGGAAACACTCTCTGCACCAAGAGAGAGAACACATACAGTGAGTTCAACAGAGCCGCACTGGTCAAAACCCCCCGTTAAGAAAGCTGCACCAATAAACCAACTAAGTCATTTCATTTATATTAATGCTCATGACTTCTGATAGTGTTTATTCACATTAGTGTCAGGAACTGGAACATCTGTCCATGCCTGGTTGTTACCGTGTTGAACTGCTGTACTTTTTAATACACTGAAAACGACTTCATAAACTCCCTGCTAGTATTTTCCCTGACTGGATGACAAATGATGAATGTGAAACTTGGAATGTCATAAAATATCACTTTTAAGTTCCAGTTTTTCAGTTTTCACAGCTACTTGCTTTGAGCAACTGGGTTCCTTCTTTATTCCCCAGAACAGTTGGCGATGTCTACTCCACCTCTATTGGTAAAAGTCATGTAGATAGGTAGATCTATACTTTTGAAGTTTGTTCAGTGACACCAACCATAAAAGCAGCAGTGTGACCTTTAACACCACCATCCAAACAGCTTCTACTGTTGACCTGGAGGTTAGTGCCAGCCACAGCTGTTAAAGCTCAGGGTTTGGCCAAGGACTGGTTTTAAGACTTTGCTGCGCTCATATGGCCATTAACGTGAACTACAACAAGAAACCCAAATGTCTAAGGCCAGTCTACTGCCCAGCGCATGGTCATCAACCCTGCTACTGCTCCTAGAGATCCACAGTCCTGTAGATTTCATCTCTAATGAACCTCAAATCTAATTACCGACGAATATTCTTAATTAGGTTGGAGGTGAAACTTGATCTCATGAGCTCAAAGAGGAAGGTTGGTGGCCACTGGTCCAGACAAGAAATGATGCTACATACACTAATAAGGACAAAGAAGCCAGAGTGCTACAGATCCAAGATGGCGACATGGCATACCTCGTGATGCTTGTCTTCATTGGGATACGTGTCTATAAATATGCCCAGACCGGTGAACTGGTTCATGTTCCCAAACACGGGGCCTAAAACCAAATCACAAATTGACAAAACGCCATTACATCAGCTTTCTGGTCTCGGCTAACACAGTAATAAAAGGTCAGTGAACAAAAGACTCGATACTAGACCGAATAAAGACATACCTGCTTGCATGCGCTCCTTGGTCAGCCATATGGCCATTCCGTCTCCGTTGAGGTTCTTCTTGCCGTGGCCATGGATTTTGAAATGCACCTGGAGCTCCCAGTCTCTAATGTAGCACGGCTGTAGGACACAAATACACCAATCAAAAAAGTAAACAACAAGAAAACAAGTTATCAAACAAGTTATCAGTAATCAATGAAACCAAAATATCTCCCAAGTATTAATGTGTGGAGTCTGAATACACATGGTGGCTGTAAACTGTGCTGCTATATAGGATATTTAAGTTACAGTATTGTGGAGATTGAGTATTATTTGTAATCCAGGAAATGCTTTCAAGGGTTTGAACACTTTTGCACAGTATCATGTGCAAACAAAACATACAGGGATGCACTAATATAGAAACCGGACCCCGATGATGATATCCAATATATTTCTTATCCGTATCTGGCAATGCCGACACAAACATTCACCACAGGTAGAAATTGGGACCAGACTGGATTAACACTGCAGAGAAACCACACTAGAGCTGTGATCAACAGTAAACTACAGATTACCCCGACTACGTAATCAATATCAGTTTTAAATACCAGTCAAATCTAATAATCCAATAGTCCAATGCTGATATGACTGATATTCCACATCCACAAAAATACACTTTAGTCATAAATACAGAAATACAGTGTTTATGACTGTTTCATAGTTTTTAAGTTTCAGTTTTTATTTTAGACTTTATATTTCCCCCCTCATATTTTCCACCTGTCATCACTTCCACTGGGCCTTCAAAACTGAGACGTGCAAATGACGTCTGTTCTGATTGGCTGGCTCAGTCCAAAG